>CAVLGL010000089.1:22305000-22905000 GCA_963668995.1 Parnassius mnemosyne | reverse complement strand
AATAGTTAATTACCTAATTAACAAACTTTGATGAGTATTTTGTGTTACACTGGGATGAATAATAATTAATAATAATTACTTCATATTCACTGTTGTGCTGTTGTTTAAAGGATCTGTGGTCCTAGTATTGCATAAACCGATAAATACTCTTCTTGAGATTGAAGATGATGTACTGTGACACATATGTATATAATTTAGATGAAAGGAAGTAAATAAATAATATACACAATCTATGCTATTCAAAAGTTATTGATGAATAATTGAAATGTTTCCCTGTAATACAAAAGTTTCACTTCTATCGTGTGTCTTCACGACACAGTTTTTTTTCTCGTATGTCTAGTAACGAGGCATTACATCTTAAGCCGTTATTCAGAAACAAAATTTGTGTAATAATAGTATGATCTAGATTGTCTCCGAATACCGCCTCTAGTCTTCAAGGCAGCCAACGCATCTGCATTTGGCGTCTGTGGACTACAGCGTTCACTTATTATCATGTGGATATCGTGAGCATAAACTTCGCTATATGTATATTGCTCATAGCTGTCACCTTTGCCTATATCGATTATAACATCGATTTAATCATCGATTTATTCACCCTCAATCACCTTCTACGCTACCGAAGAATAAAGTGATAAATCTTCTTTTGGTCATAAAAATCATTTTTTATAGTAAAACATTTTTTATAGTAAAACCGAAATTGTTGATATTTTTCCGTCCATAAAGCTCTTCGGGATTATAAGTTTTATGTATTAAAATAGGTAGGTATGTCTTATCTTGAACCAGAGTTATTTATATATTATTGTAACTGTCCTAACATATATTATTTTTATATGTTAACAATTTACATACTTACATGCAGAGAGTACGGACTTCCACTTTGCACTGGCATGATTCTGACACAATTCATTCCCATTTTCACATCATTTATGTATGCATACATGATCGTCGGTTAAAGATTAATATGTATGTAATTATGTACCAATTAATTTACATAAAAATAGTTATAATCATAATATATTTTCCTATTTCTAGCCAGGATATAAATCATTAACTGCAGTTTGTAGTTTCGAAACACTGCTATCAGAAATATTTTATGAATAAAATTTCTCATTTCAACAATTTTTGTAAGATATTTTATAAATAAATATATTGTCCAGTACCGCCGCCAATTTACCTCTTGTAAATATATGATGACTAGACTGACGGTGCAACGTACCAGAATGGTCTACACTCGAGAAGATATTTAGAATTCACTGTCTTTTTTCTTTCAAATATATACCAAATCGTTGTAAATTGACGTTAAATGTGCATATTTGTGCAAGGATTAAGTTGTTTGTCGATTATATTCTCATATTTAACTAGGTGTATGTCTTTTAAAACGTGTTTGTATAATTTGATAAATATTGTAACTAAGGTATTAACGTCTATTAACGACGTTGTATTTACTCGAAGGCTCTTCAGTCTTCTTGCCCGAGGTATTTGGGCACGTGAATGACTGCATCAAAAAGCCAATCCGAGAGACTGAAATAGAAATTTAATAGCATGCCTTCCAAAAATAACTTATACCTATATTGTTTGTGCAAAATACTTCCTCATGAAACAGATCTACGCAATGTTGTAATTTTGTCCTTTTCTAGTTAAAACGACAAAGTTATTTGTGCTAAAGAGTTTTATAAATATTTTTACAGTGTAGTAAAACAATATATAAAACACGAAATTATAAAATTTATCTATTGTTTTATTTTCCTTAAATATTAATCAGACATTGGCCATAAAACCATACCTGGTAGAGCCATGCTGCAGCTATATTAATAGTATAGTTGTAGCACGAACGGATCGGCTCGCTCGGGGAAGGACCACGCTTTCACAGATTATCAACGTAAAATAGCAGATTAATGCTGCTGTGTTTCGTACGGTGAGTGTAGAGAACCGGATACCCATTTTACTGGAAAAGAGGCATTCCATCTTAATCCTCACGGGTGTCATCAATCACATTTTGATTCGCAAACGAAGATAGATGTAGATGTCTATGGGCCACAGCAACCACTTACCATCAGGTGGACTGCGTGCTCGTTTGTCACCCTTATTCTATAAAAAAAAAGAAACTGAAGCAGAATTGAGTCGGACTATCTGCTGCATGTCGAACGAGCTGTGGATCAAATGTTCCGCGAAATAAGCCCTACACAATGTTACACGACCAGGAAATGGCGGGATGAATTGAACATCTGTGTCGACAAAAAGCATTAAATCGTGAAGAATGGAAAAAGATTACTTACTTACTTACTTTTGCCCTGCACATAACAGGCTGAAAATAAAAAATGGATGAAAATTAATTTTACTGTGCACTTCGAATATTCTACAAAAGCTTTAAAATTCGTGGTTTTAAAATAAAAACCATGCCCAGCATAGAGCTGTAGTAAACGGACTGATAAGAAAGAGTGAGGAGAAATCAATAATGCCTTCCGTATCCCATGACACGCGGATCTACCGTTCTCTTCGCAACTGTGCTTACCAGCCTATTTGCTAACTCATGTCAACGAGTATAATTATAGTATATTACATCGTATGCTATATAGCGTTTTATATAAGTACTACCACGGCTTATAAAATGTACAAGAAAGCGCTTATCATTTTTATGTCAACAAAGTTAAAATATGCCTGCAAGTCCTTAATATACAACAGAAAGAGTATTGCTAAGAGAACAAATCCCCGTGGAACTTTGGTGTAAATCTTTTTTATACAAGTAACAGTGACAAACGAGCACACAGTCCAGCTGATGGTACCTGGGATGGTGTTTTACATGGGCATCTACATCTTTTCTCAATTAAGAATCAAAATTGATTTTGTGCGGGCGTAGCCTCCAGTCGAACCAACCGATTCGTGCTACAGCCATAAAACGTGGGCTCGGACGGTAGTTGAAGAGCAGCCCGTGTCAACGACTAGGAGAGACCGTTTTATACAAAAAGTCTTTACTAGTCGATCAGACGGTCTTCTCCCGCTCCAGGCGTAATCCAGTTCTGAATCAAATGAGTTTTATTCGAACTCAAGGTAATTTTGTACCCCCGCAACCGTTCCTAGCACACAATAGATTGTTGGTTCTTTGAATTATCAGAACGGTAGTCAAACTTAAACCATAAAAATAAACTTGATGTTTTTATCAAAATATTGATTTCGATAACTGAAAGGGCATAACGCCTGCTGAATTTTAATTTTTAAATTATTGATTCACATCATAGTACATTATACTTCATTGGGTTCACAAATATCCTGGCAACTCACAATTTACAAACGTCATCTGCCAGTGCATTGGGTTCACAAATATCCTGGCAACTCACAATTTACAAACGTCATCTGCCAGTGTGGGCTACTGTCAAAGGCGATCAACCGTTAGTTTGAGAAATAAATAAAGATTTTTTCCCCGACACTCCACAGTTTCTTCGAATTTTTCTTCAACAAAAATCTGATTAATCGAGGTACAGCCTCGATTAATCAGATTTTTGTTGAAGAAAAATTCGAAGAAAGAGAGAGATAGAGCTGATATTAGGATTCCCATATACGTTTGTGCGCAGGTCCTAGATAACAAGCAATGGTGACGAACCCGTTAGAGCAGGCCAGATGGTATTCACAGGCTATTCGGACACATTTTTCTATCTATTGATTCGAAACCGTTCCTGTTTTCTGAAAGGTTTTCTATTTGAGGTTGTTTTTAGAAATAAAAAGTAATATCAGAAGAAAAATTCATCAAAAGCGTATTAAATGTAAAGTATCATTTTGATTTTATTTTGTCTCATACACATTTACTTGCCTTACTTCGCCATGAACAGAAATTAAATGAACATTGATATACATATCACCACTATCGTGAATACAGCCCTTCAGAAGCTTACTGAATACAAGTCTCCCCCAAGGAACCACGAGCCACCTGAATCCACCGACTTCCCGATGTCTTACCAGGTCGTTAATCCATCTCGTGGGGGACGGCCCTACACTTCGCTCACTGGTACGGGGTAGCCATTCAAGAACCTTTCTTCCACATTAGTTGTCTTACTTACTCTTATTTCACTTCAGCTTACTGATACGTTAGCATATACGATATATATCTTTATATATATAAATTACGTGTTTTTTATATAGGAGAGGGGGCAAACGAGCATGCGGCTCACCTGATGGTGACTACCGCCGCCCATGAACAGCTGCGACACCAGGAAGGGAATCGCAGATGCGTTGCCGGCCTTTTAAAAAGGAGTACGCTCTTTTCTTGAAGGTCCCTAGGTCGTATCGGTCCGGAAAAATCGCTGATGGTAATCGATTCTATAAGGAAGTCGTGCGAGGAAGAAAACATCTTCTAAATCGCACAGTTGTGGACCGCAAATCATCCAGATGGTGTGGATAGTATCGGGAGTTCTGCCGCGATGTGCGTTCGTGAAATTTAGCTGCTGGGATTAATCCGAACAATTCCTCAGAGCACTCCCCGTGGTAGATGCGAATGAAAATGCAAAGGGATGCAACATCTCTTCGCAGTGCTAATGAATCGAGCCGATCGGAAAGGACTCGGTCGCCGACGATTCGAGCCGCTCTGCGCTGGATGCGGTCAAGTGGAAGGAGCTGGCACTGGGGAGCCCCTGCCCAGAGATGGGAGCAGTATTCCATGTGAGGCCGAACCTGCGACTTGTAAAGTTGCAGGCGGTGTTCCAGCATGAAATACTGTCCCGCTCTGCTGTGCACGCCAAGCTTTTTAGAGACCAATTTGGCCTTCTCTTCCAAGTGACCACGAAACTGCACGTCACTCGATATGTCGTCTCCGAGGATTCCGATACTGGCTGAGGCAAGAAGGGGAGTGCCTTGAAACTGAGGAGATACCACAAAGGGGTTCTTTTTAGCGGTAAACGCGCAAACTTGTGTCTTCTGAGGATTAAATTGGACTAGATTTAGTCGTCCCCAATCCGAGACTTTGTACAGCAAAGACTCGACTTCAGACACAAGTTTGTTCCGGTACTCGACGACGCTTTCCCGAGAAATATTGGCACGGCCGGTGTATAGAGCATCACCAGTGCTGTCATCCGCATAGCAATGAATGTTACCAGTTAGCAACATATCATTGATGTGCAGAAGAAACAGCGTTGGTGATAGCACACAGCCTTGTGGAACACCAGCGTTAATAGGCTTGTAGTCGGAGCATGCACCGTCTACAACGACCTTGATGCTCTGATCTGCAAGGAAGCTGGTGATCCAATCGCACAATTTCTCGGGAAGCCCATAGGAAGGGAGCTTCGAAAGAAGCGCTTTGTGCCAAACCCGATCGAAGGCCTTCGCAATGTCCAAACTAACGGCCAACGCCTCCCCCTTGGACTCTACTGCCTCTGCCCATCTATGGGTCAGGTAGACCACCAGCAGATCGACCCCGACGAAAACCGTATTGGTGGTCACTAATCAGCTGGTGATGCTCAAGGTACCGCATGAGCTGGCAGTTAATAATTGGTTCCATTATTTTGGAGAAAAAGGTGGTGATCGAGATAGGCCTATAGTTGGACGGGTCTGAGCGGTCGCCTTTTTTAGGGATCGGGTGGACAAAAGCTGTCTTCCATGAATTCGGGACTACGCCTTGGGAGTAGGAGTACCGGAAAAGACGCGTTAGGACCGGTGCCAACTCCGGAGCACACGTCCTCAGCACAATTGTGGGGATTCCGTCAGGCCCACTCGACTTCCGGATGTTCAGGGAGAGGAGTGCTTTGCGAACCGAGCGCTGTGAGAACAGCACATCCGGCATGGAGCACTCACACCGCGGGATGGTCGGCGGTGTTTTTCTTCCGTCATCAAGAGTCGAGTTGGACGCAAAAAGGGAGCCTAAAAGGTCGGCTTTTTTGTCACAATAACTAAACTAAAGTAGATAATGAGCTGATTTCAATTAAATTTTTCGCACTGTGTATAGTTTGGTCCAACTTGAGAGATACAGATAGAATAGTTTTATCCCGATATCTGACCCTCAATATTTTTATTTCCAGTTTAAGGATTTTTATAGGACAAAGGGTTATCGAAATGAACAGTACGTCTATCTGGGCAGCTAGTATGATATTAAAATAAAAGACTTCAATAGTTAAAATATATGAATTTTATAATATGCAGTCACTTAAAAGAGAATACACCATGTATAATAAAAGTCGAGTACAAACAACAAAATAATATCTACACACGAAATTTCACCCAATACTGTTTACAGAGAATTTTGTGTAGCAGCTGACATAAGAGGTACGTGTGGTCCCTATTTTATCTTTTTCTGTGCCTGTGCTCGGAACGCGCGGCGTTTGGCTTCGACTTTTCTTTATAACGAGATTCTTCTGGAAAAAAACAACAAGGATTACGTCGAGAAGCAGCGGCTTAAGAAATCCATCCTACCATTATATTTAGCTCTAGGGTTAAGAGGAACATAGGAAATTCTATAAATATGTTGTGGTCTCAAATAGGCGGCTATAACGATCTCTTACTTCTCAAATCGGTTACTCGGTTACGCGGTTACTATAATCCTGTCCTGTGCAAATAGCTAGTATTCAGTTTGAACGCGCCGCCATTAAAAAAATTCGGTCTGTAGGATAAGATATTCCTTCTTCTAATTTATGAAAATCTCGTAGTAACCAATTCTGTCAATGTCAAATATTGTTTCTTTCTTTGGTAATGGACGATTATACTTCTGCCAGTATCAAGGAATACACAGAACACATTATCTTGAGTTTAACATCAGCATCGGCATGTTTCGTTGTTTACACTAATAGTTCAACTGCAGACAATAAATAATAGGTCGGGGAAAAAGTTTCTTCGTATTTTGTTTGTATAAAATTGAAGAAAGTCTCTTGTCTTTGTACTGTTTGTATCTGGCTGGTTTTAATATCAATACATATAGAACATTAATAAATAGAAAAATTAAAAGTAAAAAACACTTTCGCGTCATTTTTCAATTGTTTCTCTGTCCGCTAAAATGAGTGAATCTAACGAAGAAATTCGATACACTCTGAAGTTTTATTACAAAAAAGGGAAAAATGCGACTCAAGCCGCGAAAAAAATTTATGACGTTTATGGACCTTAAGCATTGTCAGTAAAAGTAGCACAAAGTTGGTTCAAGCGTTTTCAGTCCGGGAATTTTGATGTCAAAGATGCAGCTCGCTCTGGTCGGCCTCATACGGACATCTCATCAAAGCCGATGCCATTTTTAAAAATTGGAGGAACATCGGCATGTTAGTAGTAATGACATAGCCAAGAAATTTATGGATTGACCACAAAACAGTTTTGACCCATTTGAAAAAGTATAGCTATACAAAAAAGCTCGATTTTTGGATACCACACGCGCTCACTGAAAAAAAACCTAATGAATCGTGTACCTACTCATTTGCGATTCTCTATTGAAATATAATAAAACCGAACCATTTATGAAAATATTGATCACTGGTGATGATAAATGGATCACCTACGACAAGAACGTACGAAAAAGATCACGATAAAAGGGTAGTCAAGATCCACAGACTGATTGACACGCAATAAGGTGATGCTGTGTGTATGGTGGGATTGAAATTGCATCGTTTATTATGAGCTTTTACCGCCGGGCAAAACCATCGATTTAGATCTTTACTTCCAAGAAGTAATGAGACTCAAGCAAGAAATTAAATAATAACGACCGGAATTCATCATGATAACGCCAGACCACACACATCTTTGGCCACTCAGCAAAAGTTGAGAGAGCTTGGTTGGGAAGTATTAATGTATCCACCATTTAGTCCTGACCTTGCACACTGAGATTTTCACCTGTTTCAGCCTCTTCAGAATTCTTTCGGCAGTGTTAGGTTAACATCAAGAGAGGACTGTCAAATCTACTTGTCGCATTTATTTGATCAAAAATCCCAATATTTCTACACCAACGGGATTATGTCACTACCTCCAAGATGGCAACAAGTTATCGAACAAAATGGCACATATGCAAGGCTATTTTGCAGTAACCGGCCAAACTTGCAGAGAAAATTCAGAATAAGTAATATAGGCAAAAGAATAATTAATGTGAAGAAAAATTAATTGATAACGTCTCAAATATACTGTTCCTTTTGTCTTTTCAATTCAAAATGCATGGTAATGCATTATTTTAGCTGATTTTACACGCACACATTCGTAAGCGTCGATCGATAGGAATAAACGTAGAAGTCTTATTTACCCGTATTTTCAAAGACTGCAATAACGGTATATCGTCTATAATATAAAAATGAACAACTGATACGATTTCGCTAATTCTTTTTTTATAATATTCCTTGAAATACGAATAAGTTTTGAAAAATAACCCTGTATATTATAATTAAATGTAATTAAACTTTGAAAAAAAAAATGTCTTGAATTTGTATATAAAATACGAAGAAACTTTTCCCCGACCTTTTATAAATAAAATCGCGCCACTTTTACACATGAAAATCAATTTTGAACCATTATTTATACAACAATACAAGAGCAGCAATCCGCCAGCGGTTAAATTCACGCCAAAAAGTCAACAATAACATAACAAGAGCAGAAATCCGCCGGCGGTCAAGTTCCCGCCATAACTCTCTGGAGGACATTGTTATCAGTGTGTAGTGTGTACCTCGGTCCTTGCGGCGGGGGCGGCGATCGGGCGAGGCGCGCGAGTCCGGCGAGGAGCGGCGGCGCGGCGCGCTCGCGCCCCACCACCAGGCGGGCGGCGCCGCGCGCCCCTGCAGCGCCGCGCTCTCGCTCGCCGCGCCCGCCGCATACTGACACGCCGCCGGCATCTGACACGACCCACCAAGTTTTCATAGGAACAGAGACACGCCGCAGTTATGTCTAACGTGGTAGAGCAATACTGCAGCTATGTTTAACGTGCAAGAGCCCCGATGTAGCTACATTTAACGTGCTAGAATCACAATTCAGCTATGCTTAAAGAAGTCATTGCATTATCATCATGTAGCCATTTTTTAAAGGAATCGTTACCTACCCCCTAACGAGTTTCCATGTGTCGCGGAGGCAATTTACATTACATACATAAATTGCACAAAGATAAACACTCACACCCGGAACAATTATTTGTATGCCATACAAATACTTGTTCCGTGCGGGATTCGAATCCGCGGCCCTCAGTTTAATAGCTCAATGCAAAGCTACCGCCCTACAGAGCTATGCTTAACCTGATGGAACTTCTATGCTGCTGTTTTTAACGTGGCAGACACACTGCAGCTACCTTTGGCGTGGTAAAGCCACACTAAAGCTGTGTTTAATGTGATAAAGCCACGCTGCATGTATGTTTAATGTGGTAAAGCCAAACTGCAGCTATGTTCTACGTGGTAGAGCAACACTATAGTTATGTTTAATTAACGTGGTAGAGCCGCTCTACAACTATGTTTAACGTGGTAGTCACGCTGCAGCTATTTAAAAAAAAAACATTACTTCTATTCCTTAGGATTTTTTCATGTATCTCGGAGACAATTTACACACAAATTCCACAAAAACAAACATCCAGACCCGGAACAAGTATTTGTAGGCCATACAAATACTGGTCCCGTGCGGGATTCGAATCTGCGGCCCTCAGCTTTGTATCCCAATGCTAAACTACTGCGCTACAGAGCTATGCTTAAAGTGGTAGAGCCACGAGGCTACTAAGTTTAATGTGGTAGACCAAAGCTGCAGGTAAGTTTAACATGGTAGAGCCAGGCTGCAGCCATATGTGTAATAAATACTAATAGTGGGTCAACTCCTTTGTTACACCGCAAAATACAAGGCTATCTCGACATCTAGTCGCTAAAAATATGCAAGGGTTGTCACAAAAACATTTCCTTAGATCATGACATTATATTTTTTCTGTATTCCTCGTAATAATTTATTTTTCTATACAAGAATACCAACTAATTACTACTTTACAAAACTAGTTGCGTTCCGCATCTTCACCTGATTCATCACCCAATTTTACTATATTTTACCTATATAGCAGTGTACCGCTTAAAATATTGGGTAGGGCGTTGATTCTGTTTCATTGGTTCTGTTTGTTCGATCGCACCCCGCCTCGTTACAGAAGTGCAACCGACAAATATTTAATATTTCAAAAAAAAATTTTTCCGACAATCCTAAATGGGCGTACCGGTACCCAAGCGAAGCCGACCGGTACTACTGCAGACGTCGCAGGCAGAGGGGACTCCGCTCTCGTTCATACCGCGCCCGGACATTGCTCCATCTAGTCGCCGAGTTGACTCACTATTAGTATTTATTACAATTATGCTGCAACTAAGTTTAATGTGATAGAGTCACGCTGCAGCTAAGTTTAACGTTATAGAGACAAGCTGCAGCTATGTCTAACTTGGTAAAACCACGCAGCAGCTACATATGTCAAACGTGGTAGAGAGATCCTGCAGCTATATGTCACGTATTAAAGCCTGTGAGCACTGCAGGTGGTTGAAAATATTTTAGCATGAAAGTAGTATTTTATTACATTTTCTAATACAACTCTTCGCAACTCAATACTTACTGGTGGATAAGGCGGGAGCCGGTACGGTACAGAGGGAAGAGTACTCTCTCCTTCAGCGCAAGTTAGAGGCGGCGCCGCACGTTGAGGGCTTTCTGGAGTCACCAACTGCCGAGATAAAGTACATACCATTACGTACGTAAAAATAATTAAACTAAGCAGGAGGAATTTCAATAACTTTATAGTGAACTCTAGTGAACTCAAAATTCTAAACAAGAAACGTAATATTGCTTAGTGGTTATTTTTTTTATTTTACGCGGTAGATTCTCAATGCACCTGTATTATGGAATAGAATGATTTTTATTCAATATTGATTATGATTATTACATAATACTTATTGAAAGGCATTTTTTATTTACCATATGACTGTAGTAATAATAATAAACTTTATTGATAAAAATATTACATGCACATAAATGGACAGTGTTCAATAGCCGCTAAACTAGGATATATCAGAAAACGTCGCCGAGTACCGAGACAAACTTGTGTCTGAAGTCGAGACTGTTGAACAAAGTCTCGGACTTGGGGCGACTAAATCTAGTTCAATCCCCAGAATTTTTTGATCTTGATCTTGAATCTCTTCTTATTTTTTTATAGAAGAGGGGGCAAATGGGCATGCGGCTCACCTGATGGTAAGTGACTACCGCCGCCCATGAACAACCGCAACACCAGGGGAATTGCAGATGCGTTGCCGGCCTTTTAGAAAGGTGTAAGCTCTTTTCTTGAAGGTCCCTAAGTCGTATCGGTCCGGAAAATTCGCTGGTGGTAATTTATTCCACAAGAAAGTTGTGCGAGGGAGAAAACTTCTTCTAAATCGCACAGTGGTGGACCGCCAATCATCCAGATGGTATGGATAGTGAAATTGAGCGGCTGGAATTAGTCCGAACAATTCCTCAGAGCACTCCCCGTGATAGATGCGATAAAATACGCAAAGAAATGCAACATCTCTACGCAGTGCCAGTGTATCGAGCCGATCAGAAAGAACTCGGTCGTCGACGATTCGAACCGCTCTACGCTGGATGCGGTCAAGTGGAAGGAGCTGGCACTGGGGTGCCCCGGCCCAGAGATGAGAACAGTATTCCATGTGGGCCCGAACTTGCGCTTTGTATAGTTACAAGCGATGTGCCGGCATTAAATACTGTCTCGCTCTGCTGAGCACGCCAAGCTTTTTAGAGGCCAATTTGGCCTTCCCTTCTAAGTGACCACGAAACTGCACACTATTCGATATGTCGACGCCAAGGATTCTGATACTAGCTGAGGCAGCAAGGGGAGTGCCTTGAAACTGAGGAGATACAACAAAGGGGTTCTTTTTAGCGGTAAACGCGCAAACTTGTGTCTTCTGGGGATTGAACTGGACTAGATTTAGTCGGCCGCAATCCGAGACTTTGTTAAGCAAAGACTCGACTTCAGACACAAGTTTGTCCCGGTACTCAGCGATGTTTTCCCGAGAAATATTGGCACGGCCGGTATATAAGGCATCACCAGTGCTGTCGTCTGCATAGCAATGAATGCTACCAGTTAGCAACATATCATTGATATGCAGGAGAAACAGCGTTGGTGATAGCACGCAGCCTTGTGGAACACCAGCGTTGATAGGCTTGAAATCAGAGCATGCACCGTCTACTACGACCTTGATGCTCCGATCAGCAAGGAAACTGGTGATCCATTTGCACAATTTCTCGGGTAAAGCCTGTAGTTGGACGGGTCTGAGCGGTCGCCTTTTTTAGGGATCGGGTGGATCAAAGCTGTCTTCCATGATTTCGGGACTACGCCTTGGGAGTAGGAGTACCGGAAAAGACGCGTTAAAACCGGTGCCAACTCCGGAGCACACGTCTTCAGCACAATGGGAGGGACTCCATCGGGCCCACTCGACTTGCTGACGTCCAGGGAGAAGAGTGCTTTGCGAACCGAGCGCTGTGTAAACCGCACATCCGGCACGGAGCACTCACATCGCGGGATGGTCGGCGGTGTGTTCTCCCCGTCATCTAGAGTCGAGTTGGACGCAAAAAGAGAGCTCAACAGATCGGCTTTCTCCTTTGCGGCATGGGCTAGTGAGTCATCCTCTCTGTGCAGAGATGGAAGAGATGGCTGACAGAAGTTCCCTTGGACAGCCTTGGCGAGAGACCAGAATGCACGGGTTCCCGAAGGAAGGCGAACTAGCTTCTCGCCAATTCTGCCGATGTGCTCAGACTTTGCCTTGGCAATGACGCTTTTGAAGGACCTGGATGCGGACTTATACTTCTTTTTAAGTGCGCTAGTGTTTACATCCCGAGACATTGATGCGTCAGCCCAGGCTCGGTAGCACTCCTGCTTATAGCGTGATGCTATTTTACAGGAGCGACCAAACCATGGCTGGGATCTGCCACCGATGGGCACCACAGAGGATGGAATAAAAAGTTCCATACCCTAAAGTACCACATCAGCAACAGAATCGGCAACAACGCTGGGATCTTCCGGCGAGAAACAAACCCGCCCCCAAGGGTAGGATGCAAAAAAAGACCGCATCCCGTCCCAATCAGCTGACCTATAGTGCCAAACACGGCGGCAAGCTGCAGATCGCAACTGCGATTGGAGCGTGAGTGGCACTGTACTCCGGATCAGACAATGGTCCGAAGAGCCAAGAGGGGCATCGACGGAGACCTGATATCCGTCCGGATGAGAGGTGAGCAAAAGGTCCAACAGGGAAGGTACGTGGTCTTCCACACCTGGGATCCGCGTAGGCGAAGTAACCAGTTGTGTTAGACCATATGTCAAAGCAAAGTCATAGACAGATTTACCCGCATGATCGGTTAAACGAGAACCAAGCCATTCAGCGTGGTGGGCGTTAAAATCACCGAGTATCACGATCTCTGCGGATGGGACCTGTTGTAGCACGGAGTCTGCAGCCATTTGGACGTGGTCGATGAGTCGGTCTGTGTCGGCATTACCGCTATGGGACCTATAGAGGCACCCGTAGACGCGGGGATGGTCGTCGCTGTCTACGCGCAGCCATAGGATGGACAGGTCCGTATCTTCAAGGCTGCCGAGGCGTCGAAAACAGATGTCCTCTCTGACGTATACGCAAACTCCAGCCCGGGGCACAAAGGAGTGTTCCAATTTGTACCCCGGGTAGGAGATATATGAAGTATCGGCCGGAGAAGACACCTGAGTCTCGGTTAAAAAGAGCAAGGCCGGCTTCGCCGTCTCTAGATGGTAATGAACAGCTTTAAGGTTGGAATGAAGTCCCCTGATGTTGCAAAAATTCACGGATAGCGTGACAGGGGTCGCCTTGGTTGTATTCCTCCGCTTGTCCCGAGCAACATTAGTCGCGAGCGGAATTTTGCCCCCCCCCCTCACCCTCCCCCCAGAATACGCGGGGCAGCCTGAGCACCCACGCTCAGGAGTGAAGTAGTTTGGTCGTGGATGCTCAGCGAGGGATTCTCCAGGGGTGCTGGGGTAGTCTTTTATTTAATTCCACTACCATGTTGATGGGGGGGGGGGGATTGGGCCTCCGGCCACCTGCACTCACCAAGCGCAACGCAGAGGTAAACCTCTACTTCACGCTGGTATTCTGTGAGGTCGTGGTACCACCCCGGTTCGAGCTGACCCATTCGTGCGACAGCAAAAGCTACCGCTTAGCTCTACCACTGTTTAAATTCGTCATATATCCTCAGTTTCAAGGCACTTCACTTGTTGCCTCAGCCAGTTTCGGAACCCTCGGCGTCGACATAACGAGTGACGTGCAGTTTTGTGGTCACTTGGAAGAGAAGGCCAAATTGACCTTCTCTTCCAAGTGACCACTGCCGGGCTCAGCAGAGCGGGACAGTATTTCATGTCGGTACACTGCCTGCAACTTTACAAGGCGCAGGTTCGTCCGCACATGGAGTACTGTTCTCATCTCTGGACTGGGCCTCTCCAGTGCCAGTTCCTTCCATTTGATCGCATCCAGCGCAGAACTGTTTGAATCGTCGGCGACCGAACTTTTTGCGATCGGCTTGACTGACTTTATCGCAATTACAACGGGGAGTGCTCTGAGGAATTGTTCGGACTAATTCCAGCCGCTCAATTTCATCATCGCACATCGCGACAAAACACGATACCATCCATACCATCTGGATGACTGGCGGTCCACCACTGTGCGATTTAAAAGAAGTTTTCTTCCTCGCACAACTTCCTTGTGGAATCTACTACCACCAGAGATTTTTCCGGACTGATACGACTTAGGGACCTTCAAGGAAAGAGCGTACTACTTTTTAAAAGTCGGCAACGCATCTGCAATTCCCCTGGTGTTACAGTTGTTCATGGGTGGCGATAATCACTTACCATCAGGGGAGCCGCAATGCTCGTTTGCCCCCTCTCCTATAAAAAATAAAGAGGTATAATACCTGTATGTCAGGGGTCAGTGCCCTTCCCTATTCTTATAGTTCTTACTACTATACCTACTTAGTAAAAAAAAATGAGAAAAAGTATTACGGCTCGACCCCCCCCCCCCCCCCCCCGGTCGATGAAAAGGATCACGATCTCGCTTGCAAACATTCAATTGTTGCTTTACGGTTATGGTTGTAGTGTGCCTTTGTATTGGAAAATATTCGAAAAATTTCTTATATCTACATCTACATCTACATCTACTAAAATATTATAAAGAGGAAAGATTTGTTTGTTTGTTTGTTTGTTTGAATTGAATAGGCTCCGAAACTATTTGAAAAACGATTTGAAAAATTCTTTTACCATTAGAATCCTACATTATCCCTGATGAACATAGGCTATATAATATTCTCAAAAAAGTAAGGGATCCGTATAAAAACTTCGTTAATGTATCCCAAGGTGTGGAAAAAATACCAAAAAGAATCCTTATATCGCGTACGCTGCAGAAACTATTAATAATAGAGTAAAGTAATGTACTTCGGTTTTATAGAGGATTTCAATATCTACAAAAAAGCCTGCGATACCATATGTTAAGCTATTACAGTTATGTCACAATAACTACTTTTTCATGTTAAAATGTGAAATAGTAACGCCGGTACAAACTAGGCCACATTATTCGTGTCAGTACCTGTACCATGCATAACCACCAATTACGTTAACCATGTAATTTTAGTAACATTTTTTACTTTTTAAATCTTTGTTAATTTAGCGACCGTCCGTCGTAATGTCTCTCTCGAAGTTCGCATGTCGCAAGGCGTAGACGCGTAATATACGCGGGTGAAACCGCGGCCCACAGCTAGTGTATTATATATAACTACCCGGTATCAACTTGACTGGTAATAACTTACCGAAGACCTAATGAAAAATAAAGTTAATTTATATTTATATCCATGGGGGAGGCCTGTGTTCTGCAGTGGACTTTTGACAGGCTGTAATGGAATGGATGGATGTATGGATACGTCAACATTACCATTAGAATACCACCATTACTAATACTATCCATCAATATGTTTGAGCTGGATACCTGTTTCTTGAGAGAGTTGAAATCATTACTCATGTCCCGGTACCGCTGTAGACACTCCTGCCACATGGTCGCCATCTCGGCCATTTCTGAACGCTGCTTATTGATCTCCTCCTGTTTAAGATAATTTTAACATTTTCAGTACTTAAACAGTCCGAAACCGGACGTACCTACCCCGTGATTTGGTGTTTGACACTCTAGTGAATTAAAATACACATATACAATTGTCAAAACAAACAGTTCTATAAAAACCGGTGGCTCACCTGCGTGCCTCGGAAAGCGCGTGAAGCCGTTGGTCCCGCACCTGACCTCTTTTCGGTCGTGTCGGTTTACCGTCCTATCGAACTATGAGAGTGAGGGTATAGAGTTATAGAGAGTGCACCTGTGCTTGCTCATACACTTGGGCACTATAATAGTTCCGTCTTGCGCTGATAACTAGTCCGTTGAGACTGGTCGCCGTGACCGAAATTCGGTCTGGAGGACATTATTATTATTTCTTAATCAAATAGAAATCAACCAAGTTTGAGACACTGCTAAAGCGAAATTCAAATTACCTATATTATGACGTAGTAGTTTGACTTTGTCATTTTTCAATTGGGAGGATTTATTGGTGCCGTAATACTTGACTGATTGGCATACATATAACCAATAGTTGTGTCATGAAATCCATGAAATCAATCTAGCTTTCATTTTTCTATTTTCCTAAGTCTACTCTCGCAACACCGACGGGACAAAATAGGGTAATAACTTATTTCATTATAATAATCCAGTGCTTGACTACAATCGCAACTGGTGACTTCTAGCATTGTAATCGAACGGAAAGGCAGACGCTTCTCAAGCCCCTCGGAAGTATGAAACAGTGTTGATAATATAATAAATAAAATGGTCAGTTGTTTTATTAATATTTCCGTTAAACTCTCCAAGTAAGTCTTGTCGCTTGTGCTGTTAGTGGTAGTCGAATAGTGGACTCATGATTTTCTCAGTTTCTGGTCCACGTCTTTAACTATCGGACTACTGTCACTTCAAGTTATTAATATTGATAAAAATAAAAATAATTAGTGACATCAAGTCGGTTAGACACATTGAGATTGACCTAATTGCATGAATTTATAACAACGGCTAAACTCGCATACGTATTATAGTATTTACTATCTAATATATAAAAGTCACGATGTTAATCTCCGAAACTGCTTCATATATATAAAAATTACGTGTCACGTTGTTTGTCCGCGATAACCTCCTAAACTACTGAACTGATTTGAATGAAATTTTGCACACTGTGTGCATTTTGGTCCAACTTGGGAGATAGGATAGTATTACTCCAATGCTTGTCGAGAAACCGAGAGCACAGAATAAATAATAGTACTACGCCGAGAGTTTAAACCAGAATTAACAAGAAACATGAATTGACTAACACTCGAACTCAATACCACAGTGAACCAAATACAGTTCAATAGAGTTAAGGGGCTTGTAATTGTATCGGAAACATCACCAAATTCTAAACAACAGACATCGGAGATGATCACATCATTATACCATGAGCCTGGCGTCCGTGTCGCCGACATCCCTGGCCACGGTCTCGTAACGTCGCATACATTCGCGCCAGAGTCGCAGTTGTGCTGCCGCCGAGTCACGGGCATTCTCTGCGTCCTGTTTTTTAAATAACATTAATTTTGGGAACCGCTCTGAATTGTTTTTTGAACATTAATACTACTAACAGATACAAAGGTTTTTGCAATTCAAAAAAGGAAATTGCATAATGTGATATGGCTTGTAACTTTATCCTTTAATATTAATCGGCTTCCGATATTGCCTTGCTTTCTTAATATGTAACTGTATGGTAAAAGAACACTCATTACGAATTCACAGTATACTTTACTTATACCCAATTAATACTAATACCAATAATGTTTATTTGCGTAAACCATGGTATAAATGTTGTTAAACGTAAAAATTAGCGCTCATGTTTTGCTTATTTTACATAGCACGCAAATATTTTTTAAACAATGTTAAATATATCCTAGGCCTAAGCTATTTGAATTATAATTAGTGACATAATTTAATTGAAAATAATATCGACGTTCCGGGAAGTCTACAGTGTGTGAACATGTTCAAGATCGTCCCAACCATTACATTAGATTTGATAGACCACAAATCCTCGCAAAAGAACACCGATTCCTACCAAGGATGATTCCTTCTGATGAAAATCCTTAAAAATTAGTTTCATTTAATGAAAATAACATATAGAAAAGTAATATAATAATTATTAGTTCAATGTCAATTCTGAACATCGTCAATTTCAAGTCGCATAACTTAATATAACGCATAACGAAGCGCCGCGTCGCCGACTGCAGTCCCGAGCCACCCCGACACCTGCTTTTTTTTATATAGGAGAGGGGGCAAACGAGCATGCAGCTCACCTGATGGTAAGTGACTACCGCCGCCCATGAACAACTGCAACACCAGGGGAATTGCAGATGCGTTGCCTGCCTTTTAAAAAGGAGTACGCCCTTTTCTTGAAGGTCCCTAAGTCGTATCGGTCCGGAAAATCGCTGATGGTAATCGATTCCACAAGGAAGTCGTGCGAGGAAGAAAACATCTTCTAAATCGCACAGTGGTGGACCGCCAATCATCCAGATGGTGTGGATGGTATCGGGAGTTCTGCTGCGATGTGCGTTCGTGAAATTTGGCGGCTGAAATTAATCCGAACAATTCCTCAGAGCACTTCCCGTGGTAGATGCGAAAGAAAATGCAAAAGGATGCAACATCTCTTCGCAGTGCCAATGAATCGAGCCGATCGGAAAGGACTCGGTCGTCGACGATTCGAGCCGCTCTGCGCTGGATGCGGTCAAGTGGAAGGAGCTGGCACTGGGGAGCCCCTGCCCAGTGATGGGAACAGTATTCCATGTGAGGCCGAACCTGCGCCTTGTAAAGTTGCAAGCGGTGTGCCGGCATGAAATACTGTCCTGCTCTGCTGAGCACGCCAAGCTTTTTAGAGGCCAATTTGGCTTTCTCTTCCAAGTGACCACGAAACTGCACGTCACTCGATATGTTGACTCCGGGAGTTCCGATACTGGCTGAGGCAAGAAGAGGAGTGCCTTGAAACTGAGGAGATACGACAAAGGGGTTCTTTTTAACGGTAAACGCGCAATTTGCTTTTGGGACTCCACGAGCTAGCCCCCCCCCCCCCTGTTTGTTGCTCGATGTGAATCAAGGAGGTACGAACCTGAGCTTGAACCGCTATCGCAATGTGGGAAGGGTTTTAAGTTCGCTGTGTTTCGTATGGTGAGTGTAGAGACCGACAGACCGGAGATCCTTTTTACTGAAACCGACGCATTCCATTGTAACCTCAGTTAACCTCAGGAGGTAACAACGAACAACAAACGAGGATAGATGTAAATGTCTATGGGCCATAGCATCCACATATCCTATAGTATAAAAAACACATGGTAAGACAGCTTTTGCCATATCTTTGTGGCTTAGGTATATCTTTTATACTACCTTATGCGGGTCTTTTTTAAATAATCGTTTATGTCTATGCACAAAATTACAAATTTCAAAAATATATAGAGATGGCAGTGGCAGCCTGACCAGACCTTTACGTAGGTCACTCAATAAGTTTGAGATGCTCGAAATTTAAAAATGGAACGCACCCGTGTTATGCCGGGTTTCCACGCTTGCCAAGTCTCGGCAAGCATCCACAAGCACAAGTGTGTAAAGAGGGCGTTTGGCTTGGCTTGCGTGAGCTTGTGGACGCTTGTCCCCGATCCTTGCTAGTGTCGGTTTTTGGACACAGATCAAAGGGCGCTTGCGGCAAGCGCTTGCAACGCATTCACACGTTGGTGCGCGTTTAGTAGAAATTGTGATTTAGCGTAGAGCGCATGTTTCGTTCTTTGTTTAAAATGAGTGACTGGTCGAACGAAGAGAGTTTATCGTTTCTGGAATATTACCAGAGCGAATGGTGTATCTGGAACCCCAAAGACGTTAATCATAAAAATAAAAAGAAAGTTCATCATAAAAAAAAAGTTTCAAATGCTTGGAGTCGTCTTGCCGAGTTAACGGGAAAGCCAGTAAAAGCATTCAAAGCCAAAAATTCCTTGTTCTTGTATTACTTTGCTTGTATTTCAAATAAAAGTATGTTAAACCAAACGCAATAGCCGACACAAGTTCGGTGCTTGGGTTTACGTAGCACACTGACGCATTCACAAGCATGAAAACGACTTCCAAAGGCCAAACGAGATTTGTGGACGCTTGGGGCTTGAAGACGTTTGCCGAGGCTTGGCAAGCGTGGAAACCCGGCATTATATGATTCTAAAAAGCAAATTTATTTGAAAATAGAACTCCATAAGCCAATTGCTCAATGTTAAAAAAAAAACAAAGCTCTATTAATTTTCCTGCAACGCTTCCCGCGCTTTTCATTTAAAACGATGGATCTTAACCGTGAACATTTGTGCGCTATGATATATTATGATTTTAAATTTGGTTTAACCGAACAATTAAGTTTACAATCAGCATTAAGGGGACTCTGCTCCATCACGCGCAAAAATGTTTAGGTGGTTTGCTGAATTCAAAAAGGCTAAAATTAATCTTAAAGATGACCAAAGAACTGGGGCCCCGCAAACAGCAGTAACGGCAGAAAATGTATGGACTACTGAAATGTTGGTGCGCGAAGACCCACGAATCACATATACGGACATCGAAAAAATTGTAGTAAATTCGGGGAGCATTCATACCATCCTACATGAACATCTTGGAGTGAGGAAGCTTTGTTGTCAATGTATCCCTCGTTTGCTCCCCGAAAGCGAAAAACAGACTCGTGTGGATTGGTGCTATGAAATGCGTCTACATTTTGAAAACGGGGTATCTAGGCGTGTTTCAGAAATCGTTACTGGTGACGAGAGATGGATCTATCAATATAATCCGGAAAATAAAAGGCAATCATCGGTATGGGTCTACTCAGAAGGACAGTTACCGACAAAACTACAAAGACCTCGCAACGTAGGCAAAAGAATGGTGGCTAGTTTTTTTTTTTGCGTAGCGGACATTTGTCGACGTCAATGCTGGAAAATTGTAGGTCAGTCAACTCTGAATGGTATACTACAGTTGCATTACCCAAAGCTTTTCAAGCTGTGCGGGAGAGAAGACCAAAGACCGGGCTTCGGGGAATCATGCCGCATCACGATAACGCCTCTTCACATACCTCCCTTAGAACGAAAGCATTTATTGAGGAATCTGGTGTTGAAACTTTTTTTGTTAAACGCGCAAGCTTGTGTCTTTTTGTTCCCAAGAGTCAAAGAAAAGATAAAAGGCAAGTTGTTTTCAAGCGCGGAAGAAGCCGTGGCTACCTACGAAGAAGCGATATCCGACCTGTCAGATCAAGACTGGCAAAAGTGTTTTCAGAATTGGTTTAGGCGAATGGAACTTGGTATAGAGAATGATGGAGAATATTTTGAAAAGATGTAAAATATATATTAATAGTATCTAGAATACTTTTTGTATATCTTAAAACTTATTGTGTGTCCTACGTCCTACGGTTGACACGATTCATCATGTTGTTTTATGCAGATTGCCCTTATATGCACTTTTTCTGTGCAAGAAATGCCAATGCCATTAATAGCAGTAATTTGCAGAAATCACCCCGCTCTGATCATAATTCATTAATGAATGGTAGGTAGTCAAGTAGTGCTTGTCAAAAGATTTTACTATCAAATTCCTCCACTGTGACTTTATTGCTGCAAGCTACATACGTACCTGGACGGTCTTCTCTTGACCCTGAGTCTGCGACATTCCTTTGAAGCATCGCATTAGTTCTTTCCACAGCTTCATCATCTTATCCATCGCTTCCCGTTGTTCAGCAATTTCTTGCTGCAATTATAAAACATATACCTAACACTAACATCGCCATAAATAAATAGCATAATAAAGAAAAAAAAAAACAAATCACGAGTAATTTTTAATAAAAATATCACAATTTCGCAACACATTATTTATTTATGGGGTGCCGTATGAGACGACATCGAAAATGTCAGAAAGTTCTTATAGGTGGCGATATAATCATATTTTTTTCCGCCAGATGACGCCAATCCACCTGTCAAAAGCAAATACGGGAAGTATTTGCTTTACAACAAGAAAGGTCCATGTTCAGTGGCAGACTTTTACTGCTAATAAAGAAAAAGAACTACCCTTAAAAAGTTTCGCTGGTCTACGTTGACAAATAAGAACTTTTTATATCATCCGTGTGATAAAAAAATAAAAATCATGTAATATGACATTTGGAACGAAAGTTTTTAGAAAGCTTTTTGCTATATAATTTTATATGGTATGGATTTACAACTACCTTAACAACTCTCATGTAAGTACTTCTACCGCTCATCGTACTTGTTTCACCGTCTGGGCCACTCAAACCAGAATCTCTTTCTTTTTCAGAATATCTATCACGATCATCGACATCCCTGGAAACAACTGAATTTCGATCGAATTGCTCTAAGTTTCTTCGTGATTTTTCTTTATGTGCTAAACCATACGTACGATCTCTAGGTTCGATCCCTAGTAGTTTCTCGTCATAATATCTGTCTCTATTTCTTTCGCCATAACGTCTGTTTCTTTGTACTTCGAAGTGTTTATCTTTATGTGGATCGCTTCTAGACGTTCGTCTTATATCATCGACGTATTCCCTTTGGATTTCAAAGCTTCTGCTGGTTCTTTGTTCACAGCATTTTCTTCTGTCGTCAATGTATTTATCTCTAACAGGTTCTCTTCTGTCAACATAATCTTTAAATTCTCTTTGTTCGTGTCTACGTATGCCGTATCTGGTGTCAATACAACTTCCAGTTGGTGTATCATCTGGGGCATATGCATGATATCTATCGTCGATTACATGAGGTCTAGACTTTGTCACTTCCAATTTACTTTCACATTTGTGATTTCTGTTTTGAGAGGAACAACATACACATTTCTCTGTACTATTTTTGTGTTCAATTCGTTCTGGTACAGTGCAACTGTCTCTAACTCGCACGGGACTACGAAAATTCTCTTGACTTCGTATTCTCGATGGTGAGGTGTTTTCCCTTTGATTATGGACTTTAGACGGATAGCGATCTGGATCATAAGAATCCCGCCTTGGCATTACTTCGCACTGCAACGACTTGTGACTATGCGCTCTGGACTGCGAACAATGTAATACTAGCTGAAGTCACTGGGCCTAAGTCAAAATAACGATATAAGTTTAACAGTTACTTACGACTTCGATATCTTTATATCGCGAAGCTTTGCTGTTCATTTGAGCACATATTTTCGCAAAAGTTTCTATGAGAACAGTCTGATCTATTACGGGACCGGTGATATGGTCTTGTGTTCGTGGGCAGTGACTGAAAACAAATTGAATATATAAAGAAAAGTAATTTAACAGTATTTATAAATCTCCCAATTGGGCACTGGTCCTCCGTCCTAGGCACAAGTATTTTAGAGAGATTTGAAAAGACATGATAGAGGACTACAGTTGTCCATGTCTCTCATACTTTGGAATTTGAAACACTCAAGCTACCACGGCACTATTATTAAAAACACCTTTTAATCTTACTTATCTCGATCTCTAGGAGGCGCGGATTCCTCGCGGGGTCGTCGATGGTGATGGTGGTGGCGATGCTCGTGAGTTGCAGAAGCTTCACGTTCACGACTCGCTCTTCGCTCCTCTTGCCTTCGCAAATGTCGCTGTCTGTAGATGACGTATACGATACTACTATATGACAATAATTAACTTTTATTTTGTAAGCGACTTCCATTTTTTACGATCCTGAGACACCTCTCTCGTTTCTTTCACATTTATATATACTATCTACGCATAATATAAGCTCGTCGGCAGTGGCGGACTAAGCCCGTCAGAGGCCCGCAGCGGCAAAGTAGGCCCTTAGTTTAAGGATTTGATCTAATCTTACAAGCTTTTTATTCACTTCACATTTTTATGTATAAGTTTTTAAGTTGTTTATTGAGTTAAAATCTTATTAGTGAAATATTAATTCGATTTAAATATACATACATATAATATAGATATGGATGAGGAAATTAAAATGAGAATCGATCGGCAAAAAATCAATTAGTAAAAATAAAAAGTAGTATAGGTAGTAAAAATTATGTTATTCGTGTTTTATTTGTGAACCAAATAGTTTGCTTCGTCGTTTGTGACGCGTACAACAAAGGAGTGAAATAATTTGCCAGCGTGTCTTTCCATTCGGTGTCAATGTGTATATCGTCAAGGTAAGAGTGACTAGAGTTTTCCTAAGCTAACTTAGTCCGCTTTTTCACCCTCGGCTACATCACCACTTACCATCAGGTGAAATAGTAGTCAAGCAGACATTAAATACTAGTTAAGAGGATGGTGAAGTGCCGATAAGCGGTGCGAGTGAGTATTTTCAAATATTATGCTATCGGTTTCATACCGCTCGCTGAGTATCGCCGTAACGTGCGATAGAGTTGCAAGTCTTGGAAGCAATTGTCTACATTTCCTTTTAGAAATATTGTTTCGGGCGATAAAGTTTTCACCCCCCCCCCCCCCCCTACGAGAACCCGCCCCCCTAAACCTTTACACATGAGATAATTTATTTTGTCTTGTCTCATTAGATTCAATACACCTTAATCTAATTCTGTGCGTTTTTCTTTTTTAGTAATTTATTTAGTGCAATAAAAAACAAAATACAATAAAATATAGACATCAAATAAAAACGCATGGACCTAGTTTTCATTATATATCAACAATATATCCAAAAATAAATTTATGAAAACTTAAAATATTTTCTGGTATTTGAAAGGGACGAAGAGAGAACGAAGTGTGAAATATGGGTAAATCAGGAATGTCTAGAACAGGTAAATGAAATTGTATACTTGGGGAGTGCTTTTAGCCGGGATGGAAGATGTGATTTAGATGTGGACAGGCGTGTCGCTGCCGGGAACAAAGTCAATGGTGCCCTGACGGCGTTAGTCAAAAGGCAAGGCGTAGCGAAGAGTGCAGGCCTTGCAATACATAACGCAGTGTTGGTACCGACTTTGTTATATGGCAGCGAAACCTGGGTATGCCAGAAGAAGCATAAAAGTAAGTTGAATGCAGTGGAGATGCGATCTCTTCGTAAAATGTGCGGCGTTACCATGGCCGACCGAAAGCGAAACGAAGAGATTCGCAATATGGCAGGTTTGAAAGATGACCTTATCACAAAAATTGATAAGGGCGTGCTTCGGTGGTTTGGGCACGTTGAGCGAATGAGTGAAGACCGAATGGTGAAGAAAATATATAGCGCGAAAGTTAATAATAAAAGGTGTCGAGGTAGACCGAGACTAACTTTCGAAGACCATGTGAGCAAATTGCTCGAAGAGGGTAGGGTCAAAAGTACTCGGATACTTAGACGTGCATGCATGAAGAAGATAATGAATCTGAAAGAAGCGAAAGAGGTTTGTAAGGATCGTGACACTTGGCGATCTGTTCTCTCTGGCTACCCCGTCAGGGATTGTGCGTGAAGATAAGTTAAGTTTTAAGTTAAAATATTGAAAATTAGACTTGGTTTACGGGAAAACATTATCACTTTGTGTAAGAAATTTTGGCAGCTTCACAATCCTGTCAAAAAACTGAACTATATAAGACTTTTGTTTGAAACACGATTGATAATCAAAAATATTAACTGCTGTTGTATTTAAATGGAAAAACAAGCTTATCACTGACTTACTTCCTTTTATCTCTCTTTATAGCCTCTTCTAAGAATTGATAAATGAAAGAATCCTGATCCTGGGGCACGGATTCGATAACGGCTTCTTCTTCCTGAAAACAACTTCTTAAATCAGTATTCCACTTAAAATAAGGAAGCCTATATTTAAAAAATAAATCTTACTTGGGAAGGAGAAATCGAGCGAGGTGTAGAAACCAGGCCTGCTTTTAATGCTAATGATATTCCATCTCTCCTGAAAAAAATTGCAAATTTTAGTTAAGAATGACGATAGAACATATATATAGTATGTTTCTACGGTAGGCGGAAAAACGTACATTGACCTAAAGTATTATGTTAGCATCGACACAAAACGACAGGAATTGCTTCCATACATTTCATATCGATTACGTATCGTTTTGCGCTAAGCGTGTCACATGGTACGGGGTAGAGTGAAGGAAGCGGTCATCCAGAGATAACAAACCTGTTTCGACACGATTCGCGGTCTCACGTCGCACGTATTTGCGAGAGCGGGCGCAGCAGGACTCATCATAGTGTGAGATTTAAAATTTTCGGTTCTAGTTGTTGTTTTCATTTTTATTAAGTTTGTTTTGTTTGTTGTATTGTTACGTTTTGTATTAAAGTTTTGTTATTGTTTTGTGACGTATTGTATATTATCACCGGTATGTAATCACGTCCATCGACATCAATATCTTATAAAAATTTTACGACACCACGAAAGAAGCGAAAAGTGTCGCATACTTCGGAAAACGAAAAAAGAATGATTGTAGACGTCAATAAATATGTAAAAGAAACGTGGTCTAGTGACGTATATCCTATATAGTTTTATTATCAATGTGACGGACTCTTTCACGTCTTCGTCATCAGAAAATAATTCTGAAATAGATACAGAAAAATAGTCTGTCAAGTGTCTCTGACAATCTATTTTGAGAAGTTTTATGCATGCTTCAAGGTTGACTGCTAAAAATGCTTAGCATTAAAAGTTCGCCTTTTTACCCGACTGCCAAGAAGTGATTATGTTTTGTACAACTACCTACCTATCTAACTACTTATTAAACTACTTACCTACTAAACGTAATAATGAAAATTGTAATAACTCCTATGATTTATAAACAATAAATTTAAATTAATATTAATTTGCTTTTTAATTCATATAAGTACAGGATAATCTTCTTTCTTCATAATATAATAATAAACCCAGAGCCTGCGAAGAACTTCGCACTCGGCATTCTTATCTTTCACTCTAATGATGTATGTAATGATACAAGGATAAAAAGATAAAACCTAAGAAAAAGGTTGGCTACCCCGATGATATCGTCAAAGGTCAATGTACGTTTTTCTGCCTGCTCTAGAAACATACAATAGTTAATTATTTTAGGTTATAATATGAAGGTACGAGAATCAATACATGATTCTCCTAGATAGAGGGCTATGAGAAAATCATTACTTATCTATAGTTGCCTTGTTACCCATGAGAACTTAAATAGAATGTCTCATTGCTAAAAAGTTAATCGACGGTTCATATAACACGACATATATTGATATTTAATATGTAGTAGTTTCCTGTGAGAAAGTCGCTATCTGGTATTGAACTTGGGTCTACCCATTTTAGGTATAGGTACAATGTTGCTTTAAATTTCATAGATAAAGTTATTTTAATGCAGTACAAGTAGAACTTGTTACATTGTGTACATAATATCCTAGGTGCAGTATTGTGTAACTATCATATTGAGTTTTACTTATCAAGACATAGACAGTAAGTACAAGTGTTGTAGATTTAGTTTGTAATAAAAAAGAAAAAAAAATATCACACACAAAGCTTAAATACTCAAAGTTCAGCTGCAACCGAAACAAGGTTGGCACATTCTGCCTTACTTTACTCGCTCCATACTACATGACTACATACGTATTTAATTATTTGGTTCCTATTCAAAGTTGAATTACGATAAGCAACTGCCGATGGGCCACGATCTGATCTTATCTCTTTAGACTTCTACACCGCCGGGTGGTGGCTGCCCGCCGTGTGATAGCGGCGTGAGAGAATCATCACTCTATTTCATCCCCTGTGTGTTGTAAGAAACAACTTTGCGAAATGCCAGAAAAATCCTATGGCTTTTAATAGAGCCGTGGTAGCTCAGGGGTTAAGTGCTTACCGTAAATTTCACAGTATGCGAGCAACCGGGGGTTAGATCCCCGCTGGAACCAATGAAATGGTAACTTAAAAAAAAATTAAGTGCTGGTTTACCACGTGCTCGGCGATGAAGGAAAACATCTTGGAAATACCTGCATGATAAAAATATTATACTAAGATATGTGAAGTCCGTCAACAAGTATGTGGCAGTGCAGTGAACAATTTCTTGCCCTAAAAACCTTTCAGAAATAAGAGAAGGCCTGTGCCCAGGAGTGGGGCCGCTGTAAGTATACTGTACTGTTCCGATAGGTAATATAGATCCGAAAGGTAGTATAGTCATCTTGTTTACGCCGTACGTAAAACACTCAGACTGATGATGGACAGAATGTCAAAGGTGAAAGACTTCTGGTATTGTACGTAGTGAAGCCACGCTGCAGCTATATTAGTGGTATAGTTGTAGCACGACTGGGTCGGCTCGAACGGGGTAGGACCACGCTCTCACAGAATACCAGCGTAAAATAGCAGCTAAACGCTGCTGTTTTTCGTATGGTGAGTGTGGAGAACCGGAGACCCTTTTTACCGGAAAAGAGGCATTCCATCTTAGTGCTCACGGGTGACAACTTATCTGGATTTTGATTCTTTGTTGGGGATGATTGTAGATCTTCTCGTTTTTCACCCTATACTATAAAAAAGCACATGGTAAGACAGCTTTTGCCACATCTACGTGTTTTACTGGCGGATGAAGAAGAAGATGAAATGATTACTTGATCTTTTTATGACTTAATCAGACTTTGTGGTCATTGATATGTTTGGTCTTATTCGACTTTAAAAAGGTTCATTTGGTTGATAGACATCAGGACATCTGACAAGCGGTAATTTTGCTTGTCGGGCTGGTTAGCACTTAAGATTGTTTTTCTCAAGCTTTCCTTTTCGGGCTACTACATACATATTTTATTCACTTACGCTGCCGCACGTCTGTGTCGCCGGGGCGAACGTGGTGCTCGGTGCACTTCCACAGGAGACCTGGACATCGCTGGACTGCTATCATGGTCCCTGATTTTATTGTATAGTATTGGTATACAACATGTAGTGTAAAATCGTTTTATACGTGGTAGAGACACGCTGCAGCTATTATAGTGATATAGTTGTAGCACGAATGGGTCGGCTCGACCGGGGAAGAACACCACTCTCACAGAATACCAGCTTAACACTGCTGTGTTTCGTATGGTGAGTGTAGAGAATTTGATGATAAATGTAGGTAATTATTTTTTTACGTGGTAGAGCCATGCTGCAGCTATATTAGTAGTATAGTTGAAGCACGAATGGGTCGGCACGAATGGGTCAGCTCGACCGGGGAAGGACCACGCTCTCACAGAATACCAGCGTAAAATAGCAGCTTGACACTGCTGTGTTTAGTATGGTGAGTGTAGAGAACCGGAGACCCTTTTTACTGGAAAAGAGGCATTTTGATTCTTTATTGAGGATAAATGTAGATGTTTAGGGGCCGCAGCAACCACTTACGATCAGGTAGACTGTGTGCTCGTTCGTCACCCTATTCTATAAAAAAATAAAATAATGGTATCGTTAATCCTTCTGCAAAGCGAGGCAATTGGTAAGGAAGAAACCCATGTCCATCAGTAAGACCATGGACTTTTGTGGGGCTGATTAAGATTATAAAGCTATCCAGTTATTTTTTGCCTAAATTGTTTGTCACTAGGCATATTTCATTTTACGACTCTGAAAGCTATTTCTTAGCAAATCCCACATGTTCTTCCTTTTCATTTCGTTCGTTATTTCGCACAACACTTCGTCTTCTAGGTAGTGTTAATTAGTGGTGTTGACAGTTTAGCACTGGTTTTTTGTCGAGCACTCATGATTTGGACTGAAATCTTATTACCATATTAATTCCATACCTATAATTATGTGTGATTGTAACCTGCGTCGGATTTATGGTCGATATATATTTGCTGAAGAGCACGGGGCCTCGGGGAGCTCCATGTAAAGTATCTGGGTAAAATTGGCAGAAGTATGTAAAATAAAAATAATTGTATTGAACAGCACTTCCAACCAATTATATTTCAAAAAAAATATTTTGAACAAATTGAAAAGCTAAATTTATGTCTTGTTAAAAAATATATTAAAAGTCCATGGTCTTACTGATGATATTATTACCGTGTTACACTCTCACCATCATCATTGCAGACTATCACAAGTCAATGCTGAACGCTGAATAAAATTTGCCGTCAATAAAAGTCCTGAGCCACCTGCATCTATCGGCTCTCTGCTCAAATCTGGCCGTCGCTCTATTTAGGAGGGTAGAAGGGTCACCTACAGTTTTGAAGCTACCACTCGAGAGATTTTCTTCTCTAAACACACGTACCTACTTAGTAACTATTTTGCAATTGGTAAAACTAAAATCAAATAATATTAACCTGTTTGTGTTTGCAGTTAGGTCAGCTGGGCCAGTGGTGGTGTTTTGCAAACTTGCCTTTGCTGAACAAGCACGAAGTCCATTGATTTTTGAACCCTGGCAATGTGTGTTATATTCACTATAGGTATATAGGTAATGTCTACATGAGATCACTACATTAATATTATACACATCGGTACCCACTATCCGTACTAACTAGGAACTAATAAATAGTAAAAGAGTCCATCAAACCATTTCGTCTCGTAGCGCGGATGGCGTAAAAGGCATCCCAGAAAGATCTCATGGCTTCCGCCAGTCCTAAAATATTTTTAACGTCGACAAAGAGGTGCGTCAAAGAAAGAGGTGTAGTCTGTCTGTCGATCGTCTGGTACTTCTATCGTTCTACTTTCGATATTGCAACGTATCCATGTAGGTCTTAATTAGGGTTGCCACATTTTTTTGAACAAATATAGAATTTATTCCAAAAAAAAAAATGCAGAAATATAATACATTTTGGAAAATCATAAAAAAAGTACACGTTTATTTTTAATATTTATGTATTTTCCATATATACGTATATGATATTGCTCTTCGCTTTGACCGTCAATGATCTATTAATTCATTCATTCATACTTACTTACTTACTTATCTTCACGCACAATCCCTGACGGGGTAGCCAGAGAGAACAGATCGCCAAGTGTCACGATCCTTACATATCTCTTTCGCTTCTTTCAGATTCATTATCTTCTTCATACAAGCACGTCTAGGTATCCGAGTACTCTTGACCCTACCCTCTTCGAGCAATTTGCTCACATGGTCTTCGAAAGTTAGTCTCGGTCTACCTCGACACCTTTTAATATTAACTTTCGCGCTATATATTTTCTTCACCATTCGGTCTTCACTCATTCGCTCAACGTGCCCAAACCACCGAAGCACGCCCTTATCAATTTTTGTGATAAGGTCATCTTTCAAACCTGCCATATTGCGAATCTCTTCGTTTCGCTTTCGGTCGGCCATAGTCATTCATTCATCAATGACCTTTAAAATAATTATAGGAATCTGAGCAATTTAGATTCATATTAAAATAAATTACAATTCATTTTTAATTAAATGAATACATGCTCTATTTCTTTTTTTTTTCATTTTAGATTGACGACGGAAAAAACTCTTTCCGTAAAACTTACTTGTTCCAGAATTCCAGTCACAGTTAATATAAAAAAGCGCGACAGTGGAATTAGGGGTGAAATATAGTATTTTTCGTACTATATTATTTTTCTATAATACATAGTATAATTGACTGAAACATAGTACGATACTATATGCTATATACGGGTGGCAACCCTAGTCTTAATGCATAGATTACCCTAATCTGTGTCTTAATGGTAAAGAACAATATAATTGCTAGCTATGAGATATTCCATCTTAGGCCTTATAGGTCACAACGCATGCTTAGCCTGCCGTACAGTCGTAGCCACTTACCATCAGTTGGACTGTGGGTTCGTTTGTCACTTCAGTTTCATTAAAAAAATGTCCAGTGGTTGACTTTTGCAGGCTAATAAAGAAGTAGAAAGATTTAAATAATGTGTGATTGTTGTTTGTAAAAAAAAAAGTTGTCTACATTATCGCATTAGGTGATAAGCCTGTAAAGATAATTGTATAGTGGAAAATAATAAATAAATAAATAATACATCTATCATTTACGAGTACATAAATCTTGGTAATCAATGTTAGTAACTGTCCGCGTGGGTCCATAGGTTTTGAGTTTATGAGTTTGAATCCCACGTTTGACGAACGATGTAGCAAAGTGTTCAAGATACCTCTGACCATGGAATACAATATGTAAGATAATTCATCATTAGTTACAAACAAGTAATGGGGCAGTGTCTTGAAAACCAGCGTAAAATAGCAGCTTAACGCTGCTGTGTTTCGTATGGTGAGTGTAGAGAACCGGAGACCCTTTTTACTGGCAAAGAGACATTCCATCTTAGTCCTCACAGGCGACAACGCATCTGCATCTTGAGTCTTTATTGAGGATAGATGTAGATGTCTATGGGTCACAGTAACCACTTACCATCAGGTGGACTGTGTGCTCGTTTGTCACCCTATCCTATAAAAAAAAGTCTTTCATACAGTGTAAAATACTGTTACAGCATAATATTTGGTCTCAAATTGCCCTATTTTTAATAGTCAATAATTAAAAATATGTTTAATTTCTGCAGGAGTTTGTATAGGTCTTTACATTTGCATCAAACAGTCTTACAGTTACGAGTACATCATACTCAGAAATAACAATAACAAATGCTTTTAACTTATGTCTGTTTATCTCACATTCAAATACTTACGTTGTTAGAGTCATCAGTGGCTAAAGAGTTGTCGTCCACTACATCCCGCTTTTTTCTCGTACGCTTACGTTTTGAAGCATCAAATACTTTGAACAATTGTTTACTATCACTTTGCTGACACTCCATCGAATATAATTAAGCATGAGAGCAAATAAACTTAAACTAATTTATTCATTATTCTTATTACGGTAAGTGATTTATTTTATTGGTAAAAGATAATTGCAAAATCGGAATTTTAACAAATTATTGACCAAACAAACACGGGCTAAGTGATAGACGTCAATTTTGCGTGGATATTGAAAAAAGAATTCTGAAACTCTTAGCAGCAACAGATTATTAGTTGCCAGCTGCAACGTCAACGAGAAAAGCGTTAATGATAAACAACAATAACTTCTATATACCTATTTAAATGAAAATTATCTCCTTCACCAAGGTTTGTCTGGAAGAGATCGCTGTTTAGCGATAAAACCACCTAATTGTACATTCATTTATAAATTTAAGTTTGCTGTGTTGTGTAGTATTTTGTGTGCAATAAAGAGTATAAATAAATAAATAAACAATATCTACTACCCTAATAACACAGAATAAATAATATGCTCATAATCACCCATATCATCCCGTCAGGGAAACAAATCAGGACAGCAGTCTTCCTGATGACACTTAGAAAACAAAAAAATACGGTGGCAACCGTATTTTTTTGTTGCCAATGCCAAGCGTGGCAACTTTGGTAAAGGGGGTGCCTTTTAAGGCAATCTATGGAGACTTATCTATGATACAAGCAAAAGAAAGTTACAACGAAGTTATGTATTTTTCCTTTCATTCCGTTTTGTATCAGTGGACCGCTGGCTAATCCCTCTTGTAATCCGACATGCCTTTAACATGTAGTTGCAATCAAGTCGCGTTATGAATCCGCCACGGGGGGAAGTATCTTTCGCGAATACGTGGACAAGCAGGATGCAATTAGTTCGCGTTAGGTATTCACTGATGCACCACATGAGTGTTTTTTTTATATATTTGATATGCAATTTGTCGCATTACAAGGTACCTACTCTTTTTCAAAAAGATCCGGACTACCAGAGGGCTGCGGCTAGTCCGAGACCGCCTTGCAAAACGTTAGTCGGATTACCGCGGGTCAACTGCAATATTTTGATAAGCATAGCCCATGAGAATGGAACTAAACGACAAACCATTTACCCAGTACATTCTAAGTCTATGCCATCTACACGACAAAGCTAGGTTAGGTACCTAGCATTATCCAGATTTAAGGCGGCGGCAGAATTAGACCATATTTCAAAAAGTGTCTGTAATTAATTCTCGATTTAGTATAATTGCAAAATGCTCCACATCAATTGGACATAGGCCTCTTCATATAAGTATATAAATATGAAGCCTGTATATATGAAGCAATGAGTCCGCTGTCATAGAGAGATAATGTTACTACGTAACCGCTGTGCTGCTCCAGTGCGTGTTGGCAGAATTTACATGTTCTAAAAATTCGCCTGAACTATATGTTCTAAGTTTCCTCACTTCACAGCCGAGAACGTAATAGATCAAGAAAATTGCAATTAAAAATATCATTGCCTCCGGCGGGGTTTATAATAGCGCTTAGCCTCAAAGCTAATGCGGCCCCTTATTTTGAGAAATAATTAAAAATTGCTACAGACTGAAGGAGGCGAAATTCAGCAGTGAACTTGTGATGGCCTGACGCCCGAGTTTTAATATCAGGAACGAACTCTACGTTTGAATAAAAATTTGTTTGTTGTTCATCTTGTAACTTATTTTACCAAATTGAGCATAATAGTTTCCTTTTTATCGCGTAATAGCGTGAATTCTATTTCTCAAATTATCTCTCTAGTGATTATTTTCATGGCATCTGACGCTACTTACTGTCTGGGTCCGAATAAGTTTTACTCTTCATCATTCGTGAATAGTTGTGTTGTTAGCCTATTGTACCAAGTAATTAAAATAGTTTAATAAAGTGTTATTATTTAATACAGACTATGAAAATGAGGTAAAGGTTATTTATTTTTAACTTTTATTAGTAAAAGATTTACCCAAATAGAAATTACACCACTTAAGTATAAAGACATTTAGTTTCATCGTGTTTCGCCTTAACTAGTCGAACTATTCGTACCAGGTAAACATACTCGTCAACAACTTCGAGCGTAGTGTTCCCAACATCTACCGGCTACGTTACACATGACCTTCGTTTTGTCCATGTTTATTTTTAACCCCCGACAAAAACAGAGGGGTGTTATGTTTGTAGTGTGTACGTGTCTGTAGCATCGATTTTGATTGTTTTTTTTATTTCGTTTGAAAGATGTCATAATCAAGTGTTATTTTAGCTATGTTTCAAGAAAATCTGTTCAGCCACTTGAAGATCATCAATTCTTTTTGTTTCGGGGGTTTTTTAAATTTTTAATTGAACACTACTGACATCATTAAGCATATTGCTTAGGTCCTTCAGCGATTCTGGCATAAGGACTATATTATGGATTTATGTTTTCTCTTCAAGATGGACTTAAAAATAAGGATATCTGCAGTAGAACCAGAGTAACTGACATAGACCAACGGATTCGTAAGCTGATATGGCTACGTGCCGGCCATATAGCTCAAAAAACCGACAACCGTTAGGGAAGAATGGTTTTCGAGTGGCAGACTCGTACCGGTAGACAATGTGTAGGGCGGCCCCGCACTAGATGGAGTGACGCCCTGGTAAGACATGCAGGAAGTCGATGGACGCAGGGGACTCAGGACCGTGTCGTGCCATTCCTTGGGGAAGGCCTATGTTCAGCAATTGACTTGTGAAAGTCTGTAATATATGTATGTAAATGATAATGTAATTCATAATAGCGTTTGAAGATCCGATATTCCAACAGCAAAAGTCTATTGCGAAGAACTTCGAATAATGATTGTGAAACTCTCAAAGAAAAACACCCTATTCATCAATTAATTTTCGCTATTTTTGCTTCATAAAAGCAATACAAACTGTTTTAACATGACAAGACCTGCAGTTAGAAACCATAAGTCACCGTCCATACTCTCCAGAATTAGTCACAATGAATTACAATTTTTTCCACAATTTATTAACTCCCTTCAAGGAAAAAAATTTCGTTCTTAGAAGAAGCACAAAATACCTTTTTCCTGTATCCAGACCCCCAGAGTTCTATCGCAAAGATTTCTCTTCTCTTTTATCTAACCTCAAGATAGCAGAATATACTTTGATAAAAAAAATCTTAGAAATAAAGTGTTTGCATTTTTCAATTTAAAACGGTAATTGATAACTTAACACCAGAGTATATAGAATTTTTATAGCACTCCTATTTTCCTCCTCAACGATTCAGCATGACCTAGTTAAATTTATATCAAGGATTGGGATGAAAAGTAGGCATAAATTTAGTTTATATGCAATGTCAAAAATAGTATTATTTTTAATAATTATTGAATAAAATTTATGTACATAAAATGTAAATTATTAAATAATAATCAATAGTGAAAGGAATGAAATCTTTCAAAGAAAGAAACAGTCAAATGAAAAATGGATTGAAGAACAGAAAAATGTTTTCCTTGTAAATTTTAAATACTATATTTCAATCCTCATATATTTCCTTTCGTATACCACACAAGTTTATCCATTGGGACTGTCAATGAGCAGAATGAAATAACTGCAATAGATGTTTTTGTCAAATTAAATTTTCACAAGCTTTAAATATAAATTACAATACATACTTGAAACTGTTTGGTCATTCAGGAAGTTGTGATATTTTTACAGGGTTAATGAACATTTTTATAAATAAAATTTAGAATATTAGAAAGGAAGAGTTAAAAATGCCAATTCAAAAAAAAGGTAAAATTCAGATTCAATTTCAATATATTATAGATTATTGTAATAATTCACATTAAACTTAATTAAATCTTATAGCCCACATAAGCTCCTCACACTTCACTACTTCTTTTATAGACAAAGGCGCTAAAGGTACTCGGTATAAAATCTCCATCATAAAACCAATAAACAGATTCAAGTCCCATTTTATTATAAAAATCAAAATTACGAGTTATAATACATCTGTTTCTCAATCGAACAATAGAAATCGATTATAGCACATTGACATTCTTGTAAATAAATCATCATGGACATAAATAACAAAAAATTGGATTGTACAGCCTAACATTTCAGACACCGCTATAAATGATCTCCGAGTCACGAGAAACGGAAAACCGTGCGCCGCGTCCGGGGCGCGGGTATCACTATATGTACACGTACCGACAGGTAGTTCAGTCTGCGCCGCGTCACTCGGGCACGCGGCTCACTTCACTTCACTTCACTCGAGCACAGATCAGTCGGGTTTGCGACACCACACACACACACACACAAGAGTACGCCTAGTGTTCGTGTTGCGCGGTCGCGGGAGTAGTCGCGTCAAGTTCGGTCCGCTGGCTGCAGTGGTAGAGCACGTCGGCGAGCTCGTGCGCCACCTTCTGGTCGAGGATCTGGCTCATGACGAGCGAGAGCAGGCGACGTTCGTGGCGGCGGATGAGCGGCCGGTTCTCCGGGTGCTCGGCCAGGCGCAGCAGCGTGGCGGCCGCGCGCCGCAGCATGTCGAGCGACGTGCCCATCGCGTCGGGGTTGTCGCGCAGCGCCGCCACGCCGTGCTGGTTGGCCACGCCCAGCGCCGCGTGCTCGGCGCGCTCGATGAACGCCACCAGCTGCGCCACCGCGGGCGCGTGCAGCGCCACCTCGCGCGCCGCCGCGCCGCCCGCGCCCGCCAGGTAGTGCAGGATGTTGACGGCGAACTCGCGCAGCACGGGCCGCTCGGGCCGGCACAGGTCGCGCGCCAGCCCCGCGCACAGCTGTGCCACGCGCCCGCGCGGCGGCGTCGCCAGCACCAGGTCCACGTTCGCGTCCGTCACGCACAGCTTGCACAGCGCCTCGAGCGCCAGCCGGCGCGGCGACAGCGGCGAGCCGGCCGCGGCCGCCGGCGGCGCGTCGCCCGCCACGGCCGCCGGGCACACGCTCCAGTGCAGCAGCCCGTCCAGCAGCGGGCGCGCCACCGCCTCGGGCTGGCCGGCCAGCTCGACGCCGCCCGCGATGTTGGCGCAGCACACGAGCGCGTCCTCGCGCAGCTGCGCCAGCGTGTCCCACCACCACTCGGGCTCGCCGCGCAGGCTGGAGCAGCACGCGTCCACGTCCGCGTCGTCGCGCGCCGCCCGCTCGTAGGCACGCGCTCGTGCCGCCCGCGGCGCGTGCTCGTGGTGCAGCAGCAGCAGCTTGCCCGCCACCGCCAGGAACGCGCTCGACCGCGAGAACTCCGCCTCGTTGCCGGGCACGAACGTCAGCCCGCGCAGAATGTTCGACAGCGCGATGCACCGTTTCGCGAGCGCGTCGCGCGTCTCGTTCACGAGGTTCAAGCTGGGCTCGTCCCGCGTGTAGCACTCGTCCTCGTAGTCCTCGAGGCGCCGCCGTTTGAGTACGCCCGCGGGGTCGCGGACGAGGAGGGTGGGTCGCCGCTCGGGTTCCAGTTCCATGGGCTCCGCTTCAAGATTGTCGCGGTCGGACGCTAGCGGCGTGTGGGCGTCGGGCGCGTCGGGCGCGTCGGGCGGGTCCGGTGTGGGCGTTGGCGTCGGCGCCGGCGCCGGTTTGGACTTCGTGACGAGCTCGGTCTTCGCGGCGGGTTCTGAGGCGCGCTGCGACGGGAACACGCGCACGAAGGGCAACGGAAGGAACTCTGCGCGGAAACACGGCACCACGTGGGCAGCGCCCCCCGAGTCGCCGCTGAACTGCCACGGCTCCAACACGTCCTCCACGCGCTCGCCGTCCGATTCGCAGTCTTCGGGCGCAAACAGTTCGTCGTCGCCCTTGTACACGACAGGGTGGCGCCGCCGCGACTGACACGTATAGTTTTCGCCAGAAAGCACGCGTACGTTGTCGGCGGAATCGGGGGGCTCGGCTCTTCGGCGCACTTTGGCGGGCGGCTCGGCCTCGGCAGGAACGGCGTACCACGGCTCATTTTCAGGAATCGGCGCGTCGAATACGTCACTCAAACTTTTATGGAAATGCTCGAGCAATAAGTCGAGAAGTCCGGGCATATGTTGCAGTCCAAAATAGCTTATACAGTTGTCATCGAAAAGCAATATGTTTAAGATGTCGAGCGCCCAACAGGTTTCCGCCAGCAGACCGGATTTTAAGGCCATCATTATTCGCCACGCATCAACTGGTGCGACATCGGCCTTCGTGAGCCGCCGCCGTTTTTCGGCAGTGGGTACTGTCGCTTCCACACAATCTGGAGGGAACGTCAACTCTCGCTTGATTTGTCCTGCTCCTACGCCTGGTACTGCACCCTGCATATGAAAACAATTACTTTAAGTATATTTATTCATACACTCTTTAACTGTCATTTAAAATAAAATAGAAATAATCAATAACTGTAATCTTAGAACATTACAGAAATTTAATTGGTTACATTTCCATATATACTTGTATATGTGGTCGAAATTCTGTGGTAAAAACAGCGCTACGAATTCGTTCGCAACACTTTTTATTATAATTTCCCATGCAAAGAAGGCAAAGTAACTTTTGCTCATATAGTTATGAACATGATCAAAATGATTTCATTTAATTGGTTAAAGATGTTTGTACGGAAACATAATTTGTGAACATGTTTACTTTTCTGAACTGCTTTAATAGTAACATACTTTTTTTTTGTGTACATCTGTGGCACAGTACCTTTTGAATGATATTAGTTTCATCCCTTTTCTTAAACAATATATATTAAAATAGGTACTTTGATTTTTGATGTGTATGTATTATAAGTTAATAATTATGTACAGAAGATGTTTCAGGAAAATTTATAATTAATATATTATATTATATACATTAAGAATTACTATAATACACGTAATATTGTATATTTAAAATACACACAAATACCTACGTAAAACATACGTGTATGGAAATTAAATCATAAACGAACGATTTAAGAATCATGGATAACTAATAGAATTATGAAACGAATACAAACTATGATAAAACTGTTGCTACGACCATGTTAGATAAGCACTAAAGCCAGAGAGAAAGAGCAAGCAGTAATAAAAGGGAAATTATAAAGAGTGAATAAAAAAAATTGTCGCAGACTGATAACATTCCATATTACTGACATAACCGCATTTTATTATTTTTGCGAAAAATTTACCTAACTGTCTTCTTATGTAGATTTATAAAAAAAAAGTTTAAAACGAGCTGCTAAATGCAGCTAGCAAATATATCCTTAATGCGTATTAAAATTTTAGTAGTATAAATACTAAATGAGTTCTGAGAGTAATGAGAGTAATGAGCAACTAAAATTCTTAGTTAGCGACGACTAGGTTAAGCCCAGCACCACCGTAACCTACTGGTAACTATCTATATGGCAAGTAGAGAAATAAATCGAGGAATATGTGAACAATTTTTTCTCTGTGATTTCTGTATTTTGTTTGTAAAGCGTTACACGATAGAGGGTGTCAAACAAGTGTTAAGCTCATGCAAAGCACTATTGAAATTAGATCGAAAATTTGCTATTTATTAACATGCGTGATGTCGGACGTATACGTGCGCCAGTATTGCGAAGTAATATTGCATTATTTTAAAGATAAGTTCTGTCGAATAATGGCGCACGTAGAGTGAATTAGTGCTACCGCGTTCTCACGTCTGATAAGTCAATAAAACAACTATTGCGCAAGTTGTTTATCATCGCTCTTAATGTCGTGACCTACATACGCAAACACCGTGCATACGCACACACGCGTAATGACATGTTATGTGATTACGCGCGTGTGTATGTGTGTATTAGTGCGTGCGCGTGCGTAAATTTGAGTTTGACGGCTCCTTGGCGCAATGGCTTAACAATGAGTTGTTGCGCTGGGGGCCGCGGGTTCGAATCCCGCATGGAACAAGTATTTGTATGGCCTACAAATAATTGTTGCTGGCCTGGATGTTTGTCCTCGTGCAATTAATGTTTGTAAACTGCCTCCACGACACAGGAGAAAATCCTAGTGTGGGGGTAACGTTTTTACTATTAAAAAAATACGTTCGTGTATACGTAAATACCAGCGTACACGTACGTAAATACGGGCGTGCGTGTGCAAAAATACGTGGGTGCGTGTATGTAAATACATGGTTGCGTGTGCGTGTGCGTAAATACATATACGTGCCAGCGTGTAAGCAAATACATGGTTGCGTATTGCGTGTATACGTGTGTGCGCGTGCGTGCACTCACAGGCGACGGCGCGGCGGGCGGCAGCTCTAGCGGCGGCCGCGGCGCGCCCCACGCCGGCCCGCCCGGCGTCTACACAACACACACGAGTCAGCCCACCTGTGCAACCATTCCCGCTCCCCGCTCCCCACACCCCGCACCCCGCTCCCCGGCCACCTCACCACACCACACCGCGCCCTAAGGTACCACGACCACAACGCTACCGCCCACTTCACTAGCTCACCTAAATATTTACACCTAACTGCAGGTCAATAATGAAAGGTGGACACAACATTGTATACATTTCAAGTAACGCGGTACTCACGCACACATATGCACCTCCCTGCATGTTCTTACTTATTGTAATATAAGTTAAGCATGATTTCAGAGTCAATTGAGGTTTTCATGGTTTTCACAAACATTTCACAGGTTTCACGAAAATGTGACAGTGATGAAAAATAACAGTATTTTATATTTTATTGGAATCCAGTATAATTTTTTCAAAGGATCGATTCATTATATATTTCACTAAATGATATGAAGATTTTTGAGTTCATAATTTGCTTTTTAGTAATATTTTATTAGTATTTATCCGGCCAGACAATGAATAACGCTCCATTCCGTTACCAAATAAGCATGGTGGTTTTACCAAATCAAACACAATTTGAACTTGTTAGCAGTTTTTAATGTGTCTTAAGAACTGTATTGGTATAAAATAGTACAAAATTTTAATAAATAAAAGTAACAGACTTTAATTATGTCAGTCTTTATTTCCATTACGTTACTATTTGACCGGCTGTCACACTATTTTTATCGAAAAAATTACGAAGCCTTTCGAAAAAATACAATTATTATTATTTTAAAATAAACAATAAAATTAAGTAATCAACAAAAATAGAACAGTCACCGAAGGGAATAGTAAACTTTCGGAGTGGAACTGTAAAGAATAGTTTACATGTAGGAAGAAAAAATGCACCCATTTTTTTACGTTTACACTTCCTACAATTACACTCACAAGGATATCGGAATCTTTAATCACACATAGTTTGTAACAAGTCTATTTAATTAAAGATGATAATGATTTCTATTTGCGTGACTATAGTTAAATGTTTCGAAATTTAATTTATAAATGAAGCGTGCTTTTTATATTTATTTTAATACGCTCAAAGTGATCAAGACCATCAAAAAGTTTACAAAATAGAATCAGTGCCACAACACGTGAGTGTTGTTTTATTACGTTATAGCTCGCCGGAATCGAGTCAGCAAAAAACCGATAAGGATCACGTGGTTAAGAAACAAGATAATAGCAAAAATTAATATCTGGCATCGATTTTAATGTATAAACATAGTTTTTGGGGTTCCGTACCCAAAGGGTAACCTACCTAACCTAAGGAGACCCTATTACTAAGCCTCCGCTGTCCGTCCGTCCGTCTGTCTGTCAGCGGGCTGTATCTCATGATCCGTAATACGTAGACAATTAAAATTTTCATAGAATGTGTATTTCTGTTGCCGCTATAACAACAAATAATAAAAATAAATTAAAAATTAAAAGGGACTCTCCTACTAGAAACCTGATTTACGATGGTACGGAACCCTTCATGCGTGAGTCCGACTGGCACTTGGCTGGTTATTATTTTTATTTGTGAACGTTATACTTCAATGGCACGAAAATATATTCCAAAAGTTGTATTCGTCAAAAATATAAACCTCCCTTAACAAGCCAAAAATTAATTTTTTTTTAAAGTTTCTCCCACACTAGGATTTTCTCCTGTATCGTGGAGACAGTTTACAAACACTAATTGCACAAGGACAAACATCCAGACCCGGAACAATTATTTGTAGGCTATACAAATACTTGTTCCGTGCGGGATTCGAACCCGCGCCCTCCAGCGCATCAACTCATTGCTAAGCCACTGTACCACAGAGCCGTCAAATGTCAAATATGAAATTATTGAAAGCGGTTTGAGTAGATTACAAACAAATAATAGGTACTTATATAAATTAAATATATTAATTACTGCAGGTATGTAAACCAAGCTTTATGTTTCCATTCCGTTACATTTTTTGTTCCGCTTCTACGAAACCGTAAATAAAGTTTCGGAGTGGAGGTAACGGTATCAACACTTGCACAACATATGAAAGATTCATCACAATTCTACTAACTGTTCTGATTTCTAAATTTGAAAATTGGTTTTAGTAATATATGTATATTCTTTTAAAATAATAGTACAATTAAAACAAGTTTAACGTACCATTAATTTTGGTATCGGATCGTGGACATTTTGAATGTGGAAAATGCAATCGCCTGACACTCACTACTCCAACATTCATAACGCTCGAATGACGTAAAACAAAAAGACGGTTGCTATTTCGTTGTAAATATGTGTTGCTACCTATAAAATAATAACCAAATTGGTACTTTATTTTAGTTTTTCTACGTAACAAATCTTGGTTTCGGAATGGAGTTTTCCACCATGGTCAGATTATCGACCTAAACTTTAACGATATATTATTTAAATTCGCAGACCTTGATTAATACTGCTATAGCTTTTGATTAAATGATAATCTTATGTTTAAAATGCTATGTGTTAGTTGTATTCCTTATGAGTAAAAAGACCAAGAAAAACTGTATTTATTTTCATAGCCTGGGTATGGGACATCATAAAAAGCTGTATCATAATGGCTTTAAAATTATTTTAACTACTTCATTTATCTCCTCACCCCAACTTTTTATGCCTACGAGTGTTAAAAACTACTAAACTACCTCAATAGCTATACATAATGTAAAATAAAGTTATCCTGGGCAGGTACCAACTATCTTAAGTCATGGGACATAGCAAAAACTCAACACGAAATAAATAGTGAATCTGCTCATGTACGTATTAGTCCACCTTTCTTTTCTGGTCTGAACCTAACTTAGTTGTTCGTTAAGATCGTTCACACAAACACACTTTCATTGCCATGATTATTTCTTGCTCTTATTTTATAATTTCAGTGATTATAAACGTTTAAGTTATATTATTGAAATGTAAGCAATAAATTGAACATGTATTTACAAAAGATTTCAGCCAAACGCAAACACAGCTAAGTCAAATCAAATAATCGACGCTCCGGGAAGTCTGCAGTCTGTGAACACGTACAGGATCGCCCCCGTCACTACATTAGATTTGATAGACCACAACTCCTCGCTAAAGAACACCGATTCATTCCCAGGATAATTCGCGAGGCTATTGAAATTAAAAAAACATCCTAATTTCAATAGAGAAGATGACTGGGTGCTACCATCTGCTTGGGTTCCCATAATTAATAAAATTAAATACCAACCCAAGCATACAACTGTAAGACTTCAAGATACTGTAAGTTCATACTGCGTAGATCGGAACAAAAATTAATAATTTTTAATCTGGAGGTAGCCGTGGTTATCTATGACATTGGGACGTCATACACCTCAGTCCCCCCCCCCCCGTGACCATGGGTTCTGGAAAGTGCTCGAAACGTCGGGAATATCAAATAAGTTAATATACGCGATAAAATCCGTAAAATTAGTTTTATTTAAACAGCTAAGTCAACATAAATTAACGTGTTATGCTTAGTTGTATGTAAAGATATATCTATAAAAATATAAGAGCTATAGGCCATTAATAATAAAAGCAATTATGAGTGGATCACTATGGTAAATTATCGATTACGTATGAAAGTTATGCGAAATAGAAATGATATGCAACATAGTATGAATATTATTAGTTGAGAGGATAATTTCATGGTCACTCTGGAGAAACTATCAAGCCAGTATTCGACAATATGTATGTAAACTATCCATTTAATATTTTGGACTAGAGTTTGCGTACATATGTAATCACTGATAAATAATCAGTGATACCAACCAAAGTAACCAAGTAATTATTTTAAATAAAATTTATGAAAATGTAAGTATTTATATAATTGTTGCAAATAACAAAACTGAATCATTCCTAAATTATTAAAAAATATAATAATTACTTTTTAAGTGTATGATACTTTTTTCCTAACCCTATCCAAATTGTTGTGATCTAAAATTTCACTTGATAATATTTTAACTGCTCAGTATTTTGATAATGTAACATATAACTTATAATGTAGCATATAACTTATTATCATTGTTCATAATTGTCACTACCCGGCATGAAGACTGCTATAGAGATTTTGAGATAAGATAGATATCTAGAATATAGAGAAGATATTATTTATTGTAATACTATGTAAGCTCACAGCAGTAGCATTGTGGTCATGATCTACTATTAAGTGTATCCCATCCACTTTAGTAGTAGCCGAATGATTATGCAAGATTATATGTACCCCAATTAGTTCACAGGATATGCATATACAAATATGTCATGTTTATAAATTACTTAAAAATATAATGCAGTATGAATTAAATATATCTAAGTAATAACAGTTAGTAAAAGTATCATTATCAGTAAATAATTCATCCGCGAAGATGCACCATATTTAGATTTTTTTAGAAATAGTTTATATTACGAGTAGTTCTAGCACACACTACTTAATTGTATATATTATGCTAATAAATATGTTGGTATACTAATAAATAGTATTGTGACAAGGCGAAAAATAGTACATTTGTGAATCCAACTATATACTATATAAAATTAATGAGATATATTATAACATATGCTAGTGTTTGTATCATGCACTAGTTAGATATCTGTACGTAGTGTGCATAACATAAATTAATTACTCAAAGCAAATAGTATTCAACTTTAATATCATTTCTTAAAATAGTGGAGCATTGTAAATATTTTTGACAAGTGATAAACTTTATGAAAATTGGTTACATAATATAATAATAAACAAGTGTGTGTTACACACTGAGTACAGACTTGTACATATATATACAATGTCATTGAAAATGAGAAATTCAAATAGTGGGGTGTCTTCGTGGATACTATCTACATGTAATACATAATAAATATATTTCTTTTTAAATTCATTATTCAGTCTATCTTTCTTTCTCACTGCTTATTTGTGTGTCAATCTGTCTGTCTCTCTCAGATTCTGTAAAACACTCTGTGTTTACTTTGGTACCTGTTTATTTCATTTTTTGCGCGAGTCTGTCTTTTCATTATTACAGTTTATCACTTCTGAACAGAGCCTTTCCCATAGATTGCCCCATATGGGGGATATTTGCTATAATTTCCACGTTTAGTAGACGAGTTGCCAATCGTAGTTTTTTTTAAATTATTTGAGCATTTTACAGTAAAAATCTGCTACATATTTTCTGTTCTCATATTCCTCTGTCGTCTGTTACGATATCCAATAAATGCAGGATATGGGGTAGTAGATTCTACTGTTTTGAAATTAACGATCATTATTTCAAGGTTTAGGTGAGGTAACGATCATTATTTCAACATTTTAGATTTAAAATTTAAAAAAAAATATTGGATAGATGCCATTTTTCTTGTAAAATTGTATGATAAAGAAAATTCGGTGTAATCACCACACTGAGTAGTCGGATTGGCGATCGCTGCATCGTAAATTTGCACTCTTTTACTATCGTGTATGTGCGTGTGTGCTCGTGTGTGTGTGGGTGTGAGTGTGAGTGTGTGTGTGCGTGCGTGCGTGCGTGCGCGGGCGCGTACCTGCGGCTGGTAGGGCTGGTGCGGCCAGGCGGGCGGCTGCGCGGCGGGCAGCGGCGGGCGCCAGGCGGGCTGCGGCGCGGCCGAGCGCGCGAAGCTGCCGGCCCACGCGGCCGGGAAGCGCGCGCCGGCCGCCGCGAACGGCTCGCCCTTCGCGAAGTCGGGGTGGCGCCGCGGCGCGCCCGCGCCCACGCCAACCCCGGGCGCCGGCGCGCCGCCCGCCGCCGCGCCCGCGCCCACGCCCACGCCCGCGCCCGCGCTCGCGCCCACGCCCACGCCGCCCGCGCCCACAGCGCTCGCGTTCTTACCGCCGCCGTACTGTCGGACACACACCTCGCATTATAACCTCGTCCCTCTCTCTATACTCTTCAATCTCTATCTATTGAACCGATCAAAGCGACCACGTAATATCCGTTATTAGAGTCTATCCAGAAAAATCCTCCACCTAATTCTATAACGCTCTCGATATTTTATTTCTTCTATTTATTCAAATGATACAAATTTAAACCTATCGGATATTAGAAACATCCTTCGATTGACTATTTCATCATCAACCTAAAATATTGACATGACAATATTTCATATTTTCTATTCAACAGTTGTCTCATTCTACTATTTACTCACAATTAAAAAGGTGTATCTAGTTCCCCTGTTAACATCAACAAATAAAAAAAAAACCGAAATCACATGAACCCATGCCATTTTTAATCTATGTCCATCATAAATAATAGCAGAAGTTTTATATCATCTATTCGATTATTAATTAAATAAATCACATCTATGTAAACCAATAATAAAGCCATATGAAAGAGTCCTCAACCACTAACACCAATTTAATTTTTAATTTTATTTTCATTTTTATTTTTCTAGTTAGACCACAAAGTACAAGAAAGTTATCTAAGCTTCAATATATTTTATCTACAAACTCCATGGTTCAATAAATAGAGATAGTATTTTAATCTTTAAACCAACAAATTCCTAACCACTTAGTAAATTCAGAACAGCCTTGCGCTCCTTTTAACTGTAAGCGAATAATTTAAAGTCTTTAGCAAACAGAAGTCTGTCATAATTTAATGACAATATTAATTACTTTTAGTAATGCAATAATCAAATAAAAAATTACTTTTGGAAGTTACGCAACTATTATTAAAAGTAAATACAATCGTCATCTTGAAGAAGCTGAAAATGAAAAATTTAATATGTTTGTTTTGGTAAAAAAATCTATATTGAAATAAAAACAAACATATTAAATTAAAACGTGTTACGCTAGCCATTAACCCAAAACGTATAGGTTAAATTAAAGTATGATGATTTTAGAACGAAGCATCAGTCGAATGAATCACAATGCAATAAATTACTTTCATTATGTATTATTACTTTCATTGGCATTAGATACAGTACTTTCGAATAATATATCGGTGCATTTATAACCAAATTTACACAGAAAACAAAAATATTCAATCACATTTATTCTTATTTTCTTTCAAAATTATTAAGTTACCTTATAAAAGTTCTGCTCTAAAAGTTCTGTTCATCTCTAAAAAAACTTTTAGATGCATCCGACGGATGTTACCGCAATATAAACAAAGCTACACTTCTGTTACACTTATAGCTAAGCTTAAATGACCTCTGTGAAATGCATGCAAAATGATTCAGTGGTCAATATAATATTGTCAACGTGTAAAGCCACCACCACACACTCTATACCTTCACTTCCATATTTAAAACTGTTTGTTAAATTTTGATAGGTAAACGGGTTTTGGTTCAGATTAAAAAACGGTCATCCTGTCTTTCGACCGGCGCCCGCGCTGTTGTTATGCCAATTATTCACACCGCAAGCCAAAATTTAGTTAAAACGAAAACAGAAGAAAAAATTAACAGTGATAGCTGAAATTTCGTTAAGCGAGTGGTATTATTCAAAAATAATGAAGCCAAAACCACGAATGATTGCCCCCACATTGTTGTCACTGTTGGCCTCATTGTGATTGCTTCTATAGATATGAGGAAACGAAATCAATCACGATGGGAGCAACAGCCACGCCTGTCTGACATTGGATCACTATTGAAATTAAAAGAAAATTCATTAATTTTACTGCATCTTTTATGATTTAAAACTACAATGAATTTATTAATTGTTTCATTAAATATAACAGATATTGTTATTTTTTCAGCCCATAATAAATCGTCTAATGACCTGGGCTGGATATGAGCTTTTCATATAAAAGAATGATTTGTGATTACTCTTTATTCCATTTTTAGTTAGATTTGGATTCCTAATATTGTTGGTGTTAAGAAATAGAAAATCATTTAGTAAAAATTCCAGTAAAAATATACACTAGATACAATTCAAAGTTTTAAGTAAGGCTTAAGCAGTGATAGCGAATTGATTAAACTTTCTGAGGAATAATTGTTTTTTCTTTTTAATTTACATTATGGTTGCTTTTTTACGTATAGATTTATTTTTGCTAGACTCTATAACCGTGGAACATACTATAGGTGTTGCTAAGCTTCTCGACATGTCGAAAATCTTAACGAAAATTAAAAATAAGTTAAAATTAATCGAGATAAAATCCGTAATGTTAGATGGTATTTTGTTATATTAGATGTTTTTTTATCGATGTATATGGTATGAAAAGAGCACCAATATTATTAAAAGTGATACTAAATATTATCATTTTGATCTCCGTGAAAAGTGAAATATCCAATAGTGATCGCAGCGTGGGTGGGGTGGGGTGTGCGTGCGAGCATGAGACCGTATCGCCAATCGGATGTGAAGCGGTGTGGAGTGCGTGGTACAAACGTCCGTACGTAGGGCCGCGCGCTGGGCGGCAGCGGCGCCACCAGCTGGCGCGCGAGCTGCGAGCTCATTAGGTTACCGACCGACTGCTGGGCACCCGCGCCCGCGCCCGCGCCGCCCGACATCTACACACCACACAACAGACCGTCACACACTGCGCCCGCGGGCCAGGGGCGGGGGCGGGGGCTTTGTGCCTGCCCTACCTTCACTATGGCCCTGCCCTAAGGCCGGCCCTCCTCCACTAATAGGAATTGCCAACAAATGGGAGCGATAATTTACTTCTAAAATATGACTAAAAACCTAAATTAACTTCAAATTAACATCGATATACGTATAATTAAACATATATATTATATACACATAAAACAGAATTTTTTGTTTTTATTTTAGTATTTAGTACATGGTAAATATTTAAGCTGCAAAATGTTGTTTTTTTTTTGCAAGACGTAAAAGCTCCCATTTTTTTCCAATATATACCAATGTGGACTGTGGCGAATAACCTTCCATCTTAAAACCATTGTTTCCAACATCATACATCAAACAAACATTTTTAAAATTTTAAAATTAAAATAAATAATAATAGTATGCTAAAATAATATATATCTTTCATATTTCTATTTTTCACCTGATTTTCACGTAAGTCTAATTGTGCAGTGTAGAAGCACAATAACAGAAAGAAATAATACATTTCTTACACAACTATCATGCAAATTCTTACACTGTTAATTATACTAAAATAACTACAATTAACATTCCAAACTGCAGAGATGATAACATATAGAAATTCTGATAAGGTTCTAATTTTACCTACAAAGAAATTAGGAGTTCACTAATTTCATAAAATTAGAAAATATTACGAATTTTATTGTGATTTAAAATCATATTTATATTACTGTGCAGACTATGTTATTATAAGTAGCTGCAGTAAATTAATACTTAAAACCATACGTTTAAGGTATAAATCATTATTTTGAAAAGAAACAGAAAAATTAATTTTCGGATGCAAATGCCGAGTTCGGTTTTTTGGTCTGACAACTTATTTACATGACAAAAATGTTAATATACTCGGATTGTGTAACAATGAAACTTTTTACAAAATGTGATATAAGGGACTACACAATTAATATATTTTATAAATACTATTGAATATAGTATAAAAATATAGAGGTTCATAGTAGTTTTATTTTAGTTATATTTATAGAATTTGTAGGGGAAACATACTAGAAGGGTATACAAAAAATATACTAAAATTACATATTTGGAAGTGTCAATCAAAGCAGTAACATTAAAAAAACGAATAACATTAGTGAATTTATAAGGCTACTACTAAATTACTAGACGTCTGGTACGTTTAGAAAATAAGTACACTAGTGGGGCGTGTTCTGGAACACGTGTACCTCGATGGGCGGCTGCTGCTGCGGGTGCTGCGGATGCTGCGGGTGCGGCGGGTGCGGCGAGTGCTGCGGCGCGTGTTGCGGGTGCTGGGGGTGCTGCGGATGCGGCGGGTGCGGCGGGTGCTGCGGGTGCGGCGGGTGCTGCGGGTGCGGCGCGTGCGGCAGGTGCGGCGCGTGCTGCGCGGGCTGCGGCCGGTAGTAGTCGGGGTAGGGCTGCGCGGGCGGCGGCGTGCCAGCCGGCGGCGGCGCGCCCGCTCGGTACGCGCCCGCGTACCCGCCGTACCGGTACTCGCCGGACCCGTACGACCTGCAACGTCAACCATTAACATTTCTTACTGACACTACATAAGACAATCTCCATCGATAAATCAAACATTTCATTCAAATTAACAGAGTTTAAAAAGGGAGATTATCAATTCGACAGTATTTTCAGCCGATTTCAAAAAAGGAGGAGGTACTCAATTCGACTGTATTTTTTTATTCGTGTTACCTCAGAACTTTTTTCTGGGTAAACCGATTTTGATGAGTCTTAATTTATTTGAAAGCTGGTGCATCCCCTATAAATTTGATCAAGATCTGACCAGAACTTTTTGAGTTATCGTTAAGAGCCTATATTACCTCAGCTCAAATTCTAATTTCGCCCCCACTTCCCCGCGCCATTCGTTCGCAATTGTGCGAACGAATGGCGACGAAATTAAATTAAGACTCATCAAAATCGGTAGCCGTATTGACAGCTCGCGGTCACACGGGAACACGAGGTCAAAGCGATATTGTTAGAGTAAAACAAACTATTATCGGACGAGCATTAAGCAATAAAATAATCTTTTCTAAAATCAAATTTTCAGTCATAATTTAATATTAACTTGTCATTAAATTAACATAAAATTATATGTCGCAAATTTAATTTCATTGTAGATAAAGCTAGAGTTCTAGTATAAGTTGACCCTTTATTGTACGAAAAGCCTATACAATACGAGATCAGCTTATACTGGAAATATGCTCTTATAGTGAAACGATCCGCCCATTGTTGGTTTAGTAGTAAGTAAGCTTAAGTTTTATAATTTTGGCCGTGTATGTTTGTGATGTGTAATACGTATAATAAATTTTGCAAACCGATTCTAAACCACTGTATAAATTCTACTGCTACAAAAAACTAGTCAAGCGCGAATCACCATTGCACTTAAAGTTCTGTAGGTACATTGGCTTGGTAGTAAGTTTACGCTTTCCATTTTACAATCTTATAAACTTATAACAATATAGTTTTCGCCTTGTATTACATCCTAGGTACTTTTTTAATTACACACACACACACACACACACGAGCGCGCGCGCGCACGCACGCACGCACGCACACACACACACACACACACACACACACACACACACACACACACACACACACACACACACACACACACACACACAAATAAAATTGAAGTGTCTGTTTGTAATGTGAAAATAACAGCTTTTTACTAAATGCATATGAAAGTATATACGGTACTTATAACAAAAACACAATTTTCAAAATTTTTGTCTGTCTGTATGTTCCAGCTAATCTCCGAAACGGCTGGACCGATTTCGATGGGAATTTCACTGGGAGATAGCTGATGTTATAAGGAGTAACTTAGGCTACTTATATTTTAGAAAAAGAATTAGAATTCCGCGCAACATAAAACCCTAAATTACACGCGGGCGAAGTCGCGGAGAACAGCTAGTATATATATATATATATATATATATATATATATATATATATATATATATATATATATATATATATATATATACGACTATATATACGACAAGCATTGGAGTAATATAAATATACATTTATATGTATATACCAGCTATATATATATATATATATATATATATATATATATATATATATCAACGTCAATACAGCTCTTCACAAATCCACCGCTGAACAGAACTAACTTTCACTGGCAGATCGCTGATGTTATAAGAAGTAACATACGTTACTTTTATTTTAGAAAAAGAATTAGGGTTCCGCGCAAAAAAAATAAAACCCATGAAATCCAATCGAAATAAATTACGCGCGGGCGAAGTCGCAAGGAACTGCTAGTCTATACAAATAAATAAAATTGAAGTGTCTGTTTGTAATTTCAAAAATTACAGCTTTTTACTAAATGTATATGAAAGTATATACGGTACTATGAAATCAATGATTTTTTCATTCAATTTAGATTATTGTATAATACTTATTGAAAGTCATTTTTTAACTTACCACTGGTTCGCATAAAAAAACCATTTTGAATGAATTTTTATAGAACCAGCATGGTGGCGATCACCTCATTCCCCGGGGTTATTTTCATTTACATATTCATTTATATTATAATCACCCTTTTTGTACAATTTTTCTTTAATAAAACATTTAAACTTGTTTACAAACATCCAGATCCGGAACAATTATTTGTAGGCCATACAAATACTTGTTTCGTGCGGGATTCGAAACCACTCCAGCGCAGCAACTCATTGCTAAGACTGTGCGCTACGGAGTAACGATAACATAAGGACGGATAAGTAAGTTACAGTTTTATTTCTTTATAGTTAGATAGGTAGGTACTTACCGAACACACTTTTTTTATTACTAAGTGCTTGGCTTCTGCACTTCGGGTCGCGGGTTCGATCCCCATACGGAACAAATATTTTTATGGCCTACAGATAGTTGTGAAAATTTGTGTTTGTAATCGCACTGTCTCCGATTTAGAAGAAATCCTGGAGTGGGGCAACGTTATAAAAAAACAATTACTACATAGATATCTGTATTTTGTTGTATATGCCCAAACGTGTCATATGCTGAATTTCTACATATTCGTAATCACTAATACTGTAAGTAGAGAGGTCGGTAGATACTTCATTATGTTTATCATATGTTTGTCCGTTTCTTTACGCCAACCCAGTCGCTTCTTATTTTTATTACGCTTATTTCCCATTGCGCCAACACTATAAACCTAAGTATCTATTTCAATATTTTAATTTTACGTCGTCCTGTTACGTAATGTGTGTTCTGAGCGCAAGGGACACAGCTCTCCCGTTCGAAAGCCGAAGCGAGAGTGAGCGGCGGTGTCGGGCGGCTGGGAACAAGCTTTAAAACGCCGATAGTTTAGGTAATTTCTTTTTACGGTGAAAATAATGATAATTAAAAAAAAGTAAAAAAGATAAGCACTGCTTTATAGTTAGTTAGTATGCAAATTTTCATGATCTAATTTGAAGTACTTTTTGTATACCAGCGGTTTATTGTTCGGTTTGGAGGTAACTTTAGATTATTTTTCTATCGAGAAAATTTTATGGAATCGTGTTTTCGTCTAAGATAAGTACTTAATATTAATCCTCAACTTCGCCATATATTTATTTCAAAATCAATGCTGCAATATTTTCGGCATAACGGAGGATCATGCTAAGCCATTTGAGGTAGTATAGGCCCTTAATAATGCGTATTTAATTGACTTCAGACTACATTGACGATGTTCTCATTTTATTTATATTGAAGTAGGTTATACAAATTTTTTTATTTCACCGCTTGTTTTTTTCCATGTATATAACAATTTATCTTCAAAGTTAACAGATTTAAGTAGTTTAAATTTAAGTTCCAGTCAGTTCAACTATTTTTAAACAATCAGTTTATGACACTGATTTAATAAAGAAAATCAATCCTCAAAGACTGGTATATTGACATAACAATTAAAATATTATTTATTTACAATACATGATGATTAGCAATAATCATTTTAAAATCAAAGTCAAAACTTCATTATTAAATTTAGGCTTGTTTAAAGCTCATAAGAACATCAATATCTCACCAGATATACATACACAAGACCATCTCAAAGAAGAACTGGCAGAAAATCTCTGGTCTTATATACAATTACAACTTATACCAAAATTATACACTGTCAAAAGACTATGAATATTTTTTTAAATGTCAGTTTTAACAAAATAATTTGTTGTGCTTTACTTTGAAAGTTTTTTACAAACAAATATTTAGAGAAATAATAATTTTGTAACATTTTACTACAGCTACTTTGATTCGTCTACAATTTAAAATGCATACCTGTCACCTTCCGGGCCATACGGAGGATAAACAGGCCTATTTGACGGGTAAGGTGATCCATATTCGTACCCGTACCCCTGTTGATAACCTGAAAGTCAAAATTTAATTTATTAGAAAAAACCATATTATCGTTTATTAACAAATAAATCATGCAAGAAAAAGCATAAACCACTATTATACAATTGTTAACTGTAATATTTAAAAAAAAAAAAACATTTTTAGAAGTAAAATAAAATATATGAACACAGTAACACAGCCGTACAGAAAATACGCACAAGACAATAGCTAGTACTATATTAACAATAATCCTACACATGCCAAAAACAATATGATTATTTGTGACAAAGGATGGAAAAAAGTGTTCTAAGATTTATAGTGATGTATAATACGGCCGACGTATCTTGGCGAGTCTGAATATAGGCTCTGCGAAGTTTAGCGCATGAACACTCGTGAAGAAAACTGTTATTGTCATTTTTTTATATATACCAATGTACAAATAAAATTTCCCTAATACAGTGACCAAAAATATCAAAACACTTTGGAGACATTATAAATTAAAGATTCAATTTTGATACCTCACCTTTCGATAGGGGCAGATTTTATCACAAACACATACAATATTATTTACATTTAATACTTTTTATTTATTTACACTTATTATTATTTAATCACTGTCGCTGAGGGGGGAAATTCCTAACATAAAGTCGTCGGCCCCTTGTGTACCATGTGAGGTACTTGGCATAGGTTCATCTTCGTAATCGTCGCTCTCACTTTCAGACTCACTTTCTGAATCTGAAGCTGTATTAATGATGAATAATTGATCCGTCATTTCGTCAATAATATGGTCGCTCTTCCTATAGTCATGTTCGACCTCTTGCACTTTTCTGCATAAAGCACTCCATTCATTCTGACCCATTAAATTTACTTTTTCTTGTATGAGCTCCATTGTCCGGGTTACGTTCCAGTCGACGTTTTTAGCGGCTACGTGCCCTTTAATGGCAGCCCACACCATCTCGATGGGGTTTAAATCGGGATGATATGGGGGTAAACGAAGGACATCGTGGTTGTTTTGTTTAAACATTTCATCTATTACGTATTTTTTATTCACGTCTTTGTTTTTTTTTATTAGATCGTAAAGTTGTGGTTTACGCATGTCCTTTTCATATGGTATACCCTTTTCTAATAACCACGATTCCATTTTTGCCTTCTTGTCATTAGATGTAGGGGCAGGATCCATTAATTTGTTGTGGTACGGAGCATTATCGATAACCACCACCGAGTTAGGGCTCAAATTTGGAATCAGTTGGGTCCGTAACCATTTCTCATAATTTTTGAAATTCATGTCATCATGATAGTCTCCGGTTTTGCTGCCAGATTTGAACATTAGTAGCGCGTTCGGAACAAACCCTGCTTCTGACCCAGCGTGTACCATCACTATCCGCTGACCTTTTGATATCGGGCGCTTTAGTCCTTGAGCGGAACCATCTGACCACGCCTTACCTTTTGTATGTGATGAGTGGGCATACGACTCGTCAGTGAATACAATTGGTCGCCCTTCGTCCCTGTATTTTTTCATTGCCTTCAAGTACAAGATCCTTTTCAGGCGAATGTCGGTCTTCTCTATAAGAACCATTCTATTGGTTTCGGTCTTTCGCCACTTGAAACCCAAGTTTTTGATAATTGTCTTTAAGCTCGTTTTACCACCTTGAAAATTTATATCCCGTTTGAGTTTCGCTAGTAATTTGTTTATCGTCGGCATTTCTTTTTCAGTTTTGTGGAAGTTGTGTATGCATCTTTTTACTACTCCCTGGTCAAAATTATCCATATCAGTAATAGGTTTTGATCTAGACCTTTTTTTACCAGGCGTGCGGAATACTGAAAGTAAGCCCGAAATATTGCCTTCAGTTGCGATCCGCTGTACTGTGCGTTGGGACACACCAGTTGCGTTAGCAACTCTTAAATAAACTTTATCGACATCTTTTACGCCTTCTTCTTTTTCTTTTTTCATATATTGCGTTAAATCGTAAATAATTTTTCTCGCCTGGCGATTTAACACACTGTTATGTTTTGGTGGCATGTTTGGCGAATAATATAAGTGCTAACTGACACTTGCAAATAAAACAAATAAAACAAATAAAACAAACAAAACAAACTTAACACTATTAATAAAAACAAACAACAATAACAACGAAAACTTTTGTAACCGACTGTGCTCAAGACAGAGATAGCGACACGAACACGACACCAATGCTAACGTGTGACTGAGAAATATTACCGTGTACCGAGCATTGCCGAATAAGCACGAAGCTTTACGAAGTAACCAGAAAGGGATGTCCAACACGCGTGCCTGAGGGTGTTGTTTAATCGATTTTTATTCAAATCGATTAAAATTAAGACATAAAAATATATTTATTTGCAATTTATAAGGAGGTTCTAAATTTTCTCAAATAGTCGTTACTCAAGAAGACGTTAATAGATAATTGATATTTAAGTACATTATGTCTTTCAGCTGAGAAAATAATATGTTTTTAGTTTTTTTTTTTTATTTAAGTCGAAATCTTGTTTATTATCAACAAAATTCACTATATTTGTAAATCTATTTCGTTTAATATCTTATATAAACAAAAATCAATAACTTCTAAATAAAACTAATCGATTGCGATATTTTATGACTAAAGGGTCGATTGTGTTTACTTATGGTCAATCTCTAGCCTAGACCACCGCCCCCCGTACGTCGCCTCATGCCACCATTTTGTTCCTTAAAAAAGCTATTGCGCAACCTTCTGCGCGAAGGTCGGACTCGCCAAGATACGTCGGCCGTATTGTATGTTATGAATGATGTGATGCAAATTCTTTAAGTCTATATACAATTTGACGCCTAAACACTTTCGTGTAAACTTCATACATATCATACACTTATAACACCAATGCACTGCTAAATCATAACTACCAATAGTGCTATAGTTGAGCTAGAGGTTAACGGTACAAAGTCACGCGTTACTGCAAACAAAAATGTAACAGCCACAACAAGCGAGAAAAAGTAGGAACGGAGTATTTACTTATGAGATGAATTATATTCAGGGTTTAGAAATGTTACAAGAATAAGATCAAAGACATGTACATGAATTAAAATCGCCGCATAATGCTAAAGAAAATTTTACCATTATTTTTTAGCAGATAGATAAACATGATATATATCATGAATGTAAATTTATAAAAAATATTTTTATGCAATCTTTTTTCATTTAGACAATTTTGTATTTAAGGTACAGATTATATTTCGCACTAAATATTACTTAAAACTTTTATAGTTAATTTAAAAATGCGGAGATTGATACAATTGAATTTAACTAAAAAATCATCAGGTACGGGATAAGTTTGCTAAATTAAAAAGGTTTTACTTCTGTCACGATGAATTTATGTAAAGCCTCTCATAACACAAAGTGTTTTTACTGTTTTATACCTAGAGCCACCAAAGTGCAGATGGTATGTGGAGACGTGAGAGGTGAGGATGGGAGGGCGAGTGCGTGGTGCGTGTGGGAAGGATTAAGTACCTGGGGGTCTGCGCGGCCCAGGCGGCTCGTCGAACGGGTTGGAGGCGGCGAGGTTGTCGCCGCCCGGCCCGCTGCCTACAACCACATGGCTTTATTCTACCCGTTCTTACCCGGGTTACTACTGATACTTTTCTACTCAAATAAAAAACAAATTTCCCTTTAAGTTCACCAACTGAGTTAATAAATTTGAGGAAGCTATGTTAAAAACAAAAAAAAGGAAAAGAACTAACGAAAAAAGTAGTACTAGTTGTTGAGTATTCATATTCGCGATTATTTCAATGTTTCGTATTATAGAGCACTATTTAAATTAATAATTAAACTAGTGGGATGCCGGGAAGTAAAGACTGTGTAAGAACCTCCGAAGAAGGCGGAGTAATAGCCGAAATAAGAATTTTTAATTTTTTAGTTTTTGGCCATTTTGACCCCCTAGGAGTGTAAGGAGAACTTTTTGCCCTTATTCAATAATGACCCCCATGACATCCTCTACATGATAGGCTATTCAAACTGACTAGGCCTAAAGTTCGAGTCACCCCCCCCCCCCAACTCATTTCTAGTCTTTACTTCCAATTATGAAATTTTTAAAGCTCTAATGGTAAGATGAAAATCATTAACACTTAGTAAAAAGTTAATGCAAATAGTGAATGCAAACTGTTGGAAGAAAAGTATCAGCAGACTCCAATCTAATAGTTGTTTTTCAACTTGTTACCATCAAAAATATCCAATATCATTCCCAGGCTTAGCAAAAGTGCGAATATTGTTAATGGTAAATCTTGTGCTACTATCAATTGGGTTAGTGGAAAGCATAGAGACGCATGATATGGTTAGCAAATGTCATTTACACACATGGTTAGCCAAAAGTAGCACAAACAAAGAAAACAAGCGTTCCCACGCGTTGCTTCGTGTCCGCACGTTATAGCATCGCACGGTCTTATCTAGATCTAGTACTGATAGCTTATGTACAGCATTATTCAAAAAGTGCGATTAAAATATTGGGTGCTTCTAAAAACTTAAACTACGACTACCTATAACGCTATATTTATACCCGAATCAAAATTATATTGCTAAATTTGTAGAATATACTTCTACATGTGGCTATTGTGAGATAGAAAACTAATTAATCAGTTTCAAATAATATTATTATATATTATGGTTGATAAGAATGTGAATGTGTTTATGCAGTCTTAACATGCCATATTTAAAGTGTAATTTTTTTATTTTTAGTTGGACATGTTTTTTGAATTTATGTTAAATTAATAATTGTGATTGAAGACAGTAAAAATAACATAGTTTTATGATAATATCTTGTTATTAAGTAATCATATTTTATTTTTGATTCCATACAGGTGTATATCTAGAAATTTTAAAATATATATCCACACCAACTTGTTAGACAGTTGTTTTGTTAAAGAAAAATGAAATTAATTTATTAGTTTTGTTACTAACAGTTAATTTTACTAGCAGTGCGTTATTTTTTAGGTTTGGACATTTATCTGCTGTTTTTTTTAAAGCTCAGTAGCGTAGTAGCTACCGCGCAGATAAAGCAATGTTTTAGACTAAAAGTAATTGTTCTGGGTCAGGGCGTTTGTCCATGCGAAAATATGTATACGTGTGTGAAAATGGTAGTATAACTGAAGAACACTAGCAACTATCCAAATGAACTTTTCAAATTTCATAAGCACGACCCACTGGTAAGGTACGCAGGCTGCGCGCGTGTGTGTGCGTGCGTGTGTGTGTGTGAGCATGTGTGCGTGTGTACGCACCCTGCGGCTGGTTGGCGGGCGGCGGGTAGCCGGCGTACTGCGGCGCGTAGCCGTCCATGGCGCCGCCCGCCGCCGCACCGCCGCCAGGAAACGACTCCGACGAGTTCGACGAACCGGCTGCCGAACAAACAAACAAACACATATTCAAGTATCACCCTATATGCATTCTACAACCAAGACAAGAGGATTTTGTAAAATATTCTAACATTAGTAAAAGTATAACCATATAGTGGCAGTGAAAGCATATCCACTATTAAACTATATCATCCCGTGGTTCTCGTAAGAGGTGACAGGGGGAAACTGAAACTGAAAATTATTAAAAAACTAAGGTTTTCAGTACGTCTGCCTAGCGTGGCAACTATGGCAAAATCCCCCTTTTGGGGCAATCTAGGAGGCGCAGTGGACTTTGATTGGGCTGTGATGTTAAAGGTAGTAAAAGTATGTATATTACACAGCTGAGGCCTGACATTCCTGAGAGGTTATTTTAAGGTCTTGTTGTTAGCAGAAGTCGTATTTCCTAGAAATGTTTTTTTTTTTATTTTTCACACAAGCAAGTTTCCCTACTATGATTTCCTTCACCACCAAGTACGTGGGTAAACAGCCGTGGTAATTAGCATTTAAAACCGCAAAAACCAATTTTATTAGAACGCACAATGATCAAACTCTGTTTAATAGCATACTATAAGATTTTAAGGCTCACAACACTAAACTCCCGAGCTTTTAAAGGCTCTTAATATCACATAACGCATTTAAAATATCATCTACATTCCACAAGTTAAAAAAAAGACTATTACAATTTTAACATCAAGAAAAACAGAATAATTTGATCAATATAAAAAGTAATATTTAGTGCTTTATTTCAATTGTTAATTTATCTTGGAAAATGATAATCATTATTGTAACCTATAAGTGCTAAATATAGACTTCTCAACACTACCAAAAATTGCGGTTCAATTCTGATCATCCACTGACCTCTTGCGTTTCACGAGGATATATTTTAAAATAATATAAGCAAATTAATATTAATGAAGTTTATAAAACGTACCAGCACTTGTAGTATTGTTGGCCTTGCCGCCCTTCTTTTTTGTGGAGGCTTCCACCTGATTGATGATTGGTTGAGGATCGATACCGCCGCGATCAAAATGGCATTCATAAGCGAGCAGATTCTTTGTGTAGTGTTTGCGTAGTGTATACGCGGCCGATGATGAGGCGCCAATTCCCAGCAGACCCGCAATGTCTTTCCACGTTTTGTTCTTTGTCACCTGATGTCAGTGAAGTCTTAATTAATATGTTATAATAATGGAAAAATAAAAACAAACTATAGTTGAAATATTTAAACCGTAAAAATTAAAGTCAATCGAAATTATAGTTATAGGCTATGCAAAATTATGTGTAATTGAACCATAAATTAACGTCATACAGAAATTGCACCTTTACGACCGACAAACGTTTTTATAGTTCTTTTACGTATTCATTACTTTAGCAAACGAAGCAGCGCACAAGCGCAACTGTCCTGACATAAATCGAGGACTAATATTCCGAACACGTCAGGTGTAAAGTTTTCAGTAAACAACGTAGCGCGGAGCGGCGCCCGACTTGCGCGTATAAAGCGCGAGTTTTACGTTGGAAAAGGCAATAACTTGGCAGTGTTAACGAGTGGAAACCTCACCATGCCGACGATTTTCGAATTTTAAAACGGTTTCCAGCTGGAACGTACGTGTACACGTTAACGGCCGTCGGCGGTCGGCAATCGACTAGCTCACTTTACGGCCACCAACATTGTTCGTGCATTGAAAGCGGCCTTTGCGATACTCTAATGATAAAAATTTATTAACTATCGTTAAAGCGCCGGCGAGTTTATGGCGCCCGTTCTCATAAAGCCGACGATACATGCACTAATATAAATCCAAGTTGAAGTCTATTAGTCTCAGCTGCATGGAGCTGCACGTTAATATTGCCGGCTATTTAGGATTAAGGTCGTTTCCATTTACAGTTTTAAAGGTAATCGAATTGCAAGTTTTTAGGAAACTTATTTTTAATAATAGTATAGTGCTTGACACTTGTTTATACAACACCAGCTTTTTTTTTGCTTTTTCTTTAATACGCCTAATAAACATAAATAAAAAAAAATCCCATATAATATGATGTCCTGCACAAGGGATATAAATTGTGCAGGATCTATTAATTATTGTGAGCGAAATAGATTTAACCATCCTATAACCAAAGTATCTTTCTATGTAAATTTACAATGCTAGGATTTGCCAAACTTGTCAGGTGGAGTGCCACACAGACTGCAGGCCTGGCGCTGCAGATGCATTCATCACCAGACAACGTTTTCATATTTTTCGTTTTTGGGATTGATTTTAATAACCATAAACACACTATCGATACTTTACGAATACCATAAGACCACACACTACTGATTATTATAGTACTAAGAAACGGAATCTTTTTCATTATTACATATGTTTTATTCTAGATTACATATACATTTACAAAGTTAAATATTGTTCTAGTACACACTTTTATTTAAAAACACAAATCTTATTGAGTTATGACAGTAACACAAGAAATGACTTTTGATCGGGGTTTGTAACCACACAAAATTAATTGCGAACAATAAACAATGTAAGTATAAATCTCCGACATGGACAGCGATGGTGACGTTGATGTCGATGACGGAGCGTTTGTGTGTAAGTTGTCAATTAACAGAAAACGAACGATTATTGCGAATGTTAATCGGAATAGGTATATAGTGGCGGCGTAAGAGAATACATATATAATTTCGTGGCTTAAGCATCGTAAGTGGCGACTGACGGAAATAATACAGGATTGTGATAACTCAAAAATAATAATTAAAACTTTTGATTGTTTTAAAAAAATGGCCTCTATATCGTAATAATTCTCCTGTATCGCAGAGTTAGTTTATATATACAAATTTCACAGGAACATACATTCAGACCCGAACATAATTTATACTTCTAACAAATACTTGTCTAGTGTGAGATTCAAGCGTTTTTTCTTTTATAAGATAAGGGTGACAAATGAGCACACAGTTCACCTGATGGTAAGTGGATAGTGTGGTCCATAGACATCTACATTAATACTCAATTAAGAATCAAAATACATATGTGTTGTCACCTATGAGGAGAGATGAATGCAACCAAGATGGAATGCCTCGGTTTCAGTAAAAAGGATCTCCGGTTCTCTAAACTCACCATACGAAAGCTGCTATTTTACATTGATAATCTGTGAAAGCGTGGTCCTTCCCCAAGCGAGCCGATCCGTTCGTGCTACAACTGTACTACTAATATAGCTGCAGCATGGCTCTACCACGTAAAAATTGTGCGATCCTTAGCGCTGCAACCCAATTCTATGCTAATTCTATGCGCTACGAAGCCGTCATGTTACAGCCGTCGCGTCTAACTGCGATTACCCACCTGCCTGCTAAGCGTGGCGTGGCGTTGGCTATGGAAATCCATAGGGGAGATCTTTTGTCCAGTGGACTTTTGATAGCATGCGTGTAGGTGCGTGTAGGCGCGCGTGGGCGCGTGTCGGCGTGCGTACCTCGACGAAGCCGCCGCGGTCGCGCACCAGCAGGTAGAGGCGGTAGAGGTCGAGCGGCTGCTTGGAGATGGTGGGGCAGGCGGCGATGGGCGTGCGCCGCTCCTCCATGAAGGCCAGCAGCCGCTCCACCCAGCCGCGCCGCTCCGGCGCGTCGTCCATCTCGTACAGCTTGCCCAGCGAGTCCGACTTCTGCCGCACCAAACGTAACGTCACAACTCACGCCACACCACCACACCATCACACCCTACCTCAACACAACACTTATTTATACATCTACAAACGCTACATTACCATTCGATGGATTCTACACTAATATTAAATTTTTAAATTATCTGTAAATACTTTTTCTAAGCACAAAAGGACTTGAAACAAAATAAAGGAAAAAAAATATTTCTTTTATTATCCACATACTACAAAATGTAAATAAAATCACTGACACTAAAATTTATTTTCAAAATCGATATAAAAACTATAAAACGGAAAAGGGGCAGCACATTAATGTAATTTATAAGTTTGCAATTAAATTAATACTTAAATTAATTGCAAATTGCATTATATTGAATTGATGAATAACGTCATACAAAAATTAACCTCTTAAACATACCAAAATAAAAATTATTAAAATAATTACTGATAATATTTACGAACTGTAATACTACAAAAACTTATGTATATCTCATAATCAAAATTAAAAGATGTATTATTTTGTAATGTAATGAAATAACATAAAATTATATTGGTGCATATTTTTGACTTAAGTAAATAAGTGTTTAAATATGATAAGATTTAAGTGCCATCACCAAAAAAATATATAAAGGAAATAAATTCAGAGGCTAACAATGTTATTGAAGCATAAGTAAATACTGTGCACATCAAAATAATACATTATTCAAAAATTAGTTGCTTTTACTTTTAGTGATTAAATCAGGCATGACCGAATATTACATTTTATTTGCCTTGAACATATTTAAAGATGAAAGATGATATTTTCAATAACACAAAGTAACAGCTGGTTAACCACTAAAAGAAAATGATACAAATATGTCCAACAGTATAATCTGTAAATATTGTAATGAGAATGGATTGAAAGTAAGCGAACTACCATGCAGTGCAATGTTTATTAGATGCATTAGGTTCAAGTTATATATACATGCTTAACGATCTAACTTGATATAAACCTTTGATCTGTAGGACTCCGGCGGTATGTGACTGTTAAATACCTGAAATATATGATTATAATATGCAATGTGTCCCTCTCACTCACATACAAAAAAATCTAAAGTTATATAATTACTATCATATCTGATCAGAGAACAAAATGACTTTAATTTTATCAAGTTAAATATATTTTATGTCATTTAATATTGCAAACATCAAGATTTAAACAGATCTCGAAAACCATTAATAATTGTCTCTCTCTGGTCAGACGTAATTGTCAAATTTATGGCACAGGTTGGGGTAGTTATTAGTCACATCAATTAGCATTTGTATTGAATAAGTCTAGAAAAAGGTGTCGTTTCGAATGACGCCCGTGCTTTATTAATATTGTAACCAATGTTATATACTGATCATGTGGAATGGTGAATATTCATTCTTTCCTTGGGGTAGCTTTCAATCATGATCATCATCAAAAAAGTGTCTATAAATTTATTTGCAGATTTATTTATCTATACATTGAAGTGATGAGATGGTGATGTACTCATATGAGTGTGCAATAAAACTAGTGTGGATAAAGATTGTAAAGTATGATTTGCTGCAGTGTGATTTAGCAGTAGATAAGTTTATTGTGATCTTCAGATGATATATATTTCGACACCAACTGTGTGTTGATTTAAATGTGTTGGATTGTTTTTTATTTCAGTTGTGGCAAGTAGATATACAACCCATTTTTATTAAAGTATTAAGGTGTCAATCTACAAAGTAACATTTGTGCTGTGTGGTATGTTTGTATATGTTACAGTACAATATGTAGTGTGTATAATGTGATGTAGTGCAGCTTGGTATGTTGTAGTATGGTAATATGTGTAATGGTCCTTCCACATTGCAATTAAACAACACCAATTTAAGTAAAAGTAATGCATTGAAATGTGAAAATCATGGACAGTTATTTTTCTTAATTTTATAAATAATGAACGACGCTTTGACCACGCATCGTACATTTCAGATCACACATGATCACTGAAGATCCGATTGCCACTCGCTACCCTCTCGTCGACTAAGAGTTAACTATACGCTGATGGCTCTTCATGGATGGATGGAAACTTCGAGCTGGTGGGTCTACAATAGATTGCCTCATAGGGATATTTGCAATAGTTGCTACGCTTGGTTACGCCGGTTGGCTTTTTAGTTATTGTTAGAAAGACACTGCTGCCCATCACCTGGTTTGATTCCTTCTGTCGCCTCTCATGACGCCTACGAAACGGTATGGGGTAGTGCGTATTCTTACACAGGCACTACACGGTTTACATTATTATCTAGGCCTTTGCTCAGAGTAGTGGACTTTGATAGGCTGTAACTGTATTGGTAACAAAATAAATTGACCAATGTGGGCTTGTTGTTGAGTGCATGTAGTGTGTGACGACCATGACTGTATGGTGTGGTGTAGTGCGGTGTGGTTAGGTGGTGGGTAAGGAAAGAAGTTGATCATTGTGTGTTTGTTGTTGAGTGTAGGTAGTGTGTATGGATGATGTGTATGGACGATGTGTATGTGTATGTATGTGCGGTACTGACGGGGCTGGAGGGCGGGCGCGGCCAGGCGGCGGGCGCGTCGTAGTCGTCGTGCAGCGAGGAGTGCGAGCCGCCGCCGGGCGACGGCGACGGCGCCGCGCTGCCCGCGCCCAGCTCCTTGCGCGCCTTCGGCCCGCACTGCTCCTCGCCCGACGCTGGAACACGCACGCACATATTTCTTATATCATTACACACACAAACAACCTATCACTCCAAGTTTTTAAGGGTGAACAGGGAAACTTGACGCTTGTCACCTAGTGCATTAGCATAGTTAAGAAGTTCTACCACTAAGCAGTACAGGTTTTTTTAAAATGTATTTACTTAAATAAACGTGGTAAAGGTTACGTTTTATTTGCCTTTTTCGTGTTATTACGTCTTTTATACTTTGTGTTATATATGCTTAAATTGGAAAAAAAAAGGTTTTCTTCTTTCCATTCTTTCATTGTAATTGAAACCTCTAGCCAATTAATACCTGCAACCATCCTTTAACAAAGGTAGTTTACAGGTGCATTTTCACCCCAGGAGACTAACATAGAATGCGTCACAGTCTGTAATAATAATGTTAGCTCTCTTTACACCTTAAACTGGAACAAAATAGTTAACACTGCTGCATAGCGGTAGAAATAAGTAGGAGTGTGGTACAATAGCTAACATGGTTTTTAAATTAATTCAAAAAAGTAGTAAAATGTCATTTTAGTGTCCAGAATTTAAAAACCAAGTACAGTTGCACGCCATTTGGCGCATTTTGTGAAAGGAATGTAGTTCGTCCTGCTGTTGGCTTTAAAGGCTAATTCTTCTTGTGAATTAACTGAAAACACCAGGAGTGGACTGTTCACAAGTTGAAAAAGATGATAATGGTGAACGCGGTTATATTGTTTTACACCAACACCAACCGCGCCAACTCTCCAGCAGGCCTATTCGCAAACCTTGTTAACATCAAAATGATAGCACACTGCGTCATATATTTTATTAGCCGTGGTGGCTCATATAGAAAAGCTATACAGAATACGCAATGTATAATAAGGTGCTAACTCCTTTCTAGCAGTTGTAACTCTCTGGTGTTGCCGATGTTCATGGGCGTTTGCTATAGGCCTGTAGGTCGTGATTTTCTTATTTAACTTGTATTAAATTAACAATACACAACATTGCAGTTGTGCATCCACACACTAGTCAAAGAGCTGGCCGGCTATGTGTAGTGTAGTGTAGTGTGGTGTGGTGTGGCGTGTGTGCGCATACCGGCGGAGGCGTTGCTGAGCGTGCTCTGCTGGCTGCCCTCGTCGAGCGGCGCGCCGTCGGGCCCGGTGGTGACGAGCGCGGTGGCGGGCGCGGCGGGCCCGTTGTCGTGCTCGCCCGGCGCCGTCGGCGGCGGCATCGCCTCGCCCGGCGGGCCCATGTGCCGCGCGACACCTCCGCCCGCGCCCTGCATCACCATTACTCTCTTTAGGAATGTTCTATCTTTACCGTTTTGAATTTTGAAGCAGATTCTAGTTCTCTAGCTAAGATAGTGGAGTTGACTGTTTACAATCATTAATGACAACAAAAAATAAGCTATAAAAATGAATGTGGTGACATATCTCAATGATAAGTAACGTGACTGTCACATGACGTGGATTTGATCGATATTTAAAGTTTTCTATTAAAGGTAAGGATTGTACAAAATCAATTCTATTAACTTCGTTGTATTATCATATTCAAATAATGAACAGTAATGGAGAATACGTAGACATTATCGTCAAACGCCAATCTCATCTGCATGCGGTGTGCATTCTGTTTATTGAGGAACCCGTTAACGGAAAACTATTCCAAAGGCTGAAATCTTAAGATTTCAGCCTTTGGAATAGTTTTGGAGGTTAACCTCAAATTTCAGACTCATGATGAGTAGCCAGCATTACCAATGCTAAGATATTTAGTTATGCACTCACAATTGCCCAACCAAAAAAGAATTAGCATAAAGGATTTAAAAATAGTGCGATTTTGTGTATTAAATATGTAAGCAAAGTAATTGTTAACAATAATAAATAATTCTGATGATGAGGTTTTATCCTCAAAGTATTGCGCATTGCCTTTTGACACATTGAGATAGACCGTTATCGCCATCGATTGACTCTATTGAAGCTGTAGTCAAAATCGACTAAAGACTTTGCAATAAGACAGATCAACATACTTACGTTAAATATATTTTAATGAATCCAGGCAAATCCATCCAATTCCAATTACCCTAATACGAAACTACAGCAACGACAAAGTTATATATTTTAATTAAGAGTAAGAAACGAGCATGCAGTAAATGCAATAAAACTTGCAACCAAGTCCCAATAAAGAAAAAAGTTATAGGGCACCTCCAAGGACAAAGATATCAACCTAATAAATACTCTGTATTTTCATTTAACTGTCTTTACCTTTCAACCGGAACAGAATAAACTAATATAATGTACTCCAGACCGAATTTCAGTCACGGCAGCCAGCCTCAACGGAGACTAGCAATCTGTACAGGAGAGGATTATGTTATACGAGTGTGTGTGCAACTCCAGGTACAAATTCTATACTCTTTGTCTTAGTCCGATGGGACAGTAATCCGACACGACCGTATAAACATCTTTACGTGCTTTTCGAGGCGCTGGAGTGAAACGGACTGCTATTGATGATGAGAATTTCTTCACAGAAAGACACAAGCTTACGCTCACTAGACTAACGAGGCAGTCAAAATAAACTATAAAATTAAAATTCGACTAAAATTCCACCAAATGTAAACTAGAAAATGCTCATTAATTCCACGTTATGATGTCCTGAGATATCTGACGCCGGTGCCATTACTACCTGTGAACATGAAGCAAAATGTACGTGTCCGTCCACGGGGCACGTCTAATATGTATAAAGAAATATTATTTACTGTTGTTTCATTATACCTTGAGTGGAGGATAGTGCTGCGGCGGGTGCGGCGGCGGTGGCGCCGGACGGTAGCCGGCGTACGGATACGGATGGTGGTTTCTCGGCGGGTAGCCGTAGGGCTGCGGCGGGTAGTGCGCCGCCTTGTACGCATGGTGGTAGGGCTGCGCCACCATCGCACCCGGCGCTCCGCCCGCCGGTACGGCGCCGCGAACGGGCGCGCTGCCGTCCGACAGCGACGACGACGGCCGCGGGGGCATCGGTACGTTCTGCGTTCCTGAAACACAACGTACGCATACATTATATCACCAAATTATATCCAACTAATTTAAATACTAAACACATTTTACGCGATTAAATGTGCACCATACATTTGTTATTTCTGTATGGGGTTGTGTTTTGATTCCTCAGATTTGCGGCAAAATAAAATGCAATGTTATTATTTTCTGTAGCCAGAAGACAAGCCGGAGACAATTACAAGATGTCCGTTTGATCAGAAGTAAATAAATTGTATTATATTAGAAGCATTCTTAATGCATGACATTTCTAAGCATGCAACCCAGATTTTCCTTCACCACTGCAGGTAACCTGCAATGGTTACCTGCAGTGGTGAAGGAAGACATACATGTGAATTCCATGAGAAATCCCTATCAGAAATGAGAGAAGACTTGTGCACAACATTGCGACGTTTATAGGGCTGTAACTTTACCTACTTTACTATATTGCAGTTACATCAATTGACTCCAATCGTACCTTATATTCACATACTGGAAATCATTTACAAAGGCGTGTGAGTGGTTGCGAATCTTTTTCCTAATGAAGTAGGGGTAAATAGTTAGGACCGCTTCAAAACAATGTCGTTTAATATGTTACAACACATTCGCATGAATTAAATTGTATTCGAGAGTGTAAACGTTAAAACGTAGCCGAGTGGTGGGTGGTTCGATGTGTGAGTGATCGAAACGTGCGGCGTTCCGCTAGTTGCACACACAAGTGCACACACAATTTGAATAATACAGTTAACGAGGGTTCGTCTAAGCCGGGCGCATCAATCGAGGGCGGAGAGACGCACCCGATCACTTTCGTTTTCCGCCGGCACGTGAGCCACATGCACCGCTAGCCTGCGAATTCTCGCTGCACTTTATTGCATCCGTATATGTATGTGCCTACGTTATGCACGCAACGCATTGACCGAGGCCGAGATACCGAACGGTAGTGATTTGCGACGACGAAAGTGGTGTTGCAGCTTTTATGTGGGTCGATTTGTGATTGTGCAGTTAGTTATGTTAGTATTACGTGAGAGCCTGTAGCGTACGCAAATGTAGCGAGACACGCAACTATTAGTTGGGTTTTCCATGAAGTGACTTTTAAACAAGAGGTACGAGGAGAGTGTATTTAATTCAATGATCGAATATTATCGTGGCATTCCAATTTGTCGGCGCGATCAGACAGTAGGCAGACGGCGAGGCGCCCGTGAATCATAGATAACAGCGTTGACATACACGCTTACCTATATATCTATTTGTTTACAGCGACCTTTAATGACTGCAGAGCAGCGCTAACGGGGTCGTCCGGTCCGCCCGGATCCGACCAGTCTCGTAAAAAAACAAACAATAAATGACGACCTCAAACAAAAGATTTCAAGACTTGACGCCCTTTCATTCAAAGTAGAGTGCGAATTATGTTCAGCAAGCCCGCATTTATTAACAACCTAGAAGCTTTAGGGTAGTTAAGTCAATAAGAGGTTTATAGTAATTTTACGAGATTTAAAAGGCTTTTACATATCCTATAAATTTTACTCTCAAATCGAACTTTATCTTTATGTACAGCAATTTTAATACAAAGTTTCTCAACGCCTAATGACTAATATATTTATTTTATACGAGACCGTCCCTTTCAAGCGCACTAGAAAAAACCCACAGACCAAGATAACAGCCTGTGTAATAAAACTTGTCAAGCTTAATAAGCATCTTGGAGCACGTTCTGCGTCGGAGTTGGCACAACCAGCTCTGTCAAGGGCAGCCCCGTCGCCGCGCCGAGGCCTTTACTTTCCCACCACGCTACCACGTGCCCGCTTCATGCGTTATTCATGTTTTAATTCATATCATAACACGCGTACTTTAAGAAACATATATATTATCACACAACATAATACTTTTATACACAATTTAAATTAATACATATAGTATGTACATACACACATATATGATGTATAGTTAGGAACTGTCTGAACTGAATTTATGTCAATTATATGAGCGGTAAGGATAAAAATAAAAAGCTTGGCGCATATAAAATATTATGTCATATTTAGTATTGTTGGTTTTTAGATTTATTAAATATTAGTAGTTATTACGGTTCGAATAATTTTACTTCTATTAAATAAAGTGTATTTTCGCACGCGATATGAAAAGTAAACGATATAAACTCATATATAAGTAAAAATTAAGTTATATATCGAGAGAGCTTCTTACTTAACACAGAGTAAGTAACGCTCAAATTTGTTAATTAATAAGACACTGACCCGCTGATATTTAAAATTGGTCAGAAATTACACAAATGCAGGTCTCAAGAGCATTCAGATCTTAAATGGTAAATTAGTCATTTATTCGCATCATTATGCGTGTATGACATGACTGGCTCGTCGGTTTATTGATTGTAGTAGTGCAACTGCTGATCATGAGGTCCCGGGGTAGAATCCGGGGTCGCGCAAAAAAATCAGTTATTGAGCTTTTACATCAAGAAATTCTGAGCTGCCCGGAGTCGGGAGTTGGCGGTGTCTCACCTGCGTGCCTCGGAAAGCACGTAAAACCTGCGTCCTGCATCTGATCTCTCTCTGATCGTGTGAGTTTACCGTTCCATCGCACTACTGTGAGAGTGATCGTGTGACACTTGGGCACTATAATCCTGTCCTGCGCCGATGGCTAGTCTCCGTTGAGGCTGGCCGTCGTGACCGAAATTCGGTCTAAACGATATTATGTGCGTATTTCATGAGCGTTCAGAAAATTAACATCAAAAACTTTACTTTAGTAATGCGATAGCAGAGAAAAATATGTTTTCATTTTCTTGAGACTTACACGTTAAAAAAACTTCTAACATTATATACCGTTTCGCGTGCCTTTGGACACAATAGCCTTGGGATTACGGTTTACGGTATAGACAAATTCGTCGATTATATTAATGAATAAAGCTACGTGCATAATAAGGCATTGGCCCGCAAAGCCGATACAGTCGCCAGGGTGACAGGGGCGGGCGGTGAGTTTAGCCAGCGTGTAGAGCGACACGGTACGGGCAGTGGTGGTGAAGCACGCGTGACCACGCACCGCAAACGCATTCCATGCATACATTTGCACCGCATCCGGCCCGTCGTATCACGACTGACACATACCATCAATGATAACGATAAACATTGATTTTGCTTGTTGCTTGTATCAGGCTAATAGCAATGACAATATTGAGGTTGTCAATATTAATGGATTCCTATTTTATTTTATTTATTACTAGGCACCCGCCCCGGCTTCGTCTGGATTGAGGATCGTGATATAGCGTTATTTAGATTTTAGATAATCAAAACTGGTGGCGGAGCGGGAGAAGGAGAGAGCAGCAGCTTTCCTTCCCGGCCGCCGCGGGAGACGCCCCGGGCGTCGGGGGCTACGTCGTGGCCCCCGGCCACCGTAGGCGCGGGCCTGTGGACGGCGAGCAATGGGTAGCTCGCCGTCCGTCCGTCTAACGACGACAGGCCGTGTCGACGGCGCGTTTTGTTCCACGCGCGCCTCAAAGAGCTGTCAGCAGCGTGAAGGGGCCCGCAAGGGCCGACGCCTGCCGGGGCTGCGGGCTGTTCGAAAGAGATACCGCGGCTCCGGAACGTAAGGGCACTGAAGGAACACGGATGGTTTTTAGTCAGTAAAAGTCTGACACTCCCTTCCGCTTCACCCAGAGCGAAAGGCGTCATTTGATGATTTTCCATCCGCAAAAAAAAAAAAAGATAATCAAAACTAAAAAAAAATTAAATTTATTTATAAGTTTTTTTTTTAAATCTCTAAGTTTTTCACGATTAAATAGCCTAGATCTGTACATATACATATATAGACTGTTAAAGTAAAATGAAATAAGTTCGTATCATCAGTCAGCAAAGCTTCTCAGAGAATTTTAACACGTTTACATTTTGTAAAAAGTGATTGTAGGGTTATTTTGATAATACCTACTATTTAAAAAAAAGTGTAACATGAAGAAGTTACACAAGAGCTTGTTGACAAATAAAATTATGGATGAGCGTTTATGACACTACAATACGTTCGCACGCTCAAATAAAAAAATAAACAGTCGCAGCCGCTCAACGCGCTGTCCTATTTGTAGCGTAGGGAGGTGGAACCAGTATCGTACCGTAGTTCACGTACTGTTACATTAAAATGATTCGTATTTAACTCAAAAGTTTGTGGTATGTTCCGCAAACTTTGACATACAAAATCAAATTATTTTGCGACATCAGTCAAAGCAATTGGAAATTTAAAATGCGTAGGTATGATATTAGAACAATATAAACTATTAATGTAAATTCATTGAGCAAATCACAACTAATATTTGGAAATACTGTTGTGCTTCTTGAACAATATAATCTCGATTCAATAGATCGATTTAAACCTAAGGCGACAACTTCGCAATGATCTGAATTTATCAATTGCGCAGAAGACGTTATCAACAACATCTAGTTCTTGTCAAAAGTCTGCTTCAGTAACTGTTGGGCGTTTTTCAACATAATAAATATTTTCTTGAGAAAATGTTCTCCAGCACGGATACAAAGAACATCGTAATTATCGAAGCAAAGAAAATAATTCATCTTCGGGACCAGGGCCTATAATATATGACCAGTATCGGTCTCGTTTTCAGTTTCAGTATCGATTTTTAAGTCTACGGCGACAACTCATACATTTCAACCACTAAGATATGCGTTTGTCGATGGATCAATATTAAAAAAGTAACTAACAAAGATGCGAGGATGATATGTTTAGATATAAAATATTCAATATAATCTTATACAGACGAAACAATAAAACACGACGTACAAACAAATAAAGACGATAACAAGAGCGGCCTAGTTGGATAAACGACGGCGTCACGATGTAGAGCGTCCAACGACCCATTTAAAGTGATCGCCGCCGACGACACCACCTCCGTAGATTTACTCACATGGCTTCGATGAACCGTCACACCGTTACAATACGATCAACGTTTTCTGATATTTTATATCAAGTACCTTCTGTTGCACTGATTTACCTAATAATAATAACTTTTTACTAACAATGGTCAAAAATTTTACTATCAGAAATAGAATATTGACAGACATTGAAGATAAAATGTAACATACATCTCAATGCTGTTTCAAATTAAATGAAATAAGATCGTTAATGAATATGAATCAAATCAGGCGTAATTAAAAACATATCTTCGGAAATTAATCAGAAAAGACTAGCGAGTAATTGAAAAAAAGTTGATCTATTAGAAACTCGATTAAGGTTGAATTGAGCTTGGTTTCATCGAAACCTTAATCGAAATCTGCAACAGTTATATTTGCACGGGTTATCGGAGAAAGAATATCAGCAAACATTAGGAGAGGGTGGTAAGGCGGAGGAAAGGGTGTTAAATCCGGCGACCTTGACTCGGCAAAATTCATGTCTATTCCGGAATAATCTAAATAAAATTAGAAGTACCTATGTGCAACAAACAGGCACGTATCATTAAAAAAAATCCTTATTTGAACATTTGTATTTTGTGTTGCTGGACGTCAACATGAGATTGGAATCCAGGATGAAACCGCACGCTTTAGGAATAAAGTGGAAACTAACCATGAGTATTAGTTACACTAACTTTCTGAATACAAATTGCATTAGTACAACTATTTTTAAAACCTTTTTCTCAAGTTTGGCCAGTGAAAGGCCATAAATAATCAAGATGGCCTCATCGATCCCGTACGGGGGTGTACAAAAACAAACGACGACGAATCGTTTACGTGAAAACGATCAAAACAAACAATATGGCGGGATCCGAGCAAAAAGAGTTTCGTTCCTTTGGTTTTTTTTCTCTCCACTCATTTAAAAGGGGTCGGTGGCCTTCCAAGGACGCGAGGGCACGTGGTAGCTCGAAGGAATTTTTGTGATTACAGACATTTAAGCAAACAGGTGTTTTACTCGTGATTGTTAATATAAATAAAAATAAACATTTGCTTGTCCGTGAACCTATTATCGTGTTTGAGTTTCATGATTTAGGTAATTATCGGTGACATGTAACGTTTTAGATTTTAAACAACCGGTAAGACATATTCATGTCATTTTTACTAAAAAAAAAAAATTCACGTTTTGTACATAAATACATATAGATTTAAATAATTAGTAAAAACTCTTCGTGAATTCGAAATCGGATGCGAAATGTTTCTTTTATTATATATTTGCAATATTTTTCGTTTTCATGAGTTTACTTAAAGAAAGTAATCTTATAATTCTATTATAAGCACAATAACAATTTTTATAGCAAACAATTTACCACGGAGGCTAGCTTTTATTGATTTCAGACAGTAATCATCAAATGAACTGTACTTTCGAAACAAAACGCCTAGATTTATTTTGACGGAATGTGTTTTATTTTCCCGCAATAAAAAGGATCCTGTGTGTTATCTAGGTTGGAAGATGGCAAGTTGCAACCAAATTAATGTAGTCGTTTATGCGTGACTATGTATCAAAGATTCTAGCATCATCTAAAAAAAATTCATATATAATATTAGTTAGAAATAGAAATGTATGCTGTACAGAACAAACTTCATGATCGCAACACTTGAGCGTTACAAATGCAAGTGGAGCACGTTCAGTATTAACACGTGGAACAAATCCGTCACGTCAGTGGAAATGTCCTTCGGTGCCCGCTGTATCCACAGTTCAGCATGTCGAGATTAACGATAAGAGGCACGCAACAACTGCTAACTTAACTTATAACTCCGTAGACATCAACGAGATAATGTTTGATGGTCACTACTAACTTTACTAAAGCCTACATAGAAAAATTGTATTCTTGGTTTACTTGCAATTTAGCGCCTAAAAGTAGTCAGTAGTTAGATTTAGAAACACACACAAGTAAAATATGCAAAATACACGGAAATTTGATATGGATCTATTCGCTTAAGTATGTCACAAAAGCGATGATACGTCAAACCAATACAGTAAACAATCATTCTATAATAAGTATTGTGAAATCTGATTACAAAATAATAGATAGTCCCTTATACTCAAAATTATTCCAATATTCTCCAGACCAAATTCAGGTCATGGTAGCCAGTTCCAACGAAAACTAGCCATCTGCGCAAGACAGGTTTACAATGCACGTGTGTATGCGCGAAGCACAGGTGCACTCTATTTCTTCACTCTCATAGTCCGATGGGACGGTAATCCGACACAACCGGAGAGAGATCAAGCGTAGTGGACCAACGGCTTTACGTGCTCTCCGAGAGATGGAATGACGACTAACATTCTGACTCAGACCGGCTGTTTATAATTTTTTGACAGTAAATAATTATTTTTTGGCCTGAGCTGAGACAAACTCGTGACCACATGATCAGCAGCGGCGCTTACAACCACTAGACGAACAAGGCACAGTCACAAATTCACAATTACATTACAAATTACAATTATAAATAGTGAGCCGGCATAAGAGAATCCCATATCATCCCGCGGGTGTAGTATGAGGCGACAGAGAGACATGAAACAGATGGTCAGCAGCATATTCCACTATATGAGACAATCTATGTGGGAGGCCATGTTCGACAGTGGAGTCAGTAGGCTGTAATGTATAAATGAATTACAAATAGTGTGTAGTATCAAAATTATAACAATCCACTGCTGAAGCCGAACAAAGACATCCACAAAAGTAATAAGAATTTACTAAGATTGCCATATTTTAGATGAAATAAATAAATTGAATAGATTGGCATAACTTTTTAGCGAATAAAACTTATTAAGACTAAAATTGAAAAAGTAAAGCGAAGATAGTCGAAAAATAGACACTACCATTTGCTGCAAAAGACAATAGTTAAATTGAGATATCTAATTCTTTTGATATTTTAGCGCGATACAATAATAGAAGAGTGTGTGTTTGTCGTGCACGCCGAATGCTCCGGCCCACCGAACTCCACTGAGTCTTACTCCTTAGACTTAGAGCAGAGGAAATTAAGTTTACAAATTTACTAGAATTATAAATCTTATAACACACACATCTTATATAATATTTGTAACGCGTTCTCAAATACGGCTGTAACGATTTCTACGAAATTTAGGGTTTAGGGGTTTACGGAGGCAAAAAATCAATTAAGCTAAGTTTCATTTCTGGAAAAATTCGTTTACTACGTGAGTCCACGCACAAAGCAATAAACTTGACTTGCCCGCGCAATATGATTCGTAATCTCAAGAGTTTATTAATATATAGGTAATTTAACTAGACTAGAGCGTAGGTCTACCATGCCGAAGTGCCAGAGTTCGAATCTCACAATTTGAGAGTTCAAGAGTTTCAAGTATTATGTTTTTATTCTTCTTCTTTAGTAATCTAGCCCACACGGCCTCAAAATTGGTGAACAATAAATTGTTATAGACTTATTAAAATGTTTTGTCTCAAAAAATCTTTCATTACAGTATTCTTACAGAAAAACTTTGTTTTATTTAAAATCAATCCTAATCCTATTTAATACGTTTTGAATAATGAAATTAAAAATAATATTATATTTATGTGATAATTTTGTACTTAGATAACATTTTTTACCTTAAAAGTTTTTCATGATAGGCGTAATAGCTCAGAATATTTTTTTCCTAACGCCGAGTCCCATTACATTTAACCATTTCATTGTCCCGTGAGTCATTTATCGAACATTTCGATTGTTTATCTATTGTGTCTTTTTCGCGGACAGGAAAGTTGCGAAATTATAAAATGTTTATGTTCGTTGTAATTCTGTCAATTCTTATTAAATAGTAGATTGTTTAAAAAAAGGATTTAACTAGTCATGAATGTTATTAATTATTTAAACCACTAATTAAAAAAGTTAGATAATAATAATGCAAGTCAAGTTTATAAATATCACAAAAAAAAATCAACGAAGTTCAATATTCTAAAACCAATCCACGTAATATTTATGCGTATTACCTTTTATTACATAAAGAAATAAATATTCATCATCTCCAATCTCAAAATAAATCGGACACAGTTCATCTATAAGACTTGTGTACCACCCGAACCTGACAGCTCTAACGTCATCGTACTTAATGTCAAGTCTTTTTCCAGGCAGCGAACCGGCCAGCGCAGCCCAACGTTCGACTGCCACAGCTTACCTTATCTTACTTGATGGCATTCCTACGCTCGACCGCTGATACGCACGATGGATGACTGCAAAATGCTTTTAGCGCCCGTATAGTATCCAACTCATAGCTTAAAGCAACAATATACATTTTTAAGGCTGTTGCCGTAAAGTCTAAAACTAATCAGCCCACAGAAAGTGTAAATGCAAAGCAAAAGAAACCTTAAGAATAGACAATTAAAGTAGTTTTCAAAAGTCACTTTGAATGCGAGCGTCAAACAATACGCAATTCACCTTCGAACGCGACGAGTTGCGGTATTGCGGCTTCATTGTGTAAAATAACAACGGAGCTCGCATTGGAAACGAGCGCGACGCGGTCGATATACAGGACTTTTTATTTGGTAGCGGCGGTAACAAATTCAGTTGTCTAGTAACCTCTCTACATAATATTAATTATTAACTCCGCCCGTCCCGACGAACTACTGTCTTTAGGAAAGTGAACAAATGAACTATCAAAATATTATAAAACTGCTACCCAAACCAAAACGTTACCAGTAATTTACTTCTAAAGAATTGTTTGTAAGCAAGACTTACTAGAGAGAGTGATGTACAAAATAAGTATATCATTCACTATCATCTGCGTTCATTTGAGTTTTTTCCTCATGCGAGCGCTTCGTATAATTTTCCAATGAGTCTTCGTACATATTTACCGAGCGTTTCTCGAGAGTCGAGAAGCCCGACGAGCCGAACGGTTGACGTCATGTTGCTGTGTTAAGCCTCTACCAGTTCGCTGTGTACGAACCTCACAAAGTCGCATACTACATCGCTGGTTTTGAGTGAGCTGCTACAGGAATAAGCAAAGTTAGAGGAGCGTTGGATAATTATATGAAAGCAAGCGGATATAGCAAGTGAGTTTCGCAGTGAAGGCGTATTGCGGTCACGCAACCGGTATTGGAGCGCGGCACAGTCACCACAATCGCCGCTCGCCCAGTCCCCGGGTCCGATGTTTTAAGAAAGCCATGTTCGGCGATCGAGCGACGTTAACAAAACACGATCGCTTTGTGGCTGCCGTTCGTTAAAGGTCCGATTCGAAACGAAATGGCAAAACGCTTTTTAAGGCGTACACTAACGAACTACTTACCATGTTACGATTATTACTATATATATACTATTATTATATATATATAGTATATTATATATACTATTTGGAACTCAAAATTTAAGGGGAAAGCGCATTGCTGTCAGACCTAATATCGCCACCGGAATTCCGTTCTCATGTCGTGTACCTACTTATTAAATTTGCTTTACGACGTCGAAAAATTTACCGTGAAATAATACAATGGCGCAATTCTGTTCTTTCATGAAACAATCACGATTTATTTATTTTTATTTATTTCTTCATTTAGGCTTACCAACTAAACACATTACAAAACATTATTAATAAACATTTGCAGTTATTAACAAAATTATACTATATATGTATTTAACTTAAAGGTATGCACAACATTTCAACATGAAACATAACATTAGTTATGAAATCTTCTATTTTATTATCTGTTAGATAATAAAATATGATATAAACACAAAGACACTATTCTTTGGAATACAGTTAAGATTATAATTTGGTAGAGAGCTTAACATGGTATAATTTAAAGTTTTATAATTTAAAGTTGTATAATTTAAAGTTTTAATTGATTTAATTTTAAATTAAAATAAAATTTTAGATTTAAGCTCAGAATCAGAATAAAATTAAAGTGCGATTTTAAAACTGTAAAATAATTAGCTTTGGCTATTTTTAAATATAAAAGAACCGAATCAGTACTACTAAACACTATACTTCTCTTAGACCATTTTAATTTATTTGTGAATAAACTCAGTTTCTATGATTTGTGTTAATACATTATTAATAATCAAACGAATTCTGTATCTGAAGTTTGATTGTAATTGTGTTATAAAATGTGTATTATGTATCGTTCGTAATTTTATTACTATAATATTATGACCTGGCTATATTGTGGCGATGGTGAAGTATGGTGTTGCACTACTTACAGGTCGTATAATACTAATATAATGATCCGAAGAACGCTGTATTAAAATTAATTAAATATTATGTACGATTTATCATTGTTACAAACAAGAATATTATATTATACAAGTCATATTAAATTATTGAAGATTTTAAGAAGCGAGACAGATGTCATTAGTGATAAAAGTCAAAACATTCCAGATTTGTGAATGAAATTGTAGAAGTCGCTACTCCAAGATCAAACACCCAAAGTAAATACGTACGTAGGTACATAGTTGTGGAGCTCGCCTTAACAGTGGGTAAGTAGGTACATAGAGGTAAATGCGGCGTCCTCGGTGGGTGAACCCGTCAAGGACATTCCGAGGGAAGCCCGACAAGGGAGTTACAGATCTTCGCATAAATCTTCCAACGCCGAGAAATGTTATCTAGACATAATTTCTAGCGTTCCATTCGACAAGGAATTACAACATGTTATCGTAGTAGATATGTATAAACAAATGGTAGTTTTAGTTAACAAGCATGCGAATTGTGCTTTTTACATTATTTTTACATTAATGTTGTATAATATGTAGAAAAAATGCATTGGTAATAGACCTTAATGTGCATTTAATTGATCATAATACAACCAGCTATCTGAAAAAGTATCAATACATATTTTTTTATATTAATGTACTTATTACAAGCCAACGCTTGGCTACCATATCACTTTTTCATAATTAGTGATGTATTCATTCTTGTCGTGAAGTTAATTTATACGAGATAGAGTCACTCTGCAGCTACATAATCCACACACTCAACATAACATAACATAAACACTCACGCCTGTCACCCAGAGGGGTAGGCAGAGATTATGGACTTCCATTTGGCACGATCCTGACACACCTCTCTCGCTTCCTCCACATCCATATACCTACGCATACACGCTCGTCGGTTAAAGGTACTCTTGATTTGGCCCATTTTTAATATATCGCCAATTTGGTCGATAAACTTTCGCCTAGGGCGACCCTTCCCGACTATGCCGTTCACCTCTGCAACATAAATTTGCTTTGTCACTCTTTCCTCATTCATTCTTTCTACATGGCCAAACCACCGAAGCATTCCTTTCTTAATCCTGGTCACAACATCATCTTGCAAACCACACTCTTCTCTTATTAAACAATTTCTCACTCTGTCATTCAGCTTCATCCCTAACATACTCCTTAATGACCGCATTTCTACAGCATTTATTCTACTCTCATGCTTCTTCTGCCACACCCAACTTTCACTACCATACATTAAAGTAGGTACTAACACAGCATTGTGAATTGCCATACGTGCCTTTTTGGACACATTCTGACTTTTCACAATAGAGTGTAGAGCCCCATTCACTCTATTTCCTGCATTCACTCGTCGTTCTATATCCTTATCATATCTACCATCCCTGCTAAACACACATCCCAAATATACAAACTCATCTACTTGCTCTACCAACTCCCCTTCTATTCTTATTTCACATATCGTTTTACTTTCTTCTCTTTCAAAAACCATAACTTTCGTCTTACTTGCGTTCACTTTCATTCCCTTTTCTTTTAATGTAATCCACACACTCAAATAGGAGTATATAGCACAAATAATAAAATAATTAATAGTCAGGCGTTAATTTGCAGAAATCCATTATATATTGCAGTTGTTAGAACTTAATTTGCTCATTTCCGCATAATATTTTTTTTATAGGATAAGGTTGACAAACGAGCACACAGTCTACCTGATGGTAAGTGATTGCTATGGCCCATAGACATCTATATCTATCCTCAAATATGAATCAAAATGCAGATGCGTTATCACCCGTGAGGCCTAAGATGGAATGCCCCGTTTCCAGAAAATAGGGTCTCCGGTTTTCTACACTCACCAAACGAAACACAGCAGCGTTAAGCTGCTATTTTACGCTGGTATTCTGTGAGAGCGTGGTCCTTCCCCGGTCGAGCCGACCCATGGCTCTACTACGTAAAAATAATAAAATAAAATAAAATGAAGTGTTCTGCCCAGCATAAAGAGCACCTCCTACACTAGCTCAATTGCGTATACTATCCCCGTCACCATCAATCACAGCACCACCACACTAGTAATGACATACCACCCTCGATAATACGATACGAGTTTCGCCTCTAGACGAGGCATCCTCAGGTGAAGTAGACTCTGCGGAGGCAGACAGCTAAGAAACTATTAGGGTGCAAGGTGCACTTCAGACGGGACAGGACACATTACTTTATTTTATTACGCGGAAATGAGCAAATTAACTTCTAACAACTGAAACAAATAATAAAGTTGATGTATTGTGCATTTACTAAGTGGAATCCTTCGCTAGGTGGTGGGACTGTTATTCCGCCTAAGAATCCATCAGGGTAAGTAACACCCTCTTACTTATTTCTGGCGTCAAGGAGCATTGCGTGCACTGCTATAATATTCACTTCTAAAGGGTATAGAGAGCTACAGGCTATAAGGCATTCTGTTTTAGTTCTCGGTGACGGCGCATCTGTAGCTTCTTTGTTTGAAATCAGATGCAAATTGTCCACGGGCTGCAGTAATCGCGTACAATCAGACGAAATATAAGATCGTTTGTCATATCAATTTTATAAAAAGGAAATTGTCTTAATCGGGGATAGCATATATCAACATCTACTTATCATCAGGTGGATTGTGTGCTCGTTTGACTTGTATACAAAAACATCCACGTTGTAATTAGATAAAAAGACAGATACTGATAAATTATTCAACTCCGTTACTGTAAGCTTTAGAAAATAAAGCAAACTGGTTGTAATCAATTCCTGCTATGTCGACAGGAAAGGGGTGTTAATGCTTTTAAAAATATCATTGTCACCCTTTCATTTCCGCGCTATTGAGTCTCATCTAGTGTAAAGTTTGCGTCAAACCGTTAATTTTCTATGAAAATTGTACTGAGTGCAAAATCTTTTGGAACATTGTGGAACGTAAGCGGGAATCTTTGAACGTCTTTCGGGCTATACTTGTCATACACGTATCACTTAATATTTGAATGATATATCATTAAAGCCGCCAGTCGTCAACGGTTCGCTCGGCTGTTGACTCACTAATGAGTCCGGGCAACTATCACCTGGCTGCGGCTATGAGCAATACGCGGAACTTTCTGCAACATTTTCGAACGTCGAAGAATTTACATTTTATTTGTTGGGCTTTTTTAATGAGGTGAATAACAGGAAAGCGATATCGGATATCGAAAATACCGAACGGTTGCTGCTAAATTTATATGAAATACTTGTATGAATCGTGAAATATTTGTATACTTAGAAATGGGGTAAAATGTATAGTAAATTTTGGTCTTTCAGTTGTTTTGTATCTCAGTAATGAATTAAGACATTTTCATTCATTCATTACAGCCTATCAAATGTTCGCGGCTTGATATTAGTGTCCTTCGTAAATTCTTAACATACATAAAGCTTGTGAAAGCATTTTCACAAGCTTCTGATTATTTTGGTTACTTCGTATGTCATTTCAATTTAAAATTTGTAATCAATTTTTGAAGCACTTGCTGACAATCCGATCGTGCTGAAATTTGATACACCTACTTATGTAACTGCGATGACAATGCAATATTTTGGTAACATGGAAGTTGATCTGATAATGGACCCGAATGCTTGCCTTAGCAACGCCAATAAAAGCTAGTTTTTAAATTCATTTTCTCTAAAGGCCCAAATGATTCCGTGCTCTACGATTTACCTTTCATAATAAGCTTTTATATATCTTGTATCTTGAAACCTAGCACGTAATACATACAGATTCATATTGAGCTAATTGATAAAATTATTTATTTAGCATTTTTTATAAAAACGGTTTATAGAGACGGTTTACATACAATTTCAAATTGCTCAAGGTCCCATATCCAAACCCGGAACAAGTACTTGTAAGCCATACAAGCCCTTGTTCCGTGTGGGATTCGAACTCACGGCCCTGCAACGTTGCTACTAAATGATTAGCCCCTGCGCAACGGTATCGTCAATGAATAAAATAGCATAAAATCTATATTTTAAAGAAAAAAACAGCACCTTTGGAAAAACAATTAGTACGTTAAAGTAGTTGGAAGATTGTTGTTGGGGATTGCATTGATGGTCCGGCACGTAAGACTGACGCGTCGACACTCGGGGGTGGCGGGTCCTGTTTTGCGTGCTCACCCCCCTCGGAGGGGGTAAGTTTTTCACGAGGCTCTATATACCGCGACCACCCCTTACTCGTATATAAGGTGGGAGGACGGGGTGGTTCGCGCCCGCAAAAGGGGCAAAATACGGTGTACTCTGGGCGCTCGAGCTATGTGGGTCAATGTCGGGAAAGCCCGCGTCTGTCAGTGACGAAGTATGCACAATGAAATAATCAACATGCCTTTCGAAGAGACTACTGTTTTCCGAACTGAACATGTACATACAAAACGGTAACCGAACAATAAAACGATTGAATAACGGAAGGCGGACCCGATCGCTTCTGCTCTAATCTATACAAATTGAAATGAATGCGTTCATTCGTGAAGCGAGGAACAGAAACAAAGGCGTCCCAATGGCGTTCACTCTACAAAGTCATAAAAGTGCAACAACGCCCTGGCCACTACAGAACCGCAAGCTTAGTTGCCAATTTAAGCATTGTGAACGTATCAATGCTATGTACAGTGCACCATGATTAACTCTGAAGAATGATCCGGTGTCACTTCATTAAACCTTCTAACACATTACACAGACGGACATGTTTCATTTAATCATTAAAGACTTATAAACCGTGGGAGAGTCGAAAGGATCCACCAAAGTATATTTTTCTTACACAGTTATAATACAGACGAATATCACGAGTAATACAGAAAATTATATAATAACATAAAAATAACAATGTAATTATAATCTCTACTAGTGTATCGCGCCCTAGTACATAATAGAATTTATGAACATTCTGACAAATAGGTACGTACTTGGGTCCATAAGTAAAACTATAAAATCAGTCGGATTTGAGGGCAAAACTTGTAAAAATAAAAAAAATTACAAATTTGCTTGCATTGCCTGGTTAAAATAAACTAATCTGACACTGGCGCCTTATCTCTTACAGTCATGAGGCTGCGTCAAACGATACACCGCGTGTTCGCCTCTACAAGGCAACGTTTATCATCTCTCATTTAGATCTGTCAAACCATCAGCTGCGTACAATCATTCAACATTCAAACCGTTGCGCCGTCTCAATTGCAGCAATTAATGTTTCCATGTTCATTCATATTCATGTATTCACTTAAATTGTTTTGTAATGTGTATTCATTTTAAATTCACATCATTTATTTTTAAATTTATTGTGATGAAATGTTAAAAATATTTTTGTGGTTATAATAACATCGTTACAGAAAAACAAACTCAGTAAATGAAAGATTGAAAATGCCAAACTAATTTGCATTGGGGCCGTACATCTCTTAGAGTATCTTGCAGACAATTAAGAAGGAACTCACCGACAGCTGGTGACATGGAGCGGGAGCCGCTGGAGCCGGTGGGACTTGGTGTGGGCCTCAGGTGCGGCGTCGAAGCGCGCCCCGCGCCTCCGCTGCCTCCCGAATCATTGCTGTTTTGTCCTGTCAGATCCTGCAAGAGTACATTCTGTTTTAATAAGTTCACTCAAAACCCTCAAAAATATTTGGATTTAATGATTAATATGTATATTTATAACGTCAATGTTTCTTAATATTTTAACGTCTTGATTATAGTTTTAGTATTGAATATTAATAAATGGTGTAGGTATGATGTCTACAATTTATTTGTCTGATACCAGACCAGTACAGTCTTATTAAGACCACCCTTGACCAGAAAAGCTTTGAAATTTCATAGTTATCTATACTATAAATGAATGGTTTCATTTCACTTTAGTTTTATCCAAATTACAGTTTACAATTTACCGAACAGAAGAGTGTTTGGTTTAGGTTATTACTAGCTGTGTGATGTGATAATTTTTGAATGTTACTACGTATTTGCTTGTTCTTACTGTTATTTTATTTCGTGCACGCAGGCATCTATGACGGACATACTGATTTTTCACAAGATAAAATGATAAATTGATCGAGCGACTCCAACAAGAATATCGCTAAAGACCGGTTTGAAATCGCAATACTATTTGCAATCTTACGAGACTATAACTTTGAATATTTTAAACTAGTGCTATTTTGTTACGAAAATATAAATTTGAATGCTTTGCATTTCAATTTTTATTGGGTGTATCCCATGAACAAGTATCACATTACACTTTACATGCTAATTATTTCAAAAGAAATCGGTCTACCTCTACCAGAGAGTAGACAATCACCCCTTGATTTATTACTTATGTACATTTTGAAAGCGATACAGGTTTTTCTTTATTATTAAAAATAGACATATAACGGATGAGATCTTTGCTTTAGTACATTTTCATTTATGACAAAAGATGATAAGCGAGCGCTTTTAAAAAACTATCTAAGATATCGTTCAAAACGCTAACGTGCAAAAAAGAAAATATTAAAACGAAAACACAATCAATTTTAACATCTTCCGTCCACCACACCACCCAGCAACTAGACATCGCATGCAGCAGTATGAGAGGAGGGGGACAAACTGATGGAGAAAAAAGATTTAAAAGTAAATGTTGGGCGGCCTCCACTCGATAGAGTGATGACCTGGTAAGCGATGAAGGAAATCGATGGATGCATGATGCTCAGGTATTCCTTGGAGGAGGCACAGGCCTCGATCATAGACCAGCATAGTTCAGCAGTGGTCTTGTGACGGTCTGTAATAATTATAATAATGAATACAAGATATAAAAATTGGTTGTCGCATATATTGTTGTGATTTCATGATAAAGTCGATCAAATAGCCTTTCTTTAGACTGTGCTATAAGTAAGAGAAAACCGGTTGATTTAGAATATATTCTAAAAAATTTTGTACCATAGACTAAACAAGATAACTTTTCTTTATTGTGTATAAATTGACGGAGTTTCTTCACACATTCTTGTTGATTATTAAAATAAATGTAAGCTTTAGGAAGACAGTTTTTCGTAGCAAGGAATCAATGCAAGAGTTATTGCGGATCAATTAAGAATCAATCAAAGATAGAATCGTATTTTATAAATAAACGTAGACGTTGATATTTCACAACATGAAAATATTGTGGTTTTCAATTTTTTAAATCACTAAATATTGGACTTAAATCAGTCTTCTTTGTGATGTCATTTACAGGTGAAGTAAGGGTCACTTAATTTCATGCATTTGTGATAAAATAAATACCACCCCTTATTATTAAGATCTCTAAAAAGCAAAATATGGATTAGAAATGAACAAATTTATAACGGTTACAAAATCAGCATGGGTTATAAACTTCTTTAAATACTTAGAATAATAATTGAGACTAATAATGCGAATAAAATTCTTAAAATTTTGGTTTAAAGTGACTGTTTACGTACGTGCACAATCATTTCAAGCTGCCCCAGCTCAACTCACGTTCAATGTATGCCCTTTACTTAATCTACTTTCGTTCATTCTCACAACGAGGCCCAATCAGCGAAATCCTTTTCCCTGCTTTCATGACAACAACTTGAAGTGTAGAAACGTTATTTATATATGCCACTATTTTATTCCCTTCATTTCTGCCCTTGCCTGATCGTAAATATTAAAGGTTAAATTTTCACCTTCACTCAATTCTAGGTTAAGATTTTTATATAATATCTTTGGAATATTTCTGTAGTCAGCTGTATCCCAAAAGATATTTAATAAAAAAGAACTACTACATCATGTACTTGCTAGAAAAATTAATAACTACGAACATAAAAACCGATCCGTCTTTTTTATAAAACTGTGGCAAACGAACTTATACATTGTATCATAAGTTCTGCCTTCAGTATTCGGAAGTATTTCAGTGAGTATTTTACGTAGATTAGTATAAAAAAAATTATTAAAATTTGGCATAACAGTAAAATCAAAGTTAAAAATGGAGTGAATTTCGGAGATTTAGGATGCGCTTGACCGAAAATGCACTGTCAGACATATGACTTTGGCCATTGGTACCCCATATACATAACATGGTATACATAACAGTCAAATTGCACGACATATCTTGATAATATAAATAGGTACTTATTAAATTATTTTATGACGAAGTAATTCTTGATAAATTATTAAAATAACAGAACTGTAATGTTTGTGTGTGTGTGTCATGTGTGAACTATTCGTAAGTGTGGCTACCAATCGTGTAGACCTGAGATGAAATTGAAAACGTCACGTAAAAGGTATTTGATCCGAAAATTAACATCATATTATGTAAAATGTTAAAAAACGACAATTGGCTTAACCCTACCACCTACCAGCATTATTTGCATTTGAATATCATGGGCGCAATGTAGAAGCTTATCTTTGAGGATAAAGGAGTAAAAATGCAGAGCTGTAATAACATAACGACATGCCAACCTCGCCTGCACGCGATACTCTGTGCTCTAGTATCAACGTGTCGTGTCGTCGTAGACTTGAGAGCGTCGACAAATCTCTCTTGGCTTGTACGCCGGTTGAGCATTCTTGAAAGGTCTGTGTTCAGTAGCTAATTAAATGAAACAGCGTTAAAAAAGAAGCTTAAAAATATGAAGAAGACCGGACAAATGCCAGCAAGATAAGCGCCCTAAGGGTTCCGTATTAAGTATGTAGATAGTTCATACATTCCAGAAGTTATGGGTACACCTATAGTAAGCACCGAACACTGCTCTAACAAAAAAGTCAGATGAAAGGACAAACTGAACTTTTTTATATATAGCATATGTGACAAACTAGACATCCACATCTATCCTCGCCTAAGAATCAAAATGCAGATGCGTTGTCACCCCTGGGGACTAAGATTGAATGCCTTGTTTCCAGTGAAAAGGGTTTCCCTATCTCCAGATTGCGTGAAATAGCAGCATTAAGCTACTATTTCACGCAGGTATTCTGTGAGAGCCTTGTACTTACCCAGTCGAGCCGACCCATTCGTGCTATTGATAATATAGCTGCAATTTGGCTCTGCCACGTAAAAACCGCTTTATAGTGAAAAAAGACGTTCATACATCGTCTCAATCACGGTCGATAGGATACCCAACGGCAAATGTAATCGCAAATAATCTTTTTTTTTGTAACAAATTTACGATTTTTGGATTATTTTTTTTACTTTTACTATAACGACTTTGGTTTTTTACTAATTGCATGATTCTATGTCAACGGATAGTATATATCTTAAAGGTTTTGATGACTGATAAGTGATACGTAGATAGCGAAATAGGCAACATAAATAAACGTAACTTTAAATTGCGTTGACTTGGAAGCTTGAAGTTTTCACGCCTCAAAGGAACTGTAGACCTTAGTATTTGGTATTAATTTCAATTTGATACATCTAACAGTTCCTGAGAAAAAGTGTCTTAACAGACGGATAAACTGACAAGCATCAAAGTGGTCCTATTAGGGTCCGGTTTTTTCCTTTTGAGTTGGGAAACTCTAAAACAGAGTCGAAGACACAAAATATGAAGTAAAGTAAATAATATCATCTGTTTTAATTGTAAGATACTGCCGCCTTGATACTGGCGTCTGGTGCACAGTAGAGCGTTTAAATTGCGCGTGTCACGCCGCATACACAATTAGTAGAGGTAGTAGGTACCAACAATTTTCTGGGCCTTGACACTGCAAACTCCACCCAGTACTACCCAGCCAACTGTAATTCAGCTGGGCCAAAACAACATGCGCTTCGGTACTCGACAATACAAACTCGAGGATTCCCCTAAATTAAACAAAACACAACTCAACGCTACGGAAAAATTCCGCTGAAGCGAAAGCGATTACCAACAAATCTTACGCAACCGAAGCTCGTTCTGAATTGAAGTGATGTGACGTTTATGTCAAAATGATCTTTACGAACAATGTTAGAGAATCGAGTGATCGGCGTACACCGTACACTTACCGTTTCAAAAGAAGGAGGTCCACAATTCGTAAATCAATCGTCGGTCGGTCTCGATCGCGACGAGCGTCAACGGTACAACACTGTGGTGCAACAAAGCCGGGAATCAACGAGAGAAAACTGCCAAACGAACGCGTAAACACGAAGCTTTTCGAAGTTAAAACCTCGCGATATTATTGTAGAGAACGGGCGCGTTCACAGCGAACGAAGCGAAGGCGCTCGACGAGGCAGTAGGCGACTCGACCCTCGCCGCGAGGTTAATGCGGGGCGGGCCGGGGGAGCGCGGGCCGGGGCGCGATAACCGCGCCGATGTTTTTGCCGCGCTCCGGCTCGCTCGGCGCTGCGCATAACGGCGTCCCGCTCGCACTCGCTGCAGACTCGTCGCGCCTCGCCGCGCCGGCCGCTGTTTTATTGCCCGACGATTTTAACGTGCGCTCGCAACGTCCGCCGGAGCACAAAAGTTTTTATGGAAATTTCATTCCGAATGCGCCTCGCTCGCTCGCTCGGGAACGTCAATATAAAAGCACGATAACGAACGGACGAGTCAATTAATTATTATTGTTGGAAGCTGTCGGGACGTGCCGGGCCACTCTATCTACATTCTGTTTCTGTACTGTACTCCACGACAAACATATCTTTTTACTTTAAAGCTGAATAAAAGATTTAGCGCATTAGAATAACCAACCATTGACCACAGCGTTTAAATTTTGTGAATGTTGAACATTTACTAGTTAGAGAAAAAGAAGTACAAATAGATACGTGACATCTGAAAGACATGCATGAGATATGCTGTCGACTATTTAGCAAAAGTTGGGTGGAGAGAAATGTGTAATTTTTTTGAAATTATATATTTTTCTATTATACGTATCTACGTAATATATAATAAAAGGAGCACATTCGAATTAAATTGTAGTCGACAAAAAAATAAAACCTTGTGAATTTACATAGACTTGGCGTTTGAAAATAAAATTTAAGAATCACAGCGATGAATATATATATATATATATATATATATATATATATATATATATATATATATATATAATCCATAGAATATATAAGCAATCTGTAAACACGACAGACAACAATAAGTCAATTATAGAAGAAAGAAGAAATAAAAGTATTATCATAAAAACTCTACTTCTTCAGCCCGTAAAAGTTCACTCCCGAACATGAAGGCTCTACCTCAGTAGATTTGCCTCAAAAGAATAATGGTTATTCGCCTTAACAAAAACAAAAATTAAACACAAGACATTTTAAAAACTAAAATAAATATTATAAAAGTATATTTGAAACGGGAGCGAGTAAAATGCTCACACTTTATTTAACTGAACACTGGATACAGTCTGCAGCATCGGTTAATGCAACCCATAAAACTAGTCGCAAATCGACGTCGTATTAGTCGTGTTATAAATGCAACGACCGACTGCACTTGGCCCAAATCCGACATATACATCAACACTAGGCTAAATGCGTATTACTATAACTCTATATTATATAGGGTTACCATACATAATAAGAGCCCGAAACTAACAGACTTTTTCAAATGTAACTTTGAAATTAAAATTAATTTAAAATTATTATTATAGGCAAGGCTCCTAATTATTGTTAACAGTTTTATAGTTTTATTAATTTCAGATATGGATCTAGATTCCGAGCAAACTTCACTTAATGAAACTGACGACGACTATAATGTCTATCTTCTTATAATAAACAACTGAAACAGAAACTTTTAAATCGATACCACAGAAGTCAGAGCCCAAGTAAAGATATGTTATTATGAGAAATAGAAAATGCAAGACCAAATATCTGTAATAATAATAATCTTAGGTCTTCAAAACTTAATTACAAAACACTTTTCTTTATGGCAGGTAAGAATTAGTAGATTTTGAGAAGCTGCTTCAACGTGATAAAAATAGGCCAGTGTCCGAAAAATAGATGAGCGATGGCGAACCTAAGCGGCGCGTTTGTATTCAGCATGTGCACCACTTTTCAGAACCGAGAGGCGCTTAATTCAAAGTGGCGTTTTAATGCGCTGGCTAAGTGGAGTAATCAGACTTAACAGTAAGGATAAAAAGGATATTATGAGAACTCGTGAAGTAAAAATATGCTGGCACACTTGTAAAGAACGTAATGCATTGTGTTTGTTATGTGTCCACGTAATAAATTTGCATGTTTATTAATAATTAATACTGAACTATCTTATTGTCTAATTAATTATAATTTAAAGAAAAGATTTTTACCAAACTTTCAGACCATGTTCGATTAAAAGATTGTGCCCATTCATAGTTCTTAATCAATATCAAATAATAAGACAGAAAAATTAGAGAATTAAAATTTTTGTGATAATGTAAAGAGTATTCCACAGACGTAATACAATAACCATTTTCTTCTTCTTGTTTATCATCACGTTAGTCTTTTCTGAACAAAGGGCCTCTCTCTTTGTATGGGGAATTTGCCTTAATCGTCACACTTGGCAATCGGATTGACGATCGCAGTACCAGACGTTTCGTACTTTTGACGCCGCTCCTCGTCGCCGTTCGGGGTATTTTACGTGTGCCGTAACGAAATATTTATACTACAATGCATTGAAAGCCATAATATGATCTTTCCGGCATTTCCCTTTCAGTCGCCTCTTACAATAGCCACGGGAGGAGAGTAATACATTATTTTAAACCGAATAACGGTTATTCACCTTAATAATAATTTTAATGCGAATAACCATTTTGCATTATTTTTTATAGAATAAAAGGGGCAAACGAGCACACAGCCCATTATATGGTAAGTAGATGCTGTCGTCTATGGACATCCATCATCGATTAAGAATCAAAATGTAGATGCGAGACATACAATAATCTAATATTTCATGAGCGAAATGACTCTACAATAAGGGAATTTAAGGCACGGTGATCGCTAATTCGTCTAGCAGATTTTAAATTCTGGTATTTAATTCGTCTGGCTGATTGAATAAACTTAACAAGGAGTTAGTTACGAGTATATTTAATGGTGACGAATCTTGTAAAGAGAAATTTAGTTTTGCTTTTCTGGATCCATCTTCGTCGGTATTTATCGACGCTCATCGCAGCTAAGGAAATTATGATAGAAAAACATATGCGTCTGAGGGTATTTTCGGTATGTATAACTGTAACAATCACAAATACGGTGCTGCGTGGCAAAGCTAACGTCACTTTCAATCCCTTAATAAACTTAAGGGAAATTTTTGAACAAATCAATTGAGGTTAAGGCTCATTATTTTTGACAATAGTTATATGTGAGTATTTGCTCAATCCATCTCTATTCCTTCACTGAATGCCATCAAGAAATCAATTATATTCACAAATACAAACTTTTTAATTTGTGCTACGAGGCAAAATTTGCAAGTATGTTGATATACATTATCTGCTAGTTCTCTATAGAAAGTCATCGCGACCGTCCTAGGCAATTCGCACGAGTAAACACATGGCTGTTGCATCTAATAGGGCTAGGTCAGTGGCACGAAAACCACGCTTCAGGGCAAAATGCGCTAAAAATAGCCAAGCGATGTACGAGCCGTACCTATACATAACCGCAAATTCCTTTTCGAGTGCTTGTGCCTCACATAATATTGGTAATGCGCGGTACGATCTCGCGTCGCTCGTATCTTATAATAACATCTGTCTATTCACGAATAACGTGAGCTTCATTAAGATCATTTGGTGTTGGAGATTAATGAATGAATGAATTTATAAATGGTTTCATAATCAATATAGCTTCTTAAAGAAGCCAAAATGAAAACCGACATCAAATAGGTTTTCGGGTTCTTTTTTTTTTTTTAGAAAATTCACGACCCATTTTTCTCAACTGACGGCTTGGCTTGCACTTTTGACGCTGTTGCTCGTTGCCGATCTGAGTATTTTATGTCTTGAATGAGTGGGATGGTTATATACCGCCATCTATCGGAAGTGATGAGATCTTTCTGACATTTACCATGGTCTCTCACCAGAAAGAACGAAATGAGGTGACGCATAGTACGTTAGTTTTATATCTTATAATAAATATATCAATCTTCCGAACAGCATTAGTACTACAGTTTCTTACTGTCCCGTCTCCCGTGTGTTGTAGCGCATTGGGAAAACAGGCGCAAGGGAGACAAGCATCCTTACGACATCGGCACGTGACAAAAGATTATCATATTCCTTATCATTTATCAAGCATAGCATTGGAAAGATCTCCGTGCGATCTGCTTGTGCAAAGATACATCGACAAATAAGGTGTAGCCAGTTCGGCTATACTAACTAACTCTGCTGGTCAATGCTGTGTCAGTAACAATTTTTGTACGTATGCCTGGGCCATAATTTGTATTCCTTTTGAGCAATCATTAAACAACTTTTACACGAGGACGGATCAAAAACTTCGCAGAATGTAGGGGTTAGAGAGGAGGATTTTTTTTTAACTTTCACTACTTGGTGAATCAAATACAACGCATACGAATACCAAGTTTTAGCCAGATCGGTTCATTAACCTTTGAGATATCACAGGATAAACACGTCAATCGGGAAGTGAACACTAACTATGGTGAAAATTGAGTTTCGTGTCGTGATTAAGTTCCTGACTAAGCAAGCAGAAACGCCACATATTATTATGGAACAGATGTCATCTGTTTACGGGGACTCTCGTCCTGGAAAAAGTTGAAAAACTTGTTCTTGAAGATGCTCGTCTAAAGAAAATATAGATCGCAGAAATGACTGGAGTATCATCTATGACCATTTTAAAAATTCTCCATGAACATCTTGGCATGTCTAAGGTCAGTGCAAGATGGGTGCCAAGAATGTTCACGAGAGTTACGTTGCGATGGCTTCCTTACACAGGTACGGCTTCGAAACTTTAAGCCACCTTACCTATAGTCTAGATTTGGCCCCTTCGGATTATTGCTCCCCAATATGAAAAAAGAGCTTCGAGAAAAGAAATTTCAGAAGTGAAGTCGGCTATTTCTGCCTATTTTGAGGGCCTTGAAAATAATATTTTTATCGAAGGTATAAATTCGAAGTATTTGAATGATCTGAGAAGTGTATTAGGGTAAATGGAGAATATATCGAAAATAGAAATAATTTCATGTATAATTTCAACTCCTTTCCCTTTCACTCCGTGAACTTTTCGACCTCCCTTCGTACCTCTCTTTAAATGCTTGCTAAGCCTACCCTACCCTGCTGCAGCTGCACCGTGGCTCTACCACGTAAAAAGTAGAGTTTCACAGAGTGGTTCACTCGATTATTGGATGTTGATCATATTACAAATAGAGGTTATATCGTGTCAATACTTTTATGCAGTGGTAATTGGTTCAAACTGAACAAAATTACTCTTTATTCTAGTAGTTTCTCCGTACAAGCATACACAAGAGCAAGGCAGCTGTCGCATTCTTTCTTAATCCGAGAACAACACAGACAAAGAAACACTCTTAAGTCATTCAATGACAATAAGGAAGAATCTCGTACAATATTACGGAAATCAATATCAAGCGTTACTTGGGCGGAAATTGATGAGAAAATTAATTAGTCAAGACTTGTAGCGTAGATACGCTACAAATTTTGACTAATTAATTTTCAATAAATTAAAGAAGGCAACTTTCGTAGACCATGTCCGTTGATTATACTTAAACGTTCCTATTCTAAGTGCTAGTAATGTGTGTTATACGTAATATCTTTGCTACTACAAAGCTACCGCGTAATGGCGGAACAATGGAGGTAATTAGCGACATTAAATAATATCGGCAGATGACATAGGCGTACGTCGCGATATAAAAATGCGTTTAGCAATGACACCCACGTCGGAGAGACGTCGAGATTAATCGCATCGTATGCAGAACAAGATCGCTCAAGAGTTCGTCGACCGGCGTGTGAAATGTTTGCCTCATAAATAAATAATTCACAAGGCTAGTGTTCTCGGGCACGTGCGGTGGGCACGTACGTAAACGTTTTATGTTACGCAATCGACTCGTCATCGACCGCACCATAACGAAGTGGAAAAGATATTAACGTTGTTGGTCCTCTCGTGTCCTAACGTACCTAAGATATCGATAAACATTTGTAAACATCATGTGTCGCACCTTAGAAACATAAGATCTCTCTGATTCTGACGTTCCCAAAATCATCTCTTACGACACCTAAATCATACGCCATAAACACACGGATTATGACTATAGACTTTTTATGCCTCAAACTGACTCAAGAGAAGCAGACTTTTTATGATCGTGTCTAAGTTTTCATACAGATCTAAGCACTGTTATTATTTTACATAGAGCAATTTATTTATGTGTATAATAATATTATTACTATTAAAACATTGCATTTGAAATCAGAAATCAAATTTAATTATGTAGTAGGAGTAAATTCAATTGTTTTTAATTCGACGTAACACGCTATTTGAAAATCATAAAAGACTACGACTAAACACTAGTAAGAAAACATATGTATTTTTAAATTTAAATCCAATATCACTTTTATTTAAGATAACGTGTTATCTAACAATGTGGATGTCATTATAGTATACTGTTTGGTAAAGATAAGTAGCGTACTTTATTGAATGTCTTTATAGACCACCTGTTACTCGGGTCGGTGTCGGGGAAACAGCTGATCGTCCCGAATGAATTATTATTATTGTTGTCGAATGTCGTCCCCGGCTTATTTGACGGAGGGGAGGGAGCTGAAACGGGTGTGTATTTCTCTGACGACTTTCACAGATTTTTGGAGTAGTCGGTATCGATAAATTAACAAGTAACGTAACCAACAAAAAGAAAAAACGGTAAACGTTAGCCACGTTTACTTCCTCGTATTAATTTAGAATTTAGTTATCAGTTCTTCTATTGTTATAGTCAAAATAATTTTCCAATTTCAGTTTATCCTCCCTTTAAAAAGCGGCCAGTTGAAAGCATACTTGTAAGCAAAATTAAATGAATCTAGTTTTAAGGAGTTTCATCAGATTATTGTAAATGTGGTCTTCCTTACATAGTGTCGTGTATATAAAAGCCGTGTAAAAGAACATAATGCTGAAGTAAAACACGGGCGCTGCGGGACACTTCATGTACAGAATTACTCCCACCATTCATTAGTATTATTAGAACAAAAATCCTAATAAAAGAACCGGTTTCTACTAAAGATGATTCGTGAAGCTATTAATATTAAAAATCATCCTCATTTTTATTAAGATGATGTCTGAATGCTACTCTTTATATATATAATTAAGAAAATTAAGCTAAATCCAAACACACCACTATAAGATTTTAAGATGATACTGTATAAGACTATCTACAGAGAAAAAAAACATGACATCAGGACGTTGATCACTTCAGCCCTTCGTGAACTCAAGGTTCATAATTAAAAAAAAATTAAGAATATTACTGCAGTACCATATAAAATCTGTCATCTTACGTCTATTTATAGCACCTGAGTTGGATTTAACAAAACAATCTAAGCAAAACAGCAGGTGTTTTTGAAACAGGTCAATTGTTTTTGGCCAACTTAAGGAAGTTACTAATGATAGTCGAACTCTGTATGATACGTTCTGTGGAAGACATCTTTCGATGACGTTTACGTTTTTCGTTTAATTGGAATTATTAGCCATAAATGCAGCAAAGTCTATATTAGGTAGATAAATACATACATGAAATTTAAACCAAATATAGAGTGAAGTTGCCATCAATTTGAAGCAGCGGCGCTTACAAAAACACACAAACTAAACATCGCATCGGTACCTATGTTGTCGTTGGGCAGTTGTAAAAACAGCTTGCTCTGATGGCCGCCTAGTGAAATTATGGTGCACGAGCGTCGAGTAATCATCGAGCTGGCATCGGGTTTTTGTGGTAAATGACATGTTTGCTCGCCACCGCTCGCATGACGGACCCGACGTCCATTAGTAACCTTTAATAACATGACCATTGCACAAACTTCCATGAACGTACACTTTTAAGTCTTACGTATACAGTTTAAGTATAGACTTTTATTATATCAAGATATGAAGCAAAATATTTAATATAAAATATATTTATCTAATTTTAATAGAAAATACAAACTGCATGCCAACTAGAGCAGCGCTGCTAACTAACCTACCAACTTCAGAAAGGAGGAAGTACTCAATTCGACAGTATGTTTTTTTTTTGTGTATTACCTTATAACTTTGTTCTACGCGAACCGATTTCAATGATTCTTTTTTTTTATTTGAAAGCTGGTGCTTTCCATATAAATTTGATCAAAATCTGACCAATAATTTTTGAGTTATCCTTAATTGAGTCGGTTGTACAAATTTTTTAATTATTACTCCATAAACTCTCAGAAGTGGCCAGAGGCCAGTAGCCTAAAGCAAATATTGTGTGCAGTGTTATGTTTGTGATCAATGTTATCTTAAAAGAGATATCGCTGTAATTGAAGTCGCAAACTGGTGGTTATTTTATCTTGAATAAATGAGCGATTAGAGCTTTAAAGCTTACCAAGTTCAATTCTTAGTATGACAGTAATAGTGGCTTAGATAAAAATGTTATATAGATACCATACTGATCCTCGAGGATAACAACTTACTATGCTGAGTATATCCAGTCTTGTCGGAACGAAAACGCAGTGAATCTAAAATTTGACATTGTCTATGGAAACAATAACAACATGTATTCAAATACAGAGTGTAATTGCAAAACTTCTATTTAAATAGGCGTTCAATCCAACACAAAAAGTTTTTATCACTTTCAATATAGAATTTCAAATCCAATGGTAATCAATAAATAAAGAGAAGAGTGGCGAACAAACGATAACGGTTAACTTCGATGTTTATCATTCAACTCGATTGCGTTGAAGATATGAAAGAAAAAAAAAACCACGCGGGAACAATGTGACTGTCCAATTAAACGAAATACGTACACGTCATCGAAAGGTGTTTCCCGAAGAACGCACACACACACGCATGATCAGCTGACTGCTCTGATTTTAACCCACACCACCGAGTCGACTGTTAGAGAACATAAATAATGACGGCCCATCTAAATAGCTATACGTAACACACATCGTATAATTTGTATGAACGGCCGGCTGAGGTATGCGCTATACACCGTCACGTCGTTTTCTCCCGCTCTTTATATTTTACGTCGAAGCAAATAAAAGCGACGGTCAAGCCGGTGTGCCGTTGGCGTTTAGGACATTCTCAGCTCAAGAGGTATCGAGCGTGAGATCGCATTAAATAATCAGTGACGCGAATAAACATTACAGGCACATTACGCGACCAAAACAATGCATCGCTTATCGGCAAAAAGCATATTTTACTCGAGCTTCAGCCAGGTTTACAAAATAGGATAATAATAATCAAATTTAACGAATAGCGATAGCATTATTCTGATACCCTTTTTTTCCAGTTGTCTAAAATACTCTTACAGAGTTTAGCGAATTCTATGTCGTAAATTGACCTTTTGGATCTGAAAGTCCGTCTCTGTAGATCTTCTATTATTTTAGCCGCAAAGCAGCAATATATAAATTGTTTGTTCGGTTTTGAAGAGCCAGTATAATTACCAGATGTGAGGATCTTTTTTTAAGTCAAATGATGGTATCCGTGAATCGCCTAAGCGACAGCTCATTGTTGAATAATTGACCTGATGGTAGCGCGGTGTGCTTCACTCCGGAATTTTTACAGTGTAGATTTAAATACTATTAAAAACTCGACCACAGTGCTACCGGATCCAGATTTTGTGATTTTCTTTTCTTGACACTAAACCAAACTGGACAAAACGTAAATTGTGTGAACCTTCAGAAGTTACACGATCACTAACTAACCAACGATTACAAATACGAATGCACTTCTCTCTCTTCTCTTTATACTCGTAATAAAGTGAACGCTTATTTAACTTTATAAAGCAGACTGAAACTACTAAATTCACAGATAAGCCTCATTAAGTCAACCATATGAACTACAAATAGTGCAATCGGAGAAATTAAAAATATAATAATTATGAAAAAAAAGTACACAAGCAAGGCAATGCAATTTTACATTATTTCTAATAATATATAACACGCTTAGCAAAAATGCTATCGCAAATTTGAAATCTTTATCTTTTGGTATATTTATAGGAAAGGCTATAAATATACCGAAAACTAAAATTAGTTATTTTAGGCTTTTAATGTTTTTGTTTCATGTTGAATATTATCTGTGTTAAGCCTTAACCCAAAAACAATACAATAAAATTATAGTCCAAAATTATATTTGAATTTTAAGAATATTTTATTATTAATGAAATAATCAAATCATAATATAAAGAAGAGTAAATTAATAACTGTTAATGAAAATTCCCCTAAAACATTTTTTTAATAAATAAGGTTCTATCTGCGCATATCGCGAAATCAGTTCTTTTGACTGGCTAGAAAATATTTGCGATGTTGGTCTTATCTATATAAAAAAAAAAACTCTTTTAAAAATAACTAAAGCCGGATAAAATTAGAGGACAACATTTGTTTTTTAGGATGGGGTGACAAACGAGCACACAGTAGACCTGATGGTAAGTGGTTGCTGTGGCCAATAGACATCCACATTTATCCTCGCTGGCGAATCAAAATGCAGATGCGTTGTCACCCGTGAGGACTAAGATAGAATGCCTCTTTTCCAGTAAAAAGGGTCTCTTAAATTTTAAGTAAAAAATACATTTCGTGACAAGTTAACAAGCTTATATCTATCTGTCTTGTTAGCTATGTGAACATGCAAGGCTACAAACTGTACTTTTTGAAATTTACTGTGCTACTACTGAACAGTATTTTAAAATACAAGTCATGAATGACAAGGTCTTATAAATTTAGTATTTTCAAACTCTATTAAGAACTGTATGACAGAGATAATTATCTTAGCGTACCTCTAGCAAGTGTTAGTTACTTAGTAGCGAGGCTCTACCTACTATTATACTTTGTAGCGTTGCTCTAGCAAGTGTTAGTTACTTAGCAGCGGGGTTCGATCAACTATTTGTTATACTTAATAGCGTAGCTCTATTACCAAGTACAAGTTATACTTGGTTACTATTCTACCAAGTATTAGTTATTCTTTGTAGCGTTGCTCTAGCAAGTGTTAGTTACTTAGCAGCGGGGTTCAACCAAGTATTTGTTATACTTAATAGCGTAGCTCTATTACCAAGTACAAGTTATACTTGGTTACTATTCTACCAAGTATTAGTTATTCTTTGTAGCGTTGCTCTAGCAAGTGTTAGTTACTTAGCAGCGGGGTTCAACCAAGTATTTGTTATACTTAATAGCGTAGCTCTATTACCAAGTATGAGTTATGCTTGGTGACTGCTCTACCAAGTATTGGTTATTCTTTGTAGCGTTGCTCTAGCAAGTGTTAGTTACTTAGCAGCGGGGTTCAACCAAGTATTTGTTATACTTAATAGCGTAGCTCTATTACCAAGTATGAGTTATGCTTGGTGACTGCTCTACCAAGTATTAGTTATTCTTTGTAGCGTTGCTCTAGCAAGTGTTAGTTACTTAGCAGCGGGGTTCAACCAAGTATTTGTTATACTTAATAGCGTAGCTCTATTACCAAGTATGAGTTATGCTTGGTGACTGCTCTACCAAGTATTAGTTATTCTTTGTAGCGTTGCTCTAGCAAGTGTTAGTTACTTAGCAGCGGGGTTCAACCAAGTATTTGTTATACTTAATAGCGTAGCTCTATTACCAAGTATGAGTTATGCTTGGTGACTGCTCTACCAAGTATTAGTTATTCTTTGTAGCGTTGCTCTAGCAAGTGTTAGTTACTTAGCAGCGGGGTTCAACCAAGTATTTGTTATACTTAATAGCGTAGCTCTATTACCAAGTATGAGTTATGCTTGGTTACTGCTCTACCAAGTATTAGTTATTCTTTGTAGCGTTGCTCTAGCAAGTGTTAGTTACTTAGCAGCGGGGTTCAACCAAGTATTTGTTATAGGGGGAAGTCCCGTAACGCCGGACGGCACCTAGCGCCGGACACTCGTACTATTTAAGCGAGTATAAATCTGTTCGATTCAAAATACAAGTGAAAGGGGCGCGGGGGGCACACAGGTACAGGATCACGCGCCGCGCATCGCCAGTGACGCACACGGCCACGGCGGGAGCAACCGTTTGCTGTTTTAGGCGCGAAATCACGGCGTCACCTAAATATCAATGTAAGTAATTCTAGTATATTTATGCATTTACATTTGAGTGGTATGCAAAGATAAAAGTAGTACTTGATTGTTATCCGTAAAATGGTAGAATATTATTAGATCTTTTAAACAATTTTAGTAGGTACCACTTAATGAACGAAAATGTCTGTCCCTTAGCACCGGACACTAAGCCGTCCCTTAGCGCCGGACAGTAAACATATTGATATTTCTTATGAGAATTTATGTCATTTATTCTAATTATTTAATTTTGTTTTAGAGTATAGAAGAAAGAAGATATTTAAAATGGAAGAGAAGAAAAAGAAAGGATCCTGGGAGCCACAGAGCTTACAAACTGCTATTGATAAGGTTATGTCAAAAGAACTGAGTGTAAGACAAGCTGCAATGCAATACAATATTCCTAAAAGCACTATACATGATAAAATAAAGGCCCTAAATCGAGGAGAAGAAGTAACAATGAAACTAAAGTTAGGTAGGTTCACTAGCACCTTCTCAGCAGAGTATGAACAAGTCTTGGTGGACCACATTAAAGATTTATCGAATAGATGCATGCCGCTCATGAAAAAGGAGTTTCTAAAATTAGCATACGACTTAGCTGAAGTCATGAAGATTCCTCATCGATTTAATAAAGAAAAGGGCAGTGCTGGTAAACATTTTTACTACGACTTCATGAAAAGGCATTCTGACATTTCGTTGAGAGCACCGGAATCGACAAGCATGATGCGCGCCGTAGGATTTAACAAACCACAAGTGGATCTATTCTACGACAACCTTGAAAAGCTGATGAAACAGTACAAATTCACACCCTCAAGAATTTATAACTGTGATGAAACTGGTGTCAGTTGCGTGCACAAACATCAAAAAGTTCTCGCTCCGAAAGCCATCCGTCAAGTAGGTAAGCTCACTTCTGCTGAGAGAGGCAAAAACATCACAGTTTTGTTCTGTATGAGTGCTAACGGTCACTACATACCCCCATTTTTCGTATTTCCTAGACAAAGAATGAATGAAAGGCTTATGGTGAATGCTCCAGCTGAGAGCATCGGTGTGGCCCAGCCAAAAGGGTGGATGAATAGTGACTTTTTTTTGCAATATCTAAGAATATTCGTCAAACACACGCAACCAACTAAAGAGAACCCTGTGCTGCTTCTAATGGATGGCCATTGCAGCCACAAGACATTGGCGGTAATCAATTTTTGCAGAGAAAATCATATTCACTTGATGAGTTCACCACCACACACTACGCACAAGCTCCAGCCTCTGGACAGGACATTTATGAAGCCATTTAAAGATGCATACAGCCAACGATGCGACTTGTGGATAAGAACAAATGCTGGATGTCGGATAACGGATTACGACATTGCTGGTTTGGTCAAAGAAGCATTTATAAAAGTAGCTCGATTGGATATTGCAGTATCTGGATTCAAATGCACTGGAATCCATCCATTTGACAGACATTTATTTTCTGACCTAGATTATTTGGCTGCAGATATGACCAATATACCACTAGAACAAACAGAAACTTCATCGAACGCACTAAACAACGAACAAGCTGTCGTGATATCAAACATAATCATAGAAGAGCAAATGAAAGAATCTGAACAATCTATTAGTGAGCCTATAACCACAAGTCCCAAACCGTCGACAAGTACTGCTCCCGATCTTGTTCAGATAATCCATAACTTATCACCGTTGCCTGACGCAGCAAAAACACGAACAGCAGCTCGAAAAAGAAAGAGTGAACGAAGTGAAATTTTAACTTCATCGCCATACAAAAAAGTGGCAGAAGAAAAAGAAAATGAAAAGAACATGAAAGATAAAAAGAAGGAAATAAAATCTAAGTTTAAAGTAGCAATGGGAGGTAAAGGAAAGCAAACCAAACGAATTAAAACCAAAGGAAAGAGCGTAGACAAGGGAAAAGAAGCGACAAACGTGAGACCTAAAGGAAAGAAAGGAAGTGAAGTAGAACCATTAACTGAAACATCTAACACAAACATAACAATTTGCGTAGTTTGCTTAGAAGACACTGACGAAGACTGGATCCAGTGCTCATCCTGTCGTGGGTGGGTACATGAAGCATGTGCAGACATTCCAGAGTGTGGTGATGGCTTCATATGTGATCGATGCAGGTTATTTTGAAATGTCCGGTGCTAGGTGTATGGCACAAATATTCGTCCGGTACTAGGTGCCACTTTTTAAAATTATATTTTTTGTTACCAAAGTTTGATTGATAGTATTAATTATTTTTTAGCAGAGGTTGCATTTTTGTTAATTTAATTTGATTTCTAACTTTGTTATCTAATATAAGTCATAATTTAATAAACATTTCTTAAAATATTTTTTGTTTTATTTATAAATAACCTTAGGTGTCCGCCACTAGGGGACTTCCCCCTACTTAATAGCGTAGCTCTATTACCAAGTATAAGTTATACTTGGTTACTGCTCTACCAAGTATTAGTTATTCTTTGTAGCGTTGCTCTAGCAAGTGTTAGTTACTTAGCAGCGGGGTTCAACCAAGTATGAGTTATGCTTGGTTACTACTCTAGTAAGTATTAGTTACTTTGCAGCGGAGTTCAACCAAGTATATGTTATACTTATAGCGTAGCTCTACTACCAAGTATTTTTCTACCAAGTATAATGATACTTGGTACTAAATATTAATTACATTTAGAAGTGTGGCTTTACCAAGTATTAGATTTACTTGGTAGTGTAGCTCTACCAAGTATCATTTTTAGAACTTGGTAGCGTGGCTCTACCAAGGTACCAAGTATTGGTTATACTTAGTAGCGTTGCTGTAGCTATTAGTTACTTATTACTACTACTAGAGACGCGTAGCTCTACCAAGTATTTGTTATACTTAGTTGCGAGAGTAAGGAGAACTGTAGTAAATATAAAATCAAAATTATTTTCAATGTAAAAATTTGATTAATTGAAATGATTTTTGTATAAAATAAAGAGTACTACTTCTTATTATATTCTAAGATATTGTAGAGAAAGCATTTTCTCAATGAATCCAATAATTTGAAAAGAATCTACTGCTAGTCCATACGAAGCGCCTAAACAAAGACGCGTTATGATAATATATCACACAGTTTTACGACGTCTATAAAAACGAGCAAAGAAATATCACAATTTGCTCAACTGGTGTTATAACACGTTGCATGTGCACATATATTTAAGTTTTACTACAAACTTAACATTCTTGATATCAAAGAAACTGATATTTGATTTGATTAAAACTTGATTTGTAAACAACAAATTTTAAATCTATATTTATTATAAATTAATTTTCAGTTGTATATTTTTGAATGAGTAGTAAGTACCTAAAAATAGAGTTCCTAATAAATGCGCCTATAGATTCCGACGGCAAACTGACGACACTTAAAAAAAATTGCTTTTTCTTGATGCTAAACACTAAAAAATTATATCGTTAATCAAATAATATCATAGTGATAAATTTGAAGACAAATACGTAGAATTATTAACAAAAAATCTAATATAAGTTACATTACAGAATAATAGATTACGATTTAGGAAAAAACGTTAATTCATTACAAAATCGAAACATCACGACATTACCAATGTATTTTCAGAAGACTCCGGTCATATGATAATAAAAACAAACATCTAGCCACACCGCCACAAAATAGAATCTGCAAGTATCGAGCCAACGCACACAGCCGCGCTGCCGGTCGGATGTCACGCCACACTAGCGCGCCGCGTCGTAAGCACGGTCGCACACACCCAGGCTCGCTACAAGTAGATAAGAATCGTCCCATTTTACATTTAGTCATGCAGCCGATACTTACTGTGTTCGCAGGCAGCCTTATGACGACGGCCGTCTTGAATGTTTGTAGGGACAGCGGAACACAGATCAGGGGGAAGCGCGCACATACACTCCTATCGCACACACAGACACTGGGTATTAGCGGGAGTCGGAGTAACAATTTCTCTACGCGGAGATAAGTTGGGAATGATCGAGCGGGCCGTAGATAGAGCCGTGCGGTGGTGGGTTCGATTGCGCTAGCGGTGCGCGCGTTTCAGTTGGCGCACGGCGACTGGCGCAGGCGAGGCGAGGAGCGGGCGGGCGAGCGAGCGATTTCACCGCGCTGATATTGCGACGGCGGCACGTTGCGACCCGCACGGCCAGGCGGGGGGCCGTGCCGCGCCGGCCCGACGCTGCACGCACTCAACTTATTATGCTCCGAGCGGACCCGTATTTTGTATCAAATAGCGCGCCATCGTTACTACAATAATAATATTATGTTATGGAGGCACTTTTATGTTACTCCGTAATATGCAACGCTTTAATGTAACTGTTAAAAAAATCAAATCGCAATATAACTTAAACACTATTCTTTTTATTTGTAAAATATTTCACAGCCGCATAGATGGATAAGAATATAATATGAAAACAGCTTTAACTTTAGTTATAATAGAGAAGGTGCGAAACGTGCGAACGCTGATCGGGCGTAGTCAATTAATTAGGCGTTATTGATCGGATTGTGTGCAAACGTCATGCATGTATATTGTATTGTGATATGCGTCTCAAATATATTATAACGTTGCGGTATGCAACATTACACTATAGGGAATACGGGTCAATTGCAATGAGTGCGTTAATGTAATGAGCAAAACAATTTTAAGTCAATAAATGCTGTTTACGTCACCTAGAACCACAGTTTACCTCCAAACAAGAACACATTTAGGCAGAGAAACTTAAATAATCTGTTACTTTATATTATAGTATCTATACTAATATTATGAAGAGAGGGCGAATTTTGTGAGTTTGTATATATGTGGAGGGTAATCTCCGGGACCACTGCACCTACTAGAATATTTCTTTCAACATTTGAAAGATACATTATTCAAGATGGTCACAGGCTATATATTATGGGTATATATTTATATTATGACTAAAAGTTTTGATGATATTTGTCAACAAAGTCGGAAAAAGTCGCGCCTCTTGTGAGCTTTCACAGCGTGCGCTACACCAATAGATATAGTTGCACAAAAATAATGTATAGCTGAATTGTTCGTCTTAAAAAGTTCTAAAAAAAAATCCGTGACAGCATATGTCTATCTTCTAAGGATAACTCACAATAACCATTTTTTTTAATTAAAAAAAACTCACGATAGTATACTCGTATGGACCCTCTACATTACTCGCGAAGTTGATCGAAGTTGGGCGAGGAGAATAGGTAGAGATGTACTTCGATTGGCTTCGCGTTTACACAGATTTTTTTCAATTGCAAGGAATTGTTATTTTCAAACGGGTCAATTTTTTATATTTTTTGATGAAATACAAATAACTTTCTATGACTTTTTACGAGTTATTAATTTTTAAAGGTTTGAAAAATGTATCAAAATGGTTTTTTTTATTCTCGCTTGAGGATATTATTAACTATTGTCTAAAGAATATAAAAAATATATATTTTATTTCTTTCTTTATATGTATATTTTCAAGTCAATAGATTCGGGATTTTTATAGGTAGGCTCTTGCGGTGGTTTATTCGCGACTTCTCTTATTGACCCATTCATTTGAATTTAAACTGCCTTTGAGTGTCTTCATCCAGAAAGAATCCGTATGTTCCATACGAAAATACGGGTCATAGGGAAAACTTCTTCTATATATGTCTGTCTCATAATGTGGGACGAATGTACGATGAGCCACCGCTCGCATATAGACGCTGTATACAGAATTCTAAAAGACGTTGTTGTTTCTAAAAGTGGTTGACGAAGGTGACGTCTCCCATACACGTCACCTTCGTGTCTACCGGTGACTTTCAACAAACTCTTCCTGTTGTGCCTAGAGGAACACGTACACATATACTTAAAGCCTGATTAAAGGAGTCTCCTTTATGGAGCTCTGTACAATCAATCACCTTAAGAACAAACATGAGAACCCATTTAATAAAAGGTATTACGCATTTCGCGAGTTTTTTATTATGAGTAGATGATCGGAAAATACCTGGAGAAGATGGCCTTATTAAAAAAGAGGAGTTAAAGAAGTATATCTCAAGTCTTAATAATTTGATTCTAAATGTTTACCCATGGATATGCGAGAGGGCAATAATTTCGCCAAGAAATTTTTCTGTTAATCAAATAATTCATAGTTTTCAAATATTTGAAAGAATACTAGGTAATCAAAAAATATATAAATCCGTTGATACCGTATTAGATACAGAGAACGCTGTGCATTACCGACAGGAATTCCTTAACTCCCTTAACCCTTCAGGACTTCCCCCTCATACTCTTGAAATTAAAGTCGTTATTCAAATAACTGTATTGCGAAACCTGAATCAGCCTAATCTGTGCAAATCTAGATTTAAAGTAAAACCCCTACGTACCTAATTATGTGATTGAGAGGATCATTCCAGACCAGCGGCAGGTTAGTTGGCTAATATTCCCCGCATTCCCATGATTTAGCTTTCCAATTTAAGCGATTACAGTTTCCAATATAATTTTTTTTTCGCCTTCACCATCAAAATGAACAAATCTGAAGGCCAAACATACAAATATATTAGACTTGACTTAAGATAAGATTGTTTTGCTCACGGACAATTATTGGACTCAATAGGTCAGGAAATTCGGAGAATCAATTTATATGGCAGCAGAAAAATTGAAAAAAAAATGTGTTATATGAAGAAGTATTAAAATAAGTTATACCTATCTATTAAGCTAAATGTGAAATATATTATACCTATATAGATAATTGTTTAACTCGGGCAAAGCCGGGGCGGGCTGCTAGTCTTAACATAAAGGGGTTTAATGTAATGCGCGTAAAAATAAAGAAAACAATTTAAGCCCTTAGATTACTATTAGGAATTCAAAACGATATGGCACGTTGAAAAAAACACTACCAAGTCTGAGAGTGGAGTTATGACAAAAAATTAAAATAACGCAGCGCAGAATATGATGGAGCTCGGCGCCACCACGGCGCCATCGCAGCCCGAACAAAAGACGCCCATCGGTCTGCGCGCGAGCAACCGAATTCTGATCCTATCATGAGAATAATTCCACCGATAAATGTCACTAATATAACGAAGAGTTTGTCCTCGAGAAAACCTTATTATACCGTTTAAAATTAATTTTAAAATCTTTTAAAACATAATTACATCGTAGGCTAAAAAATTAAGAAAACATTTTCATATTTATTTACACAGGAACAAATATTAAGGTATCAGAAATAAAACGATTATCCGAAATATAAAAAATACTTCGACGAATTCAACCACTATAAAATCCTAAGGAAAATATGCAAAAGGATGAAACGACGCGTTGGATTATAGTTAATTTTCGATATAGAAACCAGTTCTGTAAAGTGGCTGGCGGCGGCGGCGGCGGCAGCGGGCGACCAGTGAAGGCAGCGAGCTGCGCAAAATAAAAGAAAAATATGTTTTAGTAGGTTAGCACGCGTATTTACGATCGAATTCCTCCGGCGCGATTATGTAGCCATGAAGTTATATAAGCGGTCGAGACCATCGTAATTAGACAATTTGTCTACCAATCTGTGCTGACATGAAAGCGTAACAAACTCCAATAGACTAAAACATTGTAGAACCGTCTACGATTCTCAAAGAGGGTGGCGTCGCATCGTTTATTTAAAATTGACTTATTTGGATTGGGACTTTTCCTTTTAAGAAATTATAATATATCTTGTCGATTATAGTGTCTGCATTTCTAAACGACTTGTAGCGCCATCTGTTGGGCACTTCTGTCTCTCGGACCGGATGCCCGACCAGTTTCGTAGTGACACCGAACACCTGCAAGATGGAAGATTGCATCGTGCCTTTATTACGTAGCAATATTTCGCTTCGACAAAGCAATCGGTTAGTATTATTTTAATTTCTGTTAAATTAATAACCCAAAAAAACCAACCATAAAAATCAATCAAACTTAAAAAAAAAACTAATTTGCTTTTGTTTTGGAAGCTTTTTCTTTATATATATATATATATATATATAATATTTTACTGTTGTATTAAAATAATGTACACCGTTAAACACAATTTTTATCAAATAAAAAACTAACGAGAGAAAAGCAATACACAGCAGATTATAAGAGTATTAATAAGTTACATGGTATTTATTAATTATTAGAGTTTTATAAAATTAAATTAAAAATAATAATTTTGAACTCACTCATAAGGTTGACCATAATTTCTAAGGTTAAGAGTTATGAGTGCCCACCCACATAAACCAACCAGTCAATACTCTGGAAACATAAACTAATTTTTTTTATACACTGTATGTAGTAAGGTCTGTAGCTCATTAATATTTTATGGTTGTGTAAGAATATAATCTTATATTAATTAGGTACAATAATTAATTAATTAATATCTTATTTTTTATTATTTACACGGTAGAGCCACGCGCAAGTCTATTATAAGCTCGGTTGGACAGAATACCAACGTGAGACAGCTGAATAATGCTGCTTCGAATGATGAGTGTAGACAACCGGAGAACCTATTACTTGGTAATTCCATATTTATTCCTTTAGGTGTCCATGGACAAGAGTATCCACTTACCACAATGAACGTTACGAGATGTTAGTCCTGGTGGACTGTGCTCGCTTGTCGCCTTTGTTCTTTAAAAAATCCAATAATTAAGTATAATCAGGCAGTAAAACTCCGGTACCTACTTTTTCCTTAAATCTCATCCTTCTACTTCTATCAGGGTGTAAAATCAAATTTAAAAACCTTAGCCTAAAAGCCTTCAATGTCCTTGCGCTTACGATTAAAGACAAAAGACAATTATGCAACGGCACAAGCAACATCGGAACATTCCGACCCTGCCTCCGATCTCGCCAGTGACCCACTTCGCGCGCGTCGCACAATCGCCATACCGTCGCGTCATAATAAGCTCATTTATCGTTGCATAATGCTTAAAATGCCGAAGCGCCGCTTTTATCGCATTTAATTACGAATCATCATCGTATCTCATTCATTGCTAACAGTCCACCGTTTGCTCAGGGTTCAATTTTAAGTATGTACGAGTATGAATAAAGTGCACGATGATATCGTTAGTATAAGCCTTATTCGTATACAAAGTCTCATTTTATACTTTCCTACAGGTTTTTTCTTTTATCAACATCAAAACCGTATTAAATTAACCTAACCTTTACGCATTCTATCGCGTTTAATTTAACTTTTCAATTCCCGACGTTTCAGGTGCTTTACAGTACCTATGGTAATTGGGGGTACTGTAGTTATTTTTATTGGTCATTTAGTCCTATTTACATGTCTTCTTAGGGCTCATAGAAAAAAATGCTTTCGCTAACACCATATACGGTATCAAATGCGACTTAGACCTTTAGGAGAGTGAATAGTGAATACTGGGAGTCTTTTAAGAAGCTTGCCATTTAACAGTACCTATTCATATATGATGGCTCCGTGGCGCAGTGGCTTAGCAATGAGTTGCGGCGCTGACGGCCGCGGGTTCGAATCCCGCACGGAACAAGTATTTGCATGGTCTACAAAGAATTGTTCCAGGTCTGGTTGCTTGTCTTTGTGAAATTTATGTATGTAAACCGCCCCCACGATACAGGGGAACATGAAAAAAAAATCCACTCTCAAGACATACAATACAAGAGAACTTTACTAAAAAGGTTGGATCAATAAACGTCCAAATGAATTGCATAAATATTATTTGAGTTATTTTTAGTCGAACTAGACATAGTAAAATATTACATATTTATTATAATACTAGCTGTGCCCGCGGCGTAGCTCGCGAATATAGGTTTTACTTAAAGAATTTGACGTTTAGGGTAAGAGAATATTAAACGATTTATATCATTACTGTATGAATAAGTGGTAAGAAAATAAATCGATACGCTCAAAGTTCTAAGTCGTTTATGATAGAGCTTCCGTGTAAACGACGATAGAAGTAGACTTAGCCGGGGCGTACAGAAAAAGGTTGGCATAGAGTTGACCATGTGCAAAACAATCAGTACTGGGGTCCACTCCTACAACGCGTAAAGTTTGACCTTGCGCTTTATTTACGATCGTCGCATAACACACGCTGAGTGGGAAACACACTTAAAATAGGGATGTTAGATGATCATCGATGTTAAAAATTAAAACTTCGATGTTTTAACATCGATGTTGACACATGTCAAACATCGAAACATCGACGTCAATGAACCCATAATCGATAATTGGGAACTTGCAAACAATGCGAACTCGCGAAATCAATATCAACTAAATCTTGCATCTGCTCTGAAGATTAAAAATTTTGAATAATTCAGAATTCCTGAACGCATCGTTAACCTAAAAAAATGTCAGTATGGTGAGTCAAACTTAATTGTCAAGTGTCACCTGTGATGTCACAATGGTCACTGCTTTCGCTTTATTTTGTAGTGTCGTTGTCGGTTGTCGCATAATAACTATTCTACGTAAATTGATATTCAAGTTAATTGTTACTTTTCCCTTGATGTGTATACCCACATAATTTTAAAACAATGTGTAAGTATCTACACATATACAAAAACCATCGATAATGGTCATCATCGATGTTTTGAGTAGCCTAAACATCGAACATCGATGTTGAGCTATCGATGCCAACATCGATGTCATCATCGATGTTATTATCCCTATCTTAAAACTGTAAGGAAAGTTATTTGGTATTAGAGGTTTAGCGGGATTCTGAGTATAAAACAATATCACGACATTTATTGCAAATTTACTACTTTTAGTCGAGTTTTCGAGTTTTGTTGAATAATTTCGACGTACGTACGTCTCTTTTATCTGTTTCTGCCGGTGTTTGTGCTTTGTGTTGTTAGCCTACACGGCTCTAACAGCTAACAGGCTTGCAGCTTCGTCGGACTCATGAACATAAATTTTTTCAGTGAGTGTCAATACGATTCACCTGCGAAAAATCTTAACACCGCAATTCAGAAAAGGTTGTAATTTGTACAACGCCATCTATTACGTTCTTTGTGAGAAAACATCCTTTTTTAATTTAAGGAAAACATATTTTTTTTTACTGTGTTTTAAGTATAAATATATTATAATAGAACGTTTTTTTTTAAAACACGTATCTTTTTATTACTATTTCTGAGATTTTGTGGCGCCATTAAACAAATTCGAACCTACATTTCAAAATAATAATCATAACTTTTGATAGAATTAACCAATTTTAATAAAACAAAGATTAAATGTAACTCGAAGATACGCTTTATGATTTTCTTAACGATTTCTTTGAAAAAAAAAGATGTTTACTTTAGACGTGATGCTTTCATATAAAAACAGACAAACAGACAGAAAGACAATTCTAAAAATTATAAAAATGTACTTATTTAATTATTTTTAGTTCCCCATAATGATTTTAGTCACCATAATATATATATACAATGTACAGAAAGAGACACAACATGTTATCATCATTTTTATTATATGTATATATTTAAAGAGAGATGGCGCTGCTAACATCAACTTGATGACTCAAACAAAGCCACCGTTGAGCAAATTCCCTATCCATACTTCAGAATATTTATCATAACTTTTGATGGAATGAACCGATTTTAATGAAATAAAGACTAAATGTAACCCGAAGGTTTACTTTATAATTTCCTTAACAATTCTTATGATATAAATTAGTACTTTAAACGTGATACGTTAACAAACAAACAGACAGACAGACAGACAGACAGAAAATTCTAAAAATGGTAGAAATGTATTTAATTACTTATTTTTAGTACCCCTCAATCACTTTTATTACAAAAATATAAAATGTACAGACATCTGCTATTTACAGTTTTATTATATGTATAGATTACATTAGTTAAATGATACCATCGCTAGTTACTAAAAATGTATTTTTAAATAACTACAGAAAATCTACAACAGTTACCGATCACAACGAAAGGTATGCTTTCTCCTTAGCATGTGGATGGTGATCCAAGAGGCTAAGATTCGCTAACAAGGTGAATCGTCAAATCTGTAAAAGATAAACACGTAGATTGTCGTCTCTGGTGCGCCGGAAATAATAGGTTTTCAGTAATAAATGGCCTCCAGACCGAATTTCGGTCAAGATGACCAGTGTAAACGGAGAGAGTCATACGTGGTAGAGCCATGCTGCAGCTATATTAGTAGCATAGTTGTAGTAGTAGTTGCAAGAATGAGTCGGCTCGACCGGGTAAGGACCACGCTCTCACAGAATACCAGCGTAAAATAGCAGTTTAACACTGCTGTGTTTCGTATGGTGAGTTTAGAGAACCGGAGACCCTTTTTACTGGAAAAGAGGCATTCCAACTTAGTCCTCATGGGTGACAAGGCATCAGCATTATGATTCTTTATTGAGCATAAATGTAGATGTCTATGGGTCACAGCAGCCACTTACCATTAGGTGGACTGTGTCCTCGTTTGTCACTCTATTCTATAAGACTATCCATCTGCACAAGATAGCATTTTAGTGCCCGAGTGAATGCGCGAGCACAGGTGCGCTTTCTATTTTCTCACTCTCACAGGCTGTTTGAAGATAAACCGACACGACCGGAGACATATCATGCGCAGTACTAACGGCTTTACGTGCTTGCCGAGGCGCGGGAGTGAAACGCTGCCAACTTCCTGACTTCAGGCTGCTACTGAGAATTTCTTAACAGAAAAATCTATAACTGATGTTTTGACCCGACCTGGGATTCGAACCCGAGCAGCAGTCGAGTTTACGACCACTAGACAAACGTGGCAGTCTAGTGGGAGTTGGGGTTTCTGTACAATGAGTATGTCTAAATCGTGAAAAGTGAAAACCAATAATTTGTTTCCATGAATACCTTCTAGCTTTGGATTTGATTCAAGCTTTACAAGTTACTAACAAGTAACGACTCAGTAGGCAATTTATGAATAAATAATTAATTTTATCATAAAATTGTACCGTAAATTAAAAAACAAAACCTAAACACTTATTGAAAATAACAGAAATGACGACGATCTTTTTATACGAGGTAGAGCCACGCTGCAGCTGGAAACGATGTACTCTCAGTCCTCAGGGGTGACAACGCATCTGCATTTTGATTCTAAATTAAAAGATAATAATTGAATAAAAATATATAATAATTAAAAAATTTATAATAAGGATATAATATGTCGATTTCTATGGACCACAGCATCCACTTACAATCAGGTGGACTGCGTGCTCATTTGTCACCCTTATTCTATAAAGAAAAAAAACTTTGTCCCATTAATCGGTATGATATAACGACCTTAATCGTTTTAATCATAAACGAGTGAGATAAGGGGTTTTGACGCCCACCGCATCGCCTAGCTCCTAAGCACGTGTCTTTATTATTTATAGCTCTGACAAAGTGTGACAAACGCTGAATGAACATTTCTTTTCGTGACGAGAGGAATGAGTGTGTGTGCGTGTCCCGTTGTCGATGTAGGCCACTGTCAAGGTCGAATGTTTAATATAAAGTCTGGCGTCGGGACATTAAAATGGTCGGCCCCTCCCCGGGACCCCTTCTTCCCCGGCACGGGTGGCGGTCGCAATCGTTGCACTCCGTTATTTATTACCTAAAAACATCCCCCCGCTCACAAAACGCCCTAAAGAACAATTAACGCAGGTTGCAGTGATCACTGTTTGATACCGAATCTTTATCTAGGTTTTATTTTTTATTTTTATTCATATAATATTCATGTATACAAGTTGTTAAAGGAATGTTTTAAGTTTGTGTAGCAAGCAGCCCTAGGTACATAGTGGATGTCAAACAGTAAACTAACAAACCGACAGCGAGCCTACAATATGACTTGTTATCAGTGCAAACAGGCCGTAGTGTGGGACTAGGAACAGCTGACGAGATAAAATTGAAGCATCCCTGACCTATTCCAGTGACGAAACTCGTACCGGCCGATTACCGTTACAGCGCGGCGCTCAAATAAAGGACGCGGTCAATACTAATGAATACGAAATAGGCGGATGACTTAACTGTTACGTTATCTAATGTCAAGGGTTTTATACAGAAAGATTATAATGTATTTATGCCCTTACGACGAATACATTATGTTGTACATTTTGTTTATCATTTCATTGTCAAACTTTTACTCATATAGACAATAATTCAAATATAATCAGAATTGTCTTATCAATAGAAGTTAGTCTTAAACCCATATTAAATATGATGTTTTTCTCATCACAGCACAAAAGTTCACAGCTGGGCCATAATCCACTCGCTTGGCTGTCAGATTTCCGATTACAGTACCAGACGTCTCGCATTCTTGACGTTGGTACTCATCGCCGGTCAGGGTATTTTTCGTCCAGTATAAACAAGGTAACCACCTCGTAACGACATTCATGAGATCAGCCATTTCTCTAGGTTGCTTCTTAGGACAACCACGGGACGATGTAGATATCTTGAAGTAACGAAAAATATATATTTTCTATGCTATATAGTCCTACGGTATGCCCAATAAAAAAGCTCAAAAAGGAAGAATATGAAGAGAAATTAAATTATACGTGGTAGAGCCATGCTGCAGCTATATTATGGTTGTAGCACGAATGGGTCGACTCGACCGGGGAAGGACCACGCTCTCACAGAATACCAGCGTAAAATAGCAGTTTAACGCTGCTGCGTTTCGTAAGGTGAGTATAGAGAACCGGAGACCCTTTTTACTGGAAACGAGGCATTCCATCTTAGTCCTCACGGGTGACAACGCATCTGCATTTTGATTCTTAATCGAAGATAGATGTAGATGTCTATAGGCCACAGCAACCACTTACCATCAGGTGGACTGTGTGCTCGTTTGTCACCCTTATCCTATAAAAAAAAAAACAGAATCTTAATTGATCATGGAATGACAATGGCCTTAACTTAAGATGAAAGAGTAATTTAATGTTTACATTACCAGTCGGGATCAAATCCAGTCAGAGAGGCTATGGTTGAGCGTGTGAATCTCACACTACAGGCAGTCTCCGAACGGGGCGATGCCAATCTCGTGAGATTTAACGCCTCCAAAACACAAGCGTGTCCTTTCACCGCTAAAAGGATCCCGCTCACCTTGGCTCCTACTTTCCGGAATATATTCTTGGAGTACACTGACCGCCTTCAGTTGTTAGGGGTTGAATTTTCTCCGAACTTCAACTATGGGCGGTTCATTGAGTCCAGAGCCAAAGCAGCCGCTAGGAAACTTGGTGTCCTAGCTAGGGTGCGGCGGTACTACAAGCCGGGACAGGTTCTTACCTTATATAAAGCGCAAATCCGAACGTGCATGGAGTACTGCTGTCACATATGGGCTGGTGTTGCAAAATGCCACCTGGCAGCTTTGGATTCAGTGAAGAGACGTACTAAAAGGCTCATTGGTGACCTTGATTTGGTTGAAACCAATCTTGTCAGCCTCGAGCACAGTCTATCGGTATTCGGTAGGATGCATTTCGGTGAGTGTGCGCAGGAACACACGCTTTAATTCCTCCCTCTCCTTTCCACCATCGGAGAACCAGGCGGTGGGCGGGTCTTCGCCCCTTTGTTGTCAATATTCCATGCATTAGAACCAAAGCGTTTGCTTCGTATTTTGTAATGCGTACAGCAAAGGAGTCTATCCGCCGGCGTCTATCTTTCCGTCCGAATACAATCTGTGCGTCTTCAAGGCAAGAGTGAATAGGCTTTTGTTAAGCTAAGACAGTGCGATTTATCATCTAGGGCTGCATCACCACTTACCACCAAGTGGTATTGTGGTCGAGCACTGGCTTATAATAAGTTAAAAAAAATCCTATACCGGAGACAAAAGGTATACATTGAGCACCGTACGGTGCAGCGCAGCGCCGTTAAACTTGAAAGATTTACACCATGAAGTGGATTAGTCACTATTGATAAATGTTATCAAAGCACCGAAGCTATTTCTGTGAGGATCAATGGCCAGACCAGAACAAAAACAAGCGCAAAATTCTATAGTAATATATACATATTATGTTTAATACAAATACAAAGGTGTCAGTTGCGGTAGCGAAACAGATCACCTCTAGAGAAATATACTACTCTCACTTTCGAATAAGCAAAACGCGGCTGTGAGGAATACAATATTACAATTGAAATACATAGTACGGGTAGTCAGGCTCATTGTTAAAGTATAATACATATTTTTTTTTCAATAATATTGCAGTGACAAAGGAGCTAACAGTTGACTTGATGGTGAGTGCCTATTGCATGTCATGGATACCTGCAACCATTTCTAAATAAATGAGATCACAGAGGCGTTGTCATCTCTACAGACTTGGGATGGAGTGAAACAACAATTAATAGAGCGCCAAGCGACAGTGGATGCACTCGTGCCAGAGGATACAGAAATAGATTAAGGGTGTGGTACCAACCAAGTTGGACTACTTGCCAGAATGGGACATACTCTTCATTTTAATAATTTTAATTGAAAGACTTTCTTCAACAGAAGAAATGCGATAAAATACCATGCAAATTATTTCGAAACCAAGGCAGTAGTCATCGCATTTTCGTGGTTGCTCGATTAGTCGTAAGATTTGCGTTCTACATTCCAGACGAAACCAACATTGTTTCGCCTATTTCTATTACTTCTTTACTGTTCTGATTGTTACTGATTTCATAGCAACAAGATGACAAGTGTATTCGTACTTACGCCAATAAAGATAGTATAATAATAGAACACTATAACAATTTACTACAACACGAAATCCTAAATTATTATCAAATTCTCTGTTAGGAGGGGTTCCCCATTGGATCAATGCCAAAAGCCTACATATTATGTTAATGATATTATAGGCGGCAGGTGTAAAATTAACTAACTTGATTATGTAATCGAATCATAAATTGTAAGCTTAATATAAAACTAGTTTTACTGATTTTATCGCATTTAATTTTACTACTTATTAATTACGAATATTTCGGGTGTATTGCGGCACCTTTGGTTACGGGGGGACTAAGACTAGGGAGACGAAGTAAAATTAAACGCTATAAAATTAGTAAACTCAATGTGTAGTGTTCGCGGAAAGTTAAGAAATTTAGTTTTATAAATTCTTTGTCTTGTAATAAATGTCAATTTCGTATCGTAAATCTTTAATATCTTTTACCAGTGTTCATAAAAATCATAGTGCGTGAAAGGTGTAGAATGGAAGCGGACGAAAGGTTGTCCACAACTTTAAGGAGAACTCTAAACTCTTCTGGAAAGAGGTTGGAAGGACCCGAAGTGGTGCGACGGCCTTAAGAATGAACAAAGTGCTTTCGAGAACCAATGACGTCCTCTCAGAAAAATCGGACGTCATGCAGCGATGGAGCGAATTTTATAGAGAAATGTATGCGTGTGATGATCTTAGTGAGGGATCCGGAGGTGACGCCGTGACTGGTACGCCAGACCCGGACCTCGATGACACTGAGGTCATCAGTATGAAAGAGATTGAACGTGCGATTCGAAGTTTGAAATGTGGTAAGGCTGCGGGACTAGACAGAGTTACTGCTGAAATGGTCAAGTATGGTCGGCCTCGCGTCTGGGACAGCTTTCATCTGCTGTGCAATTTGTGCTGGCGGACGGGGGATGTGCCGGATGATTGGCGATCCGCAGTCATTGTGCCTTTATATAAATGTAAAGGTTCACATTTTGACTGCGGGTGCTATCGGGCGATCAGCTTGACCAGTTTAGCAAGTAAAGTTTACTCGAAGGTTTTGACATGTAGGATGCAAGAGAAATCGGAAAGATTTCTATGGGAGGCACAATGCGGATTTAGACCTGGAAGAGGATGCACGGATCAAATGTTTTCTCTCCGCATGATCACGGATAAGCTTCTGGCTGATAACCAGAAGATTTTCTGTGCTTTTGTGGATCTTGAGAAAGCATTTGATAAAGTTGTAAGGAAGAAAATGTGGGAACTGTTACCGGGGTATGGTGTGGATGGTCGATTGCTAAGGACTGTGCAGTCACTTTACTGTGACTGTAAAGTCTGTGTGCGGGTATGGCATGACCTGTCACCCATGTTTAGCGTCCAAACGGGCGTAAAACAGGGTTGTGTCATGTCTTCCTGGCTGTTCATACTGTATCTCGACAGCTGTTTACAGAAGCTGAAAGATAGCTGTTTGGGTGTGAAATTGGGTGACATTAAAGTAAATTGTCTGCTGTATGCTGATGATGCAGTGCTTATTGCACCAACAGAGGCAGAACTGCAGGCATTAGTCACGTGAATGAAAGAGGAATGTGAAATTAAAGGTCTCCGTTTGAATGCTAATAAAACTAAGGTTCTGGTATTTCAAAGGGACGAAGAGAGAACGAAGTGTGAAATATGGGTAAATCAGGAATGTCTAGAATAGGTAAATGAAATTGTAAACTTGGGTAGTACTTTTAGCCGAGATGGAAGATGTGATTTAGATGTGGACAGGCATGTCGCTGCCGGGAACAAAGTAAATGGTGCCCTGACTGCGTTAGTCAAAAGGCAAGGCGTAGTGAAGAGTGCACGCCTTGCAATACATAACGCAGTGTTGGTACCCACTTTGTTATATGGCAGCGAAACCTGGGTATGCCAGAAGAAGCATAAAAGTAAGTTGAATGCAGTGGAGATGCGATCTCTTTGTAAAATGTGCGGCGTTACCATGGCCGACCGAAAGCGAAACGAAGAGATTCGCAATATGGCAGGTTTGAAAGATGACCTTATCACAAAAATTGATAAAGGTGTGCTTCGATGGTTTGGGCACGTTGAGCGAATGAGTGAAGACCGAATGGTGAAGAAAATATATAGCACGAAAGTTAATATTAAAAGGTGTCGAGGTAGACCGACACTAACTTTCGAAGACCATGTGAGCAAATTGCTCGAAGCGGGAGGGTCAAGAGTACTCGGATACATAGACGTGCACATATGAAGAAGATAATGAATCTGAAACAAGCGAAAAAGGTATGTAAGGATCGTGACACTTGGCGATCTGTTCTCTCTGGCTACCCCGTCAGGGATTGTGCGTGAAGATAAAGTAAGTAAGTAAGTATAAAAATCATAAAAAACCTTTAAAGAAATACATCATTAGCTATTGCACGCTATACTTCTAATGAAGTCGTAGCTATATTTATGATAACCGTTAAGACGAGGATTTCCTACGTTAAAAGACTTTTAGCCCTCCCTTCTCCGCTGCATGTACCTATATTTATATTTGTCCAGCTCGAATTATGCGACAAGACAAAGTTACTAAATTTGACACGATTATGCTTATTATCAGGAAATAAAGGACCTACATAAAAATGTATCCGATAAAGAATACACTTTAATAATATGCGTTTTATATTACCGAAAAATATTATATTGTTATCGCTTAAGAAAATGAGAACTAGAACGTCAAACATTTTTTCCGGCGATTAAATTACAATTTTTTAATCTTACTTAATATGAAGTATTTCAAAAATCTATTCGCTAAGGAATTTTGAGTATTTCATGTTAACGCATATTTTTTTCGAGCTTACCTATACTATTTCAAGAAGTATCAGTTCTCGCTTATAATCGTGAAACATAATTCTATTCAATCAAGAAGTCATAATTCTATCCCAAAATTTCAACATATATTTTTAAAAGCAGTATCAATCTGATAGCGTGGCGATGTGTCAAAGTATCTAACTGCTGGGATTTGGGTTCCAATTTGTGTAAAAAATAAAAAGCAATTAAATACATCACGTGTCAAGCTCAGTGATGATCGCCGTCAAGGTCGTCCAAAAACTGCAGTCACCCAAGAAAACGTTGATGCTGTGCGTAAGCTGATTGAGGAAGATCGACATGTGACATATCGCGAAATTCAGGCAACTTTAGACATTGGCATGAGTCAAATACAAATAATCTTGCATGAAAAATTAGGTGTAAAAAAGTTGTTTTCCCGATGGAAACCGCATTCGCTCTGTGAAGAGCAAAAAACGGCTCGCGTTACTTGGTGCGTCAGAACTCTCGAAAGATTCCACGCAGGATTCTCAAATGCTGTACACAACATCGTATCAGGTGACGAATCCTGGATATATACATATATGGAATTATGGATATACGCGTACGAACCCGAAACAAAGAACCAGTCACGAGTTTGGGTGTTCGAAAATGAGTTAAAGTCAACAAAAATTGTTCGTTCACGGAGTGTTACAAAAAAAATGGTGGCCACGTTTGTCTCCAAAACCGGCCATGTTACGACTATTCCTCTTGAGGGACAAAGAACGGTTAATGCAGAATGGTATGCTAGCATTTGTTTGCCACAGGTCGTTTCTGAACTCCGTAAAGAGAACTGCAACCGCCGCATCATCCTCCATCACGACAATGCGAGTTCTCACAACGCACACAGAACAAAAGAGTTTTTAGAGCAAGAAAACATAAAATTATTAGACCATCCACCGTACAGCCCCGACCTAAGCCCTAATGATTTCTATACTTACCCTAAAATAAAGAATAAATTGCGTGGACAGAGATTTTCATCACCTGAAGAAGATGTGGACGCCTACAAAACGGCCATTTTGGAGACCCCAACTTCCGAATGGAATGGTTGCTTCAATGATTGGTTCCATCGTATGGAAAAATGTGTCAAATTTCGCGGAGAATACTTCGAAAAGCAATAAATACATTTTTAAATAGTAATGTTGTGTCACTTCCTTGATTCCCGAAATTTTCAGTACCGCCCTCGTATCTCCGTATACAAGACGAATTAACGATTTTAGGATCTATAGAGATTATATCAATTTTATTCCGATCTTATTGCAAAACAATGATTAGAATATAGGAAATGAGGACAAATTAGTGCCTGCATTTGTGAACACAGTTAAGACAAAAGCATTCTATGATAATTTAAAAGAGTCGCTTGAGTAGCGATAGAGTCGATAGTTGAGAACTTTCGGCAGTTATTCGATGAAGTGGCTGCGATCGAACTCAGTCACAACAGCATCTATTTTGTTGTTATTACTCACTTTAAAACGAATAAACTCCAACTTTTATAACATATAATATAACCAAAACCAATAGGCGACACTACGTCATACATACTTCGAGTATGTATGACATAGTGTCGCCTAGTTGGCTTGTAATACCAGCGTACCTTAATCTAAAATCGCCTTTAACAACTCACGGAAAACGATACGATATTGGACCCCGTATAGCGCATTACGCTTAGTCACGAGGCGCTCGAGGCGCGCCGTACGTAGCCGGATGACATCATGCAACGTCTGCATGCATGTTCTAATTCAACAAATTACCAACTCCATTTGTTTGCTCTCCTCTCAAACAATGCCTGTTTAATCCTGATAAATTCGCAATATAGACTCTTATTCTTACGTAATAACCGTTAAAGGGCTTTAGCAATAAAAAGGGTGAATCGGTAATCAGGTAAAACAGGGGCAGGGTTAACGGATAACTACTGAATTAAAAGCGAGGAAACACATATTAATGCTAATATTTTGACATTAAATACGTATTTTCTTATTACTATTACAATACACGTTTTTTTGACCATTGTCAACGCAATTTACCATTAACTACTCGATATGTTTAAAATTTTCATTGTTATTTCATGGTCAACGCTCGGTGGTAGCATAGTACAGTAATTTTTATGGCCTACAAATAATTAATCCGGATTTGAATGTTTTGGACCGTTGAGATGTTTATCAATTTTCGGAGGTAGTCCGGGTTTTTCATAATTAATATAAATTTTGTATAATTCATAAAATATACAAAATTTGACCTCCTCAAAGTTCAATAACTTTATTAAACAAAGTTTGTAGAAAAAGGGTTATTATAATATTAAGGAATTTATGGATGATAATAACCCCTGGGAACGAGGTGATCGCTAATAAATATCACTTGGCCTAGACTAAGTGTGTTTGTCAAAAAATTATATAATTTTACCTACCTACGACTACTATGAATAACGTTTTCTATGCGTGATAGAATCAAATATAGAGAAACAGGAGAGGTAAAACTGCCGTAGAACTGCAGTAGGCTTTTACAGACAAACAAAAGAACAATATTCATTATAACTTAATATTTCGGTCTATTTTCGATTAACAATCAAAATGCAGACGTCCCTCATCACATTACCCCTGAGGCCTTACATGGAATGCCTCATCAGCAGTATCAATGGTCTCCAGTTATCATAATTCACCATACATTTAGACGGCAGCATTATGCCGCTATTTTTTTGCGGTCGTGGTCCTTCCACGGACGAGCGAACGAGCATTAAATAGTGATGGATGCAAGTGGCTCATGACAGTATTTTGTGGCGTCCCTTGGAGAAGGCCTATCACTCAGCAGTGGACTTGTGAAGCGTAATGATGAAAGATGATAATGATGATTTCATCATTTTCTTATCTTATGCCTCCTTGGTAAATAATTTCAAAATTCTGTTTTGGGTTTAATAAGTCATTTATAGCATTAAGATCAATAAAATGACCTCATTTCTACAAACTAATACAATCTTAATTTTTTTACGTATTGATATGGAGTGAAAAGAAAGGGTCTCGAGATCAAAATGACACAAAAAAAAACAAACAAAAAGTTATGCTATAAGAGTTTCGTTTGTATTTCAACGGAACCTTCAAATCAGTGGGATAAATTAAATTAATTCGGACAAGGTTGTCTAGGGTCAGGATTCGCATAGATCATAAAACATTACTGTGCACGACGCAACAATATTAAACAAACGAAAGAAAATGCTTATTGTAACCGGCGCTAGTTGAACAACTTAGGAGCGGTGGGCGGGGCCATGACGACGGTGTAATTATCAGGCCACGCCTCTGGTTCGACAACTAGCAAGGGTTATACGGCGGAACTAGCGCAACCTTATGTTGAATTTAAATTATAATTTGTGTAAATAATTGTATTACTTGTATCGAACGATAAAAAATAATGATTGTATTATAACTAAGTTTAAGGTTGAGTTGTAACTGTGCAATAACTCTCCCAAATAAAGGCACCGTATGAACAGGGAGAGTTAGCATAGTCTTCTAATGAAAACTATAATTGTTAAATATAATAAATGTTTACTTTATTATATAATAAATATATTAGGCCGTTAGGCACATAAAAAAAATAGTAGTAGTGTAACCAAAGAGCATGTTATCGTGACGCGGCCGCGGAGCAAATGAAGCCACGCGCACCGCGCCACGACGTTTTATATTTATAGTGCTGAGGCGGGGGGAAGGATTCTCCGCCTAAAGCAGCTGAAAATTATAATATAAACCTGTAAATAAGTAAAAATATTGATATGTACACCCTAGTCTAACAAGTAGTTATAAGAATATTATATAGTGAATTATGTTTATTAGTTTGTAAGGTTATTAAATAAATAAAGATAGGCGCGGGGGTGAGGCAAGGGTCCGCTGGCCAGCAGCGGCCAAATCATATAAAAGACGGGCCGGCCGCTAGGGTCAGCAGTCGCTCTCCAGCCACCGAAAAGGCACCAGCAAGAAAAGAAAAAGTACAAGTTCCTCCTCACCGCCGCTTGCCTCCAGTTAAAAGCAAGACCAGCGCGTTTTATTCCATTTTTCGCACGGCATTACGGCGATCCGTAATATTAATGGTCCTTCGAGAAGCCGGATTACTAGAAGAAAAAGACAATATCGGTCTTGGTATTGCCGGAAGAAAGAAGCAAACCGCAAGAACGAAAAAATATTATTGTGAAGAAAAATGGTGATTACGCGTAGTAACAACGGAGAATCATCGAAGCGTCGCAAGGATGAACAAACAACCCAGGGGGCCACAGAAGAGGCCTCCGGGGGCGACTCAGCCGCTAGTGGTTCAACAAACACCACTAGCGAAACCACAACGGTCAGCGATACGACCGCTACCTCGGCAACCGATAGAACAACCGCAACGGAAGAAACCCAGCAAGAGGGTGATCAAAGATCGCAGTGCACATTGAAGCCCGGCGAGACTAGGTCACGCCGCTCCGTAGCCTCACGCAAGAGACTCCTCGCAGAGTTAGAGGCGAAAGAGCGGTTAGCCGAACTCAAGCTCGAGCAGGCTCAGTTGCAAGCAAGAACAGAATTGCAAGAAATACACGTGCAGCGACTACAAGCAGAAGCCGGATCAACCGATGAAGATGAAGAAATAGAAGACGATTTGGCATCAGTGCGCATTAGTACATGGTTGCAAGAGAAACCTACGCCTCAGCCCGCGCCACAACCCGCGCCACAACCCGCGCCGCAGCCCGCGCCGCAACCCACGTCGTACTTCGCGCCGCAACCAGCACTGCAGATCGCACCACCCGTACTTCAACAGTGTGCGCCGCAATACGCTCCGCAACATACCGCGCCGCAGAAAGAAGACTATGGACAGGCGCAGCAGCAAATCGACGTCGCTACCTTAGCCGCTGCTCTATCACAAGCAGTACGAAGCACAAGGGAGCCGCCGAAATATATACAAGAGCTGCCCTCATTCAATGGTAGCAGCAAGGAGTGGCTCAGCTTCAAGACAATGTACGAAGAATCTTCAAAGTACTTCACGGCGAACGAAAACATAGCGAGAATACGCCGAAGCTTAAAAGGGACAGCAAAAGAAGCCGCAGGTTGCCTACTTATAAGCCAACCAGATACCAGAATTATAATAGAAGCTTTGGAAAGGAGATTCGGACGACCAGAAGCGTTAATTCACTTGGAAATAGAGAAGCTGAAGCTGCTGAACAAAGTTACGGACAATCCCAGGGAGCTATGCATATTCGCAAATCGCATAGCGAACGTAGTGGGCACCGTGGAAGCACTCAAGAAAGCACACTATCTGCATAGTCCAGAAATGACGCGAGTTATCACAGACAAACTCACGCCCATATTGAAAAGCAAATGGTACGACTATGCAGCCAGAAAGAAAGAAGATATCCCAGAGCTTAAGAAGATATCAATGTTCTTAAACGAAGAAGCGGATAAATGCAGCGCGTATGCCTTGCCGGAGTTCATCGCAGAGGACAGCGAAACGAGAGAGCGAAGACCGAGAAAAATAGAACGTGCCTTCGCCACAAGCAAGAAACCATATGAAGAACGCTGCCCTCAATGCAAACAAGAACACAAACTGCCCGATTGCAAGTCATACGCCGCTCTGTCCACAAATGACAGATGGGAAGTAGCAAAGAAGTACAATATCTGCTACCGCTGTCTGCGAGGCAAACATCGTCGATTACTGTGCAAAGCTCCACCGTGCGGAAAAGGCGGATGCATGATGAAACACCATAAATTGTTGCATCACGACAGAACAGCAGTAATGGAAAAAGAACCCGCTATGGAAACCGCAACATCGGCAAAGGAGGTCAACACAGCGACTCGACCGTACAAGCACCGCCGCGCTTACCTAAAGATTGCGCCCGTAACAATAAGGGGGCCGCTAAGCTGCGTTGAAACATACGCATTATTGGATGAAGGGAGCACGGTCACCTTAGTCGATGCCTCAATCGCCGACGTCATCGGCGCCGACGGCCCAGCCCACACAATGTGGATACAAGGGGTCGGCTCGGAGGTGAAACACGAGAAGAGCAAGATCGTCAGCTTTAAAATAAGAGGAACGTACGCGCAAGAAGAACACAACATAGAAGCAGCGCGTACTGTAGAGCGGTTGGACTTCGCGCCAGAATCCGTGAATGAAGATCACTTGGGGAATTGCCCACATCTGTTGGATATCAAAGAGGATATCACCTACGAACGCGCCTCACCGAAAGTACTAATCGGGCAAGATAACTGGCACCTCATAGTGTCTAGAAAACTGCGCGTCGGCCGTCGAGACCAACCAGTCGCCTCATACACCAACCTGGGCTGGGTTCTGCATGGCTGTCATAGCTCATTGACGTCGACGGTCACCTTCTGCGGCAGACTACATCAGAGGGAAGATGCACCACCGATAGAAGAAGAAATAAAAAATTATTTCAAATTGGAGTCGCTGTGCATCGAGCCGAGAAAACCGAAAGAACATCCCGAGCAGCGAGCCATGCAAATATTGGACGAAACCAGCCAGAGGTCAGCGGACGGCAGATTCGAGACAGGGTTGTTGTGGAAACAAAAGGACTTCCAAATACCAAATAATTATAAAGAAGCGGAAAGGCGCCTGCACACCTTAGAGAAGAGGCTCGACCGAGACAGCAATCTCAAGCTACAGTACGAAGAACGCATCGAGAACCTCTTCAACTCGGGTTACGCAGAGCGCGCGCCAATGCCACCGCCGCAAGGAAGGACATGGTATCTGCCACACTTCCCAGTCATCAACCCTGCGAAACCGAACAAACCGCCGAGATTGGTACACGACGCCGCAGCAAAGACAGCCGGAATATGTCTCAACGATATGCTTCACTCGGGGCCCGACTTATTACAATCACTGCCCGGAGTGATCATGAGGTTCCGACAGTATCCGTATGCAGTGAGCACCGATATAAAAGAAATGTTCATGCAGATTAAAGTGCGCAAAGAAGATAGAGACGTTTTACGTTTCTTGTGGAGAGGCAAGCGGCGGGAGGACCAACCGGCAGAATGGCCGCAGGAAGAGAAAACGACACAATATGACACCGGGGAAGAGCGAGAAATATGTAACATCGCTGTTAAAAGTGAAGACTCGACAACAACACATCTTCCACAGATAGGAAGATTTTCTAAATGGATTCGCCTCATAAGGGCGACAGCGAGAGTCCTCCTATTCATCGACATGTGCAGACCAAACAAGCACGTAGTGAAGGCTGGGCGTAAACGCAACAAAGCAAGACAAGGTAGCGACCCTGGCTGGCAGAGAACAAACAAACGCAACACCCCCGCCAAGGAGAAAAAGGCGACTCCTACTGCCTCATCGCTTGTAGGAATACCGGCCGCTTATCATATGAGAGCCGAACAACTGTGGGTGCAAGCCAGTCAGCGGGAAAGCTTCACGAAGGAGCTCAAGAGAATCACCAGCGGAAGTGTTCCGGGAGGCGACGACAAACTAGGCCACCTGAGCACATACATTGATGAAGAGGGGACCCTACGCCTCAGAGGTCGAATAAAAGCGGCATCAGAAGTGGAGGACGACATGTACGACCCTCCCATATTAGACGGGAAGCACGCATACACTCGCCTGTACATAGCACACGTACACGAGAGGCTGCATCACGGAGGCGTGGAAACAGTTGTGAATGAATTAAGACAGAGATTGTACGTAAGAAAAATACGTCCAGTAGTGAAAACTGTCGTCAAAGGATGCCTGCCGTGCCGTCTAAGAAAAGCCAAGCCTGCATCACCGTCTACAGGAAACCTGCCGTCCGCACGCCTCGCTCATCACGCACGTCCGTTCACATACACCGGACTAGACTACTTCGGGCCAATAGAAGTCACAGTGGGACGACATCGCGAAAAGCGCTATGGCGCGTTATTTACCTGCATGACGTCGCGAGCAATACACATAGAAGTAGCCCACTCGTTGAGCGCAGACTCAGCCGTGTCGGCACTTAGGCGTTTTATGAGCAGAAGAGGATGCCCAAAAGAAATATGGAGTGACAACGCTACGTGCTTCAAGGCAGCAGACAAGGAGATGGCCGAAGCAGCACTCGCAGCCCTCGAGCACGAAACCACGTGTCAACAGATTGTGTGGAAGTACATACCGCCATCAGCACCGTTCATGGGCGGCGTATGGGAGCGAATGGTTCGCTCCGTAAAAGAAGCCCTACGCGTCACCCTCAACGAGCGCTATCCCAGCGACGAAACATTGGGGACCCTGCTCGCCGAGGTCGAAAATACTGTAAACTCCAGACCTCTCACACACGTCTCAGTCGACCCAGGAGACCCTGAAGCCATCACGCCGAATCACATCCTCATCGGTCCCAACTCGCACGTACCTGCGCCGGGACACTTCAGCAAGAATGACGTGACGGCCCGCCAGCAATGGAAACGAGCTCAAGCCCTAGCCGACGTGTTTTGGAGAAGATGGGTTAAAGAATACCTGCCCCTACTCCAACACCGGCGGGAGCCCAGCAGCATAGGAGTATCGCCGAAGATTGGAGACCTAGTCATCATTGGTGACTCCAATCTACCACGCAACACCTGGCCCAGAGGGAAAATAAGTAAGGTATATCCTGGCGTCGACGGAGAGGTACGAGTAGTGGACGTAACCACCGGCAGTGGGCACATACTAAGAAGACCAACGAAGAAGATCGTCGTGCTACCAGAGGGATCGCAGCGTGGCGACGGCGGGAGAATGTGCACGACGCAACAATATTAAACAAACGAAAGAAAATGCTTATTGTAACCGGCGCTAGTTGAACAACTTAGGAGCGGTGGGCGGGGCCATGACGACGGTGTAATTATCAGGCCACGCCTCTGGTTCGACAACTAGCAAGGGTTATACGGCGGAACTAGCGCAACCTTATGTTGAATTTAAATTATAATTTGTGTAAATAATTGTATTACTTGTATCGAACGATAAAAAATAATGATTGTATTATAACTAAGTTTAAGGTTGAGTTGTAACTGTGCAATAACTCTCCCAAATAAAGGCACCGTATGAACAGGGAGAGTTAGCATAGTCTTCTAATGAAAACTATAATTGTTAAATATAATAAATGTTTACTTTATTATATAATAAATATATTAGGCCGTTAGGCACATAAAAAAAATAGTAGTAGTGTAACCAAAGAGCATGTTATCGTGACGCGGCCGCGGAGCAAATGAAGCCACGCGCACCGCGCCACGACGTTTTATATTTATAGTGCTGAGGCGGGGGGAAGGATTCTCCGCCTAAAGCAGCTGAAAATTATAATATAAACCTGTAAATAAGTAAAAATATTGATATGTACACCCTAGTCTAACAAGTAGTTATAAGAATATTATATAGTGAATTATGTTTATTAGTTTGTAAGGTTATTAAATAAATAAAGATAGGCGCGGGGGTGAGGCAAGGGTCCGCTGGCCAGCAGCGGCCAAATCATATAAAAGACGGGCCGGCCGCTAGGGTCAGCAGTCGCTCTCCAGCCACCGAAAAGGCACCAGCAAGAAAAGAAAAAGTACAAGTTCCTCCTCACCGCCGCTTGCCTCCAGTTAAAAGCAAGACCAGCGCGTTTTATTCCATTTTTCGCACGGCATTACGGCGATCCGTAATAATTACTAACGACCCAATGATTGATGCTGGCTGTGACACTCGTTACGTCAGACTACGGGGTCGACAGGACAATGTTATAACTGAATCGAGAGAAAGTTTTCTTTCAAATGGTCGATTTTAGATAATTTATTCATAGTTTTAACCAAAATACTCATATCAAAGGCAAGGTATCTTACATACAAAAAAAATCTACGCTTTCCATGTTCATTTTTTATTATTGTAAGTTGTTATCAGGAAGATGATGCTGTTCATCTCCTATTTCATTTTCTCTGTCGCTTTTGATTGTTCTGTGGATTCTCATACGCAATCACTACACGGCGAATAATATGAATAATTTAAAAAAATAATCGTTTATATAGAAAAGATATTACATATAACTAAGACGTCAATTAAATTCATGCAAGAGCAACGTAAAAAAAATAAATATCTCTATGTTACTGCATATGCATGATTAAATGGAAACACGCCGCATGCGATCAGTTGCCACAACGTTGCGTCGGTGTGGCTTAGGCGTGTTGAAGGAATTGTTCACGTCACGCCGATTCCCGCCACGCCAAGTGCACACCACATCAGCGCCTTGATAAGCATGTTTATTAAACTTCCCTCGAACATATTACGCAATACGCAGCAACAATGTTTGCTTTATGAAAATTCATAAACAAACGTCGGGGGTGGTCCCAGCTTACGACCACCCGTAACAGTGTCGCGCCGACCTCGTTCCGGGGCGCCGTAATAAAACGTCCCTTTTACGCAACAGCCCTGGCATACATCCACATTAGAGTAGACGTTCTAAAACAATAACGTCGTCGGGAAAGCCTCCGATAGGATTCCCATTCAAGTCATAAACGAGCCCTGTCGGGTCGAAATACGTTGCTAGAATAGCCCGTAATAACGTATCCAACGTAGATATTGACTTCTAAAACGGGAGGAATCGCAGAGGAGTATACAATATTTTATATAATTTGTAGTAACAATGCATCATTCGGCAACGTTTTTTCTACTTGGGGTAATCAAGTTACAAAATACATTTACTGATTGAAGTATTCATGTTATAATGTACAATAACAATTCACAAATTACAATAGGAGTTTATAATTTAAGCGAATTTGTGGAACAAAAATAGACAAGCGTGTACGAATTTCATACGTAAATATAAACTAAAGATATGAAGCGAGCATTCCTTCAACTGCCATAAAGAAGTAAAATATGTAAATAGACATCATTAAATGGAACGAAACTGGCGGTGCGGCTGTATTTAGTGTATAAAGCAACCGCGGTGGTGAGCGCACGCAAGCCCCCACTAAAGCAACTAGCATGACTCTACTTAGAAGTCGTTATAATATGTACGTTCTTTTTAAGTTACTTTTTTCGTGAATTTAAATCCCAAATATATAAAATTAAAAATTACTGCAGTGGCATGTAATAAAATTATTCTCATTTAAAAGAAGTATGCAAAATACATTCATCCATTAAATCCAAGTTTGTTCAGTGCGTGCACATGGAGACGCAGTTGGTACGGTTACGGGACATCGAGTCCAGTTTTACAACCTCGTTACCGACGATCCGGAGTTTTTACAGCGCGATTAAACCGCCCACTCGTCCGACCTACGGAACCCGTAATTGGAGTAAATCTTTTTATTATAGCCCCACACTAGTGACTATATTGTTATTGCTCGTATTTTGCATAGCACGTTTACAAAAAGATACGTATAAAAATTACTCCAATTTACGTATTACATTTATTATTGTTTTTGACATACGAGTAATTATTGAAGCTTTCATTTGCGTAATGGTTAATAAAATAAAATAACGTGAAAATGAAAAGGTTTTATCTGTGAGACATAAAATATTGAAATGAAAGTATAACGAATGTACGACCGCATTTTGTTCGCGAGCGGCCTCGCGCCGCATTATCGAAATCGGACCACAATAATTACATCGCAGCCGAATGTGGCCGGCCACTCCATCCATCTGTCCAAACGAGTGCCTAAATAAAATATACGAACGCGATAAAATTTTATCAACGCGAGATAAATTATTCACATTTCCCAAACATCGAATGCAATTAAATTCGCTATTCGCGCTGCAAATTTACTGTACCAATTAATGATTACTACTATTTTTAATACTCAATTGGCTTTAATATTTATTTATTTTCAAAATAGTTATTGGACAAATGGGTGTATTTGATCGTAGATTTGAAATGAATTATTTAAATCGTTATATTTTTTATTCGCCCTCTACTAAAGTAGAAAGGAAATGTATCTTCACATTTCCCAAACATCGAATGCAATTAAATTCGCTATTCGCGCTGCAAATTTACTGTACCAATTAATGATTACTACTATTTTTAATACTCAATTGGCTTTAATATTTATTTATTTTCAAAATAGTTATTGGACAAATGGGTGTATTTGATCGTAGATTTGAAATGAATTATTTAAATCGTTATATTTTTTATTCGCCCTCTACTAAAGTAGAAAGGAAATGTATCACATAAGTCATATAAAGATGGCTTTCTTTTCAACTTAAAAATAATTTTTCTGTTGTACATTAACTAAATCGAAAAAATCTGATTGAAAATTATCACTCCGACAGTTTGATTTTGCAAAGGATATGCATAATAATTTTTTTACTTAGGGATCTTTGTAATAATGTCAATTGAGTTATATCATCATTCGAGGCGGAAGGCGAAACCATTGTATTCTCTGTAATAACTAATAACCTTTTGGTAGTCACGCTACAGTAGTATTATGGTTGCAGCACGAATAGTTTGGCTCGCACGCTCTCACAAATACCAGCGTAAAATAGCAGCATAATGTTGTTTCGTTTCGCGTGTTGACTGATGTGAGTTGGAGTGTATTTTTACTGGAAAAAAGGCATTCCATCTGAGTCCTCGAGAGTGAAGAAGAATTTTTAAGTGTTGAATCGACAATAGCTAGTCCAAAGAAACCTACGTGTCTTTGGACTACAACTTCAACTCACCATCAGCTATGTACTCGTTTATCACCCTAACTATTAAAATAATGTATAAAAAGTAGAAATAACAAGAGGACAGGTTATATCTACTCCAGTCAATACTACGCTTTGAGACAATCTTTGAGGAAGGCCAATACACATCAGTACACTTTTAATGCCACAGTTTTATTCCTATCGCTTAGGAGCTTTCTTCGCTCTCATGTAGAAATTGGGTTCATGGCATCCGCCGCTTCTTACGGAATGGGGCGCTAGCATAGATATCGCTCGGCGAGAAGCATTCGGTGACCCCTGAACTGCAATGATGATGATAATGATTTCTAGACACATGGAAACTAAGATAAGCTAGTAAATAAAATCGAGATTAACGAAAAAACTTAAGAAAAAAAAAACAATGTTTACTTAAATTTACCATATATTTAAGAACTTTAAAAACATCTTAGTCCATTTATGTCAAAAACTGTAACTCCCAAAATGATATAAGGAGGTTAGGTGCAAAGGTAGTGCTACTGAGTTAAAACTGATAAAAGAATTAAGGCGCATAAATTGTAGCATTCCAACCGATAAGTAGGACTGTATCGAGGTCAATTTGCAGTCACGACTTTAGGGTCTGCAGCGCGTCTGAGCTTAGACTTTGTTTTGCGAATCCGACGATTAAGATGATACGCGAGCGTCGGATAACTCAGAAAGAACGTTAAACAAACTGACAGTTATCACGCGAGTTGTCCACTAGAAGAAGTAATCTGGAGCCAAATGTGGACAATGTCTAATAAGAAAGTTATCACAATCCCCTTTATTGCCTTATAATGTTTTATTACGAATATCTATAATATAAAAATGAATCGCTGAATATGTTGCTAAGCGCAAATCTCGAGAGCAGCTGAACCGATTTCGCTTCTTGGTTCTGACGGATGGTTGGTTCTTACGGAGAGAAAAATTTAAAAAATTGCCTGAAAGTCTAAAAACAACACTTTTCTATATTCCCATACAAAAGATTCGTAATAATACTTAAGTCAATTTGAACTTTAATACCATACCATAAAGTTTAAGTGTTACTGGAGGGGTTCCGGGAAGGAGTGACATTAGTATCGTATAAATATTAATGTCAATATTTATAAAAGATGGTAACATTACTCAAAAACAAAATTAGGGTTCCGCGCAAAAAAATTGATATCCATGAAATCGTAGTAAATTATACGCGGGCGAAGTCGCGGGGCACAGTTATTTTTTTTATAAAACTGAAGTGATAAGCCAGCTAAAAAGAACCCCTTTGTCGTATCTCCTCAGTTTCAAGGTACTCCCCTTGTTGCCTCAGCCAGTATCGGAATCCTCGGCGTCGATATATCCAAGTCGAGAAGGCCAAATTGGCCTCTAAAAAGCTTGGCGTGCTCAGTAGAGCGGGACAGTATTTCATGCCGGCTCAACACCTGCAACTTTACAAGGCGCAGGTTCGGCCTCACATGGAATACTGTTCCCATCTCTGGGCTGGGGCTCCCCAGTGCCAGCTCCTTCCACTTGACCGCATCCAGCGCAGAGCGGCTCGAATCGTCGACGACCGAGTCCTTTCCGATCGGCTCGACTCATTGGCACTGCGAAGAGATGTTACATCTCTTAGCATTTTCTTTCGCATTTACCATGGCGAGTGCTCTGAGGAATTGTTCGGATTAATCCCAGCCGCCAAATTTCACGAACGCACATCGCGGCAGAACTCCCGATACCATCCACACCATCTGGATGATTGGCGGTCCACCACTGTGCGATTTAGAAGATGTTTTCTTCCTCGCACAACTTCCTTGTGGAATAGTTTACCACCAGCGATTTTTCCGGATCGATACGACTTAGGGACCTTCAAGAAAAGAGCCTACTCCTTTTTAAAAGGCCGGCAACGCACCTGCAATTCCCCTGGTGTTGCGGTTGTTCATGGGCGGCGGTAGTCACTTACCATCAGGTGAGCCGCATGCTCGTTTGCCCCCTCGCCTATAAAAAAAAAAAAAAAAACTAACAGAGCTATTTTCTGTGATGTTTACGCTGTTAGACTAAGCGGCTTTTACAGCTTCATCGGACACAGGGCTCGTATGATGCTAAGTGGCTACTGCAGTCCATGTACACCTTGCAACCAATTTCAATTAAAATAGGCTAAATATGTGTTGTTATCACCTCTGTGGACTAAGACGGAATGCCTCACAGTTAGATTGAACTAAAGTTCAAAAATACGGTCGACAAGTTGTTTTAGAGTAGATGCCTTAAGATTACCAATACAAGTGCGTTATTTAATGTCACGATTACTCCGCACTCTGCCATGCCAATGAACAATAGAACCTAAAGATCACAAGCAATTACTTGCTGTTAAACTGGACTACAAAAGATTTGTCGCTATAAAATATTACGGACAAAGATCTTGATCTTATTCTTTAATACCATACTTAATAGCACATAATGGACTAAGATTAATCTCTAGTAAAGGGAAAAATCGTATACCACCTGCCGAGTGTGACGATTAAGGCGAATCAAGGACAGGTCAATGTCCAGCAAGGGATTTTAACAGAAAATATCCAATTCAAACACACAAATTACTGATAGCTGTAAATAACAATTTATATGATCTTTAAGCAAACTTCCAGACAAAGGTTGTATAATATACTTTATAATTTAAATAATTTGCTTTTGCATATACGATGACGAACAAGTACGCCCGCACAGCACCGTGTTCCAAGCGAATTTCGGCGGAAATTTTTCGAGTAAAATGTATTTGCTTTGTTTTTACATGCGAACGCACGTCGCCCGTCGGCTGATTACGCTCTCCGCTGTTACTGTCATTCATTTGCGTCTACAGCGCCCCACTCAATCTCTTTCATTATGAACGCGCTGCGAGCCTGTGAGCGGGCTGTCCCACTACTCACATTTTACATTTTGTACATTTCGCTCCATCAAATACTTTTTATTTAGGTAATTAAGTGACAAACTTTGTTATTATTTTTATCTACAACATATTTATATGCTAAGGTTCGAAAGGGCTTCACTAAACTTAGTTTTTCTATACCATTTGAACCGATTCGGACCGGTAGATTTTAAGAAATAAAAAAAAAAATTTTTTTTTATTTATCTTTTAAATAATTGTAAATCTAATCAGCTCTTAAACTCAAAGAACGCCGTCGATTGCTGCTAAACGCATCAAAATCGGTTGATGCGTTGAAGAGAAATCGTTAACGAAAAATTTCGAAAAAAATATTTTTTTCTAATAACTTTGAAATTTCTTCTCAGAACGTTTTTGATGTAATAAATTAACTATGAGTGCTTAAAAAAACTGCGTCGAACTACAAATTTGAAAAAAAAGCGTGGTTTTTCAAAATTATGACTTTTTTGAGCTCAGAGAGTAATAGGTGAAATTTGGAGCGCTTTGCATTTGAAATTAGCAGGAAGTTCCAGGGATGGCCTGTAGGGTCAACCGTATTTTTTAGTTAACTAGGTACTATAAAAGTATTTTTTTTAATTTCCAATCAAAATTTAAAGGACATAACGAATTTCAATCATGTTTTCCGAAACTTTTCAAAAACAACAAATAAAGTTTCTTAAAAATATAAATCCAATGTAAGTAACAACAATTATTTTGCAAGTATGTAAGAAAACTCGCACCTCGTAACCATCCCGCACTATAACGTAGGTTAGAAATTACCCGTGGAGTGTAAATACGACGTGAGTAAACTCGAGTACTGCAAAAAGGTCCCCATTATTACGAAACATGTTTTATCAGTAACATATGCACACATTATACTACGTAGAAAGGGTGTCATAAGACAAGAATGCGTATGAAAGGCTTTTACTTTTACAAATTTACTAAAACAAGAGTAAACTTTGCTTGACTATACGAATGTGGACGACAAAAGAATTTGCATTATAAAATAGTGTGAAAGATTTATAATGGACTGGTTTGTGTGATGCTAATTAAATATACCATTAAGAAAAACTACCGACAAAAATTTGCAAACTAACCAAATTATTAAAACTTTCAACTCTTTATTTGTAAAATGGCTTTTGATTAGATCACACATAATAAGAATAGTGAACTCTCTAGTACTGTAATGTATAATGTGTTTTAGGATATAATAATAACAAAAAGTACTTCATTTCGAACAATTGTAATTTATAAAAATGTTAGTAATAGGTACTTAGACTATGTTAGAGATATCATAAAAAAAACATTCGCAGAGAATGATCAAGGAATATAGACCTAATAATGCATTCCTATTTCTTAGCAGAAACTATAAATTAGCATATATAAGCGATAACTTTTTATTATTACTGAAACTTTCATATTATTAAAATTCTCATTTTATAAAGACAGCAAATACTATAATAATTTACGCACTGTCCTATAGTATACAAGTAGTCCTATAGTATATAAGTATACACGGGTACCCTTATAATTTTAACACTTTGACAGTGTATTTGTGCACAATAAGAAAACGTTCGACCCCTCGTTCCACAAATTTCTTCTATGAATATTATGTCAAATCAACGTTTCCCACTATACTTGAGTTTAGGGCTGTCATTTCTTAGAAATATAGCTAAGACAAAAAACTTTAAAATTAAATTCACCTTGCAATTAACGCAATTTATCATAAATTTTTAAAATATGTCACAACGTGTCACATATAGGGACGTACGAATACCTATTTACATATAATATTTATTTATTTTAATATCTATTTTATATTTCGAAACACTCAAAAAAATAAATAATATTTTTTATAGTTACGAGAAGCGTGTGCATTCTTCAGTAAAAAATTACAATTTTTTATATTTACCTAATATTACTAAAATTAAAAAAAATATTACGTTGCCCTTATCAATATACTATTTCGACGTAATTGAATTACATATACAGTGTCATAATCATAAACAATTAAAAGGCAAATCTTTAATAGAACATTATTGATTATTTAATGAACAATAACTATTAAACCTTAAATCAATATTAATTAGAATAATATACAAATTAGAATAATTTCAATTCGAGCATACAATATGACATTTCGTTAAATTATTCCCAACATAAATACAGGGGTGCTGTGATAGGGTTGTGACGCATAGGCTGCATTATCGAAGTCCCCTTCACGCGGTGCCAGTTCGGTACATTCATTACAAAAAGCGACACGTAGCACGCACTGGTTTAATAATTCCACTCGTTCCTCCCCCGGTCGAGCCCGTAGACAATGCTTAACGGTATCAATCAACATCAAACAACCCCGCTCTATCTCTGCGTTTGTCTTTAGGGTTGATAGTTGAGATTCTAAGTTCTACTAGCCTTTTGCTTTATTCCTTATTTTTTAAATGAAGTTACTATTCAAGCATTCTAAAAAGTATATTTAGATACAGTTTGGTGTAAACATATAAATTTATTTTTATTCGAATCTATATTCGTAGTTATTATATTACGGCATACAAACAGGTTCAAGCAGTTTCACCTGGTCCTACGCTATTTTAATAAATATAGTAATTTTAGGAAAATATGAATCAATAGATACAGATGGTTTAGGACCGTGTTTTGTGGCATTACTAGGTAAAGACCTATGTTCAGCGATGGATATGTGATGGGCTGTAGAGATGATGATGATGATGATGTATAAATTTTATTTAAAAATAGCTCGGAGCCTCGCCTTATATTAAAATTTATGTATGTGATAATTTTGAATTGTTGGAAATATCCTAGTATAAACTTTTTAAAAACCCACCTATTTCGATTAGTGAAAATTACATTTATTTTATTAAATGCACTGTGCATTGTTTAAAAGCACTTTATCCAGCAGTATGTTCATTATATGCTGGAGGGATTAAAAAAATCAAGAGTATAGGAAGCATGCAAGGAAATCGATGGATGATACTGGTGAAAACCATGATTTGTGGCAAAAAAACAACACAAAGTATGCTCTTTTTTATATTCATCAGCCCTAAAACCCTCACCCCGATTGTCACTAACAGTTCTTTTTATCGTGCACTTTTTAATGCATACACGGTCCATCGATACCCGGACGCCGCGGGCTGTGTGCCCTTCTAAATTCATACGTTGCTTTGATCTGCACTCTGTGAGAGACGTAGGTATATTTAATCACCTTCAATACAAACTTATCTGATTAAATAACGTACGGGGGTTATTTAAAATACAAAAGTTTTATAATGATAAATATTTATACAAATTTTCAAAGGTTAGTTAATTATAAAACGTATGCAATTCTCAAACGGCAAGGAAAATTTTATGGAAATAAATACATACTTTGTTTACTGAAAGTAATATAGACACAATAAATCTATGAAATAATATAAGTGCGGTTGCTACCGCAGTTTTTTTGCCTGCCTACGAAGTGTGGCTAATATCCCCGATATGAGGCAATTCATAAGGAAAACCTATGTTCAGCGGTGGACTTTTGAAAGGCCATAAATAATGAATGAATGAATAAATCTATGACATGTGTATAAAACGATAATTCTAACAGTAGTGTAATTTCATCCACAAAAACAAAGTTTTGCTGCATAAATTGCAATCACATGAAATTTTAGTACATAACCTTTGTTAGATGTTGCATAAAATAATTTACACACTCAAAGAATGTATCTATTTTGTTTGGTTGAACAGAAATTGACTTATATTTTTCACATAGAAACGGTAGCGAGCTATAAATAAAATTATTCACACTTACGCCCACAAACGTTATTTATAGGGCTTTATAAAGGACTTACGTTGAAAGTTGAAACTGTGTCAGATAAACTTGTATTTTGTGTCCTAGCAAAGTTATAATGATACTGATTTATTAATTATATTAGTCGTAAGAATAAATGATTACTAATTAAGAATTAACGAGCATGTTAAGAACATAGCAAATCCAGAGAGAGAATGAGGATAATTGGATGTTCGCTAGCACGCCAGAATAAATGATGATTTAAACACAACCCAAGTCTGAATCTATAACCAATTAGAGATTATAAGGGCTAGTCCAGTTGTCTTGAATAAGCTACACCATAGGAAATAAAAATGTTATCTATACCACAGGCAAGGTTCTTGGAATATCAATCCAAGTAGACTTCCTTGTGAATGAATTATGTGCGCAAGCCGGTTCTCTAGATGAAACTCCTCATCACAATTTTCGTCTTACACATACTTTCACTTGCTTTAATGAAGACAAACGTTTAGGCTATATGGTCGCTACACCGTTAAGATAATAACACCAATTCATATTCACCGTTCGGATACGCCGTGCGTTCTACGGCCGTGTGAACCAAACGTTACCGGACATTGGCACTAGTCATGCAACTTTGAGGCATTTTAACTAATATTTAATTGATGAAACTGAATAAAGTCGCACTTCCGACCAAATTTAGACTATTTTAACGAATAAATTAACATAAATACTATTGCAGTTAAATTTGCAGGAATTTCAACGCATATGTTATGTTATTCGTACAGCTTAATGTAGTTAAACTAAACTATAAAGACGCCATTTGTAAAGTCCGGCACAAAATAAATTTTTGTGTCGTTCGTAAACTATATAAAGTAGCAGCTTTCGCCAGTTCTCTCCATCCTCCCTAGCGAGCAATTCGTATCCTAACCAAACTTGTAAACATCTCAACAAGAAGCACTTCAGAATATAAAGCAAGATAAAACGCAAGTAAGTCTTCCCATAATGTTGATGGAAATACTGTGTAATATATTTTTGTGACAAAAATATTAAATACTGCAAAAATCAATATGCGTACTGATCTATGGACTTACCGAATCAGGATCATGCGCATTGGGCGTGGACGGTTGAGGAGGTCTCGGCGGTTGCGGGTAGCCCTGCGAACAAATATTTTCTTTAAATAAGTTACATTGTTAATGTCCATATTATATACCAAATCTAGTTTTGCTGAGATGAAGTTTATCAAATGAGAAAACAGATCCTTCCACTCCTCATTATTTAAAAGACCGTTTCCAGTATCTTTCCCTTACCCATAATCGGTTCCTTCGATCCTCCGTCAATCTTTCTCTCTCTACTCCTTCGCACTCTTCCTCCTTTTTTAAGAAATCCTTTACTGTAACTGCTGTACGTTTGTGGAACTCTTTACCTCTCCACATTCGTCGTGCTCAATCTCTACATTCTTTCAAATGTCTTGTTAAATCGTATTACTTAGAACGCTATTAGATAAATCACTTTTCCTTTTTCGTACTCTTTTCATTTAATCTATTATATTATATCATACATAATCTTCACTTGCCTTTATTTGTATGTATTTTATATTTTTTATTTTTATTTTGTACGCCCCCCTCTATTTTTAACTATTGTTTACCAGGGGTGTCACTTCCACTATGGAAGGTATGGAGCACTCCATACCTCAAGTTTTTCAAGGTATGGAATTCCATAGCTGAAATTAGGAAATAAATCGCATATTACTACAAACCCCATATAAATAAATCGCAAGCCCTTAAACCTCAATACCCCACATCTTATAGTTCAATAAATAAGTTGAGTATATACACTGCAAACTCTTAAACCTTAATACCCCACGAGTAATGCGAACAAATTTGAAAATCGCGCCACCATTTTCCATACCTCAGATTTTTACAAAGTGACACGCCTGTTGTTTACATCAGTTCTCTACACTAAGGTTGTCTGGAAGAAATCACTTTCAGAGTGATAAGACCGCCTGTTGTACATTATCTAATTTAGATTTAATTGTATTCGTTTTTGTTTTGTTTTTGGTGTACAATCAAGAGTAAATAAATAAATAAATAAAACACTTGGCAATCACATAGCGATAATAACGAAGTAAATAATAACACGTTTACGCGTGTGGGATGCCCCCTAGCTATGTGGAGTGAAGTCGAAGATCGGGCTAAGTGGCGCGCCTTATGAAAGACCATGTCCAGCAGTGGGCTGCCGCAGGCTGATGGTAAAATAATAACGCGAGCGTTAATAATGCACATGCAATAAATTGACAACTTTCAAGTTGCTGAAGTTGAACGTCTTTAACGCAAGTGCGGTTAAATAATTAACTGACAACGGCTGCCACATCGCTCCACATTTTTCAATCCGATGACTCACAAAGAATGAAAAGGCATTTTTCAGCGGCACGTGAAACTTTTATTTCTATGGCATTAAATCTATCGCAAAGTGAAGAGCACGATGAAATCCTGAATTTATCGTCATTCTCAGTCACTGGAGCTCTCTAGAGGAAATTTGAAACATGCTTATGTTATTAACTTTTCATTGTTTTATTCTTTACAAAGGAAAAGAATTAAGAAATATTTATAAGTTTATAATAATAAAGCTTTTAAGTTATTTTTAAATAAATAATATAAAAATATTTACTTATAATTCTAAAGTGATTGACTTATTACCAATTCTCTATAAAGGATTTTATACCTACTTTAGATTTGATTTAATTATGGTATAATAACCAACAAGGGTATGATATTAATTGTTACTTTTTTCGTACACTGATTTTTTTACTAATACTCCTGGTATTAATATTTTTAGGGGGCAAATGAGCATACGGATCACCTGATGGTAAGTGACTACCACCGCCCATGAACAACTGCAACATCAGGGGAACAGCAGATGCATTGCAGGCCTTTTAAAAAAGAGTAGGCTCTTTTCCTTGAAGGTCCCTAAGTCGTATCAGTCTGGAAAAATTGCTGGTGGTATTCGATTCCACAAGAAAGTTGTGCGAGGACGAAAACCTCTTGTAAATCACACAGTAGTGGACCGCCAATCATCCAGATGGTATAATATTTATACCATTACTTATATTCTTTTTTTACTTAATTTCAGTCTGATTTCGAAAAAATCTTATCCCGATGAATTTGCTTTAAAAAAATTGTCTGAAGTTTAAAAAGAAAAATATTGATAGATTTAATATTTTGCAGCTACAGCGTAATTTAAAACGAGCAGCGATGAAAACAAGTTGACCGGTTCGAGAAGTTCTTAACAACTCTAAGACTCCTTGCTGAAATCTCGCCTCCGACACTAAAACGCTTAAGCGTCCAACATTACATTACAAAGGCGGACACTTAGTTCTTTCGTTTTATTTGACTCGACGTCAAAATATTACGAAGTTGGTTTAATCTTTCGGTGTATGAAAAGAATATAAAATGTATCGTGAGCCATTCAGTGTAGTGTTACAAGCAAGGAAAATGAATGATTAATTCATTTAATTTTCAGTAGTTTATAATTAGCCTAGGGAAAAAAATCCTAATCAATTTAAAAATATATAATTTTATATATTTATATATCATTTTATAGGATTGAAGATTTTTTTTTCATATCACTCGTGTAATGTATGACTTGAAAAGACATAAGAAATAAAAAGATTTGGCCCAATTAATTCAGGCTTTCGGTTTTCCGCCAACCCGCCTGCCAAGCGTGGCATCTAAGAGAAATCCCTCTATGAGGCAACATATGGGGGAGGCCATGTTTAGCAGAGGACTTTTAATAGGCTGTTTTGAAAGTCATACTTCTAGCAGACAAGAAAAGCAGGAAAGAAACATTGAACTATAATGTACGTTAATTCAATGAAATAAACGAGAAATATTAAAGAGTAGTGATCCGCCCCGTTTCGCTGGGGTGATTCTTGGATCTCGACAAGAGCTCCACCAACCGGGTCGAACTGTGAATCGCTTTGATTATCCAGGGACCCACACAAACACACTCAAAAAACTTTATCAAAATAGGTCGAGCCATTTTCGAGTTTTAGCGAGACCAACGGATAGCAATTGGTTTTTATATATAGGGATAGATATATAGATATAAAGAAGATGTAGAAGATAAAACAAGCGACTACGTTTTATTTCGACGGAACTACCGTCGAGTATGCCTCGTACTACTAGCCACATCTACTATTAATCTTGGGGAAGATGTTTAAAATTGGACAATCGAAATATATTCACTATACTGAAACGTGTTCCAACAACCATTATGATAAGAATGTTTGCATCAACATACATTAATCCGTCTGATAATCTCATAAACGTATAACACGTAGGAGTAGCGTCGCGAAACAAGCCCGGAATTACCGCCGGCGAGATGAACTAAACATCAATATTACTTACTTTAAAGGCAACCCTACGCGCGATCACTGGGTAACCTCTATAAAATGTATGTTTTTATTAAACATTCGACGGTTGGGTCAACGCTCTTATTTTAACAAACAAAGTTCTCTGTTGATATTTATAAATTGCTTTCCCATTTACTAAAAGTTAAGTGGAACAGAAAATTCTCAACAAGTATAAGACGCTCGTACTTAATGATTCCTAGTCCACCCAAGTGGAAAAGTTTAAAACACGCAAAATTAGAAGAGATAGATAAAGATCGCTTGTGCATTTTTAACACGCTTGTGCTACTAAGTTGCTATATTAATAGTCCAAACATGCCCGCGATATGGATATTTCATGATATTCAAAAGTAATGCATAACAGACTAAATGATTATACCTTGAAATTGCTAATCTGCCAATAGTCTTTGTAAATATAGCAATTTATATCCGGCAAAAAAACGCATATTTTTGACCTAAATTTCGGTAAGCGATTGAAAAAATATTAAAGACTATAAACATTTGGGTTGATCTCAATTATTTTAAAAACAGCATATTATTCTTTTTACACTTTAAATACAGGGTAATAAATACCAGTATATTAAATTTCACACTTAAAAGAACGCAACAGTAAAATAGTAATAGTCTTAAAACACAAAACAGACGACTCCCGAGGGAAAAATTAATTTTCTTCTTTTTTTTGCGAGCGCAGATTATGGCGCGGCAGAGAATTTTGAGGCTCGTTAATTCGCAATCGCCGCCACAGGGAATTAGAGTTGACTAACGATTAAAATAATAGTGAGCTACTACGTGTTTTAAATTGCATCCTATTTGAGAAATGGCGCGATGGTTTTAAATTCAAAGTTTTTAAATATATATTTTTTTTTTCGATATTTGGCCGAAATTATTTCTTCTAATTCTTTTTATTTGCCATCATGGATGCTACGCGAGCGTTTTCTAAAGTTTCCGATACTCCCTCTTCGCATCTTATCTACTATACGTTCAGCCGGACAAAGGATAAGATTGAGTTCCATTTACTTTTGCTCTGAATAGGTAGTAGTTTCAAATAAAAATATATCCATATGAAAAATATTTGTGCTTAAATCGCAGGAATTTCATAAGTAACAAAAACTAATGCGTTGTAAATATTTACACATTCATAAATAAATATTTGTCGCACATTTTTATCTATTTAAATATTCTTAGTCAATGCAATAGGTAAATATTCTGCATTGCAAAATATTGGTACAGGTCATATGAAAATAAAACGAAAAAATATTAAAACAACACTTCCATAGCTCCTATAAAAATGTACCATCTAAAGCAGAAATCTGATAAACTCAAGCGCCGTGAAAGTTTTGTGGATAAGTGATTATAAATGCGTAACGACATAAAAACATTATGAAGTAACAAACCCAAAAAATAATTATTACAGTCAAGAACAGCGATGAGAATTTGACGTTAAGTTAACTTTATTATGTCAAACGGAAACGATAATTAAATAAAAGGACAATTAAAAAAAAGAGGATTCAGTTAGGCTGGTCAGCATTTAAAAAGCTCTGTCGGGTTTTCTTGTCGCCCATACCGCAAATTCTGAAGATAAGTCTTGAACCAGTGCGTCCTACTTGTACTCACTTACGGTGCCGAAACGTGACCCTGACGATACGGCTACTCCACAAGCTCAAAGTCGCTCAGCGAGCGATGGAAAGAGCTATGCTCGAAGTTTCTGTGGTGGATAAAATTCGAAATACGAAATCCGCCGGAGAACCAAGATTACTGACTTAGCCTTCCGTATTTGTAAACTGAAGTGCAATGTGCTGGAGACGTCCGTCGCAGAGGTGACAACCGGTGGAATAGACGTCTTATGGAGTGGAGACCGCGTCTAAGAAAACGTAATGTGGGACGCCCCTTGACCAGATGGAGCGACGTTTTGCGCAAGGTGTCTGGTAGAAACTGGATGCGTGTAGCCGAAGATTGGTCTAAGTGGCGCGCCTTGGGAGAGGCCCATATCCGGCAGGCAGTCCACTGCAGACTAATGATGATGACGACAATTAAAAATAAAATTTACCATTATTTGCGAGAAAACTCCATCTTCAAAACTGGGATATTAATTTGTTTAAAGAGTGCACTTGCCGCTTGATTATTGACGTCGAAGGATGTTTAAGATAAAGTCATGAAATTAAATTGCGATTCTAATAATAAAAATGTATAACAAAACAAAACCACCCATAGAAATTATAAGAGGTCTGTAAATAGCAGTTGGATGCAGTCTGATTTGCTATATAGGTTGTTACTTTAAGCCCTTCCTTAATATTTCCATGAGAGAGCACAAAATTCTACCTACTAAAATTACAAAAATGGGAATGTGTTTGAAGCAATTAAAGATAATATATTTAAAAATATATCTTAAAATACATCAATATATTAAATAAATCGCAGAAAAAAGGAATGACATAATCATTGAAGCAAACCGCATATCTTATTCTCAAAGAATGCTATCATAACACAACGCGATTTAATAGACGCAGCGGACACTCTACCAATTCAATTGCACTATTTCTCGTAGATTGCGAGTGGGAGCGGGCGTCATAATTCATCCAAGTCGGCGATTCCCGACAGCCCTGCCGCCGTGACTCTGCAGTCAGCGCTTTAGAGGTTTCCAACCGAAGCGATGGCGCACTAAAGTTCCGAGAATCCGGCGCGCTCTGCAGTTTGTTACAGTCAGTCGGCAGTACCTACCTAGTGGCGCGCACCGACGTAGGTTTCTCTCTTTATGTTGGGAGAAAAACACGGATACGGGCGCTGCATAACATCGCTTCGAGTTGCAGTCGGAAATTTTTACTGTTCATCGCCTTGCAAGGCCGAAACCGCAAACATGCCAGCTATTTTTCAGTCTAGTATAGATAATACTTTACTAAAAAAACATGCGTGAGTGTCGTGGAACACTCGGTTGGAACGAAGTTCCTTATTATTGATAAACGTATACAAATAAATGTATTACTAGCGTCTAATAAAATGAAGCATCATTTAAAATAAAATACACTATGACACTAGGGGTAGTGACGAAAAAATCTTACACTTTTTGTCGCCCAGCTCCCATCCGCCAAACCTGTACTGTCCGATAAGGAACTTCGTTTCAAAATTTCATTATCAATGAGCTACTTAATTGATATAAAAACTACAAAAGAAATGTTTTTCTATTAAGTTTAAAGCTGTAATATTATTAAATTTCACAATGTGTTTTATTTAGAAACTTAAGTAAAAATAGGCGCTGATCCAATAAAGTGCTCTCTCTCACCGAAATCCCAAAAAAGAAAGACTCCTTAAGGCATACTTCAGAAAAGTCGAGCAATTAATCGCACGGCCTTTGACAAATATATTTCCTTGACAATAAAATATAGGGAGTTTTTAGTGGCGGGGCCATGCCTTGCGAGCGGGTAGAACTGTCGTGAGCAAGCGGCGCACCCACTGTGGGGGAATATTAAAACGAACCGTTGCCCGTCAGGAAGACTATTATATTCCGTCGTTTTAACTCTGCTCACTATCTCATACAAAATATATTTAGTTTCAAGGGTAAGCATATAAGTTAAAAATATCAAAAATAAGCTGTGGTTTACCCCAATTATTCTTTTATGATCTCATTTAGACAAAGAACCTTAAAATGTACCGATGTACTTGTTCGCAATTAACGCTGTTTTAGTACTGCGAGTCCAGTAAAATATAATTAGTGATTCCTCATTACGGCACAGCGTGGCCCCTCTGGACGTTCGTGCCTCTGTTGGCTTATGGTTATTAATAACGCGGAGCGCTCGCTCCCTCCCCGCGGCCTCCGTTCGCCTCCGCGCTCGTCCGCGCTGCCGCACGTCTGACATTTTAATTCCGAAACCGAGGCTACTCGTATACATAATAAAATGTCTATCGATAATAATTGTATCGATACTCCATCCCCACTAGTAATAGGTTCCTGATTTTATTCTAAATATAAAGTTACCTACCTTAGTCACTATCGACTTTTAAATATATTTTAGTATTTTTATTTTGTACAAAATGTATGCCGTACGTTATTGATGTTTTTATGTGGTTCCGTAGAAGAATTTGATGACTTCGTCGGTTTATAAGATCTCATCCATGAAAAATAAATGCGTTTCATAGTAACATCGACTAGATCTGTACATCACTAGCTACAAATGCTACAATGGCGGTCGGACGAGCGCAGGTCGAGCGCAACATGGCTGCCTAGTAGGCGGTTCGAGTGATAGAGACGAAGTGAACGCTGAATATATCTTTTCCCCTCGCACTCGCACGCGGTGCTCGCATCGATCTCCGCTCGGTGAGCTCGCCCCCAGCACCAGAAAGGCGGAACTAACAAAATTACAAAGCGCTTTCGAGCCGCTAATCATAAAATAAGATACGACGTTTCATTTCGACCGTACGACTCTCGAGCGATCACGATGCTGGAATGGCCCTTGACTGTCAAAATTCTCTACCGACTGCAGAGTATTAACTACGCGCTGGTCACAAGAATTTTGTAAAACCTCAAATCGAGTTTAGATTTATGAAGCGCTAGTAGATGGAAAGGATGTGAAACTAACGCTCTTCTAGATATAGTTCATTGCTCTGAAACAGTAGAGCGTTATATTGATTCAGTGTAGAGAGTAGGAAAATGATAGAGCTGAAGTTAGAGCCGATTAAAATACAATTGGAATTTTTGTGTTCTCAAGTTTGCAGCATTGACATGAATTCACTTTAACTCAAAGGCTTAGTTGTATGTAAGACGAAGGACTGTTAAAGTAGAAATGTGCTAGTGAGAAACACTAACGGCGATATGGGTCGCGTTTACGTTAGCATAAATTGCCGCGGGGCTTTCTGGAGGCGTTTAATTCGAACGCCGTGTGTAAAATTGACAGAAGATGTTCCCTCGCAGAGGGTTAGAATGTTCTGCACCGCCGCTCGTGTGATAGCTGGAGTGACGTTTAATTTTTGCACCCCGCGAAGGGAAGATATTCTCCCGTGAAAGAGCGAACGCATTTATTAAATTCGAAATTAAAGAAAAAGTTTAATAGTTAGTTACACAAGTTACATAGATCTAGCCAAGCGTAATACAATGGATAAAATATTTTATGACCATTGATAACTACGATCGTATCGATCTGTGAACAAATTACTACGGAAATTACGACCTATTCTGGTAACAACGTAAATATGTTCAAAAAACGTCATTTGTGCAAGCAGCACCTGTCGCAATGCAAATTTCCCAGCATGTGCACTAAGTCTCTATGACGGCGACGACCGCCGGGCAGGCCACGTGCAACTCATATATGTATACATTGAAATATGCAAATCGCTATACGAAGCGTGCCAAAAGCACTTGCTCGCACGCCCCTCTATGAATTCCGATTTGCGCTACGACATCCCTTCTTGCACATTACTTCTGGATGAAAGGAAATATCTTCAACAAAATGTCTGTATGATTAGTAAAGCTGGATCTTATTTTTATTGACTTAATCAATCGATGTAATAAATTCAATAAGTTGAAATTAATTAGGGTGAAAAATAAAAATTATGTTATATCTTACCTAGTTTGAAAAACATCGTCACAATAGTTTTTATTTTTCCACGCGTACCTTAGCTAATTAATTTCAACATCTTTTAATATAATGGATTTCCGCAAAGTAACGACCAATACTATTAATTATCAATGAATATAATTTACAATTCAACGGACTTCTATAATCAATAATAAGATTGAACTTGAAATTTTATGACAGTTAAATATAATTTGTTGTAAATAAGTTTGTAATCGGTATAAGAATATGATTGATATAGTCAAGAGAAACATGTCAGAAAATAAAAACAACAAACGTCAACTCTTTTATTGGTGTTATATAGTTCGATAAACCTATGACAGTTTCATAACGCAGAGCTAAGTTTGCGGCACTTCGGGTCGCAGGTTTAAATATTTTTTAAGGCTACAGATAAATTCTTCCTAGGCTGGATGTTTGTTAATGTGCAATTTATGTATGTAAAAATGCCTCGATGATACTGTACCTAATTATTGTGAAGGTAACATTAATTTAAAAAATATAAACTTTTAGTATAACCAATTAAAAAGTACTAAAGTTTTTATGTAAAGAACAATATAACAGTTATGCATACAAGCAAATTAATAAAACAACATCTCTTATATAAAATTAGACAATTTGTTATTATTTCAATGATAACATTTTCAATGAACTCTGAGATAAAAATGTAAAACATTGATGAACTGATATTAAGTGTTTTTTATACCTTAAAAGCCGCGCAATATACGATGTGCAGATCATCTATAATATTATATTCTATAGCTTAAAGTAAATGGAAGCGAGACAACTATAGGTAACTCGTAAGTTGTTAGTATATTACCATTTTCAAAATGTTAGAAATATTTTATTTACGATAGGACATCAAAAAAGAAATTCCCTGAAAACTTATAGTGTAGAATATAAATTAATATTAATACAAAAATAATATGTTTTTGACTCATGGTGCGAAACAGAGGGTGATAGATTTTACGCTGCTACCATACGACTAAAAACCGTCGCTATTCTTTCGGCTTTGATGTTTACTTTGGCTGTATGTATGCTACCTATGGACGTGAAGGAGGCGAGAGAGATGTGTCACGATCGTGTCAAATGAAAGTCTTGTAGTCTCTGCCAACACCTCTGGATGATAGGCGTGAATTTTTATATTTAGGTTTAAAATAACAGTTACTACTAATTTTTAACTAACTATAATAAAAAGTAGAAGTTATGAAAGACGGAGAGAACGAAATTATAAGAGTTCCTTGAATGGCAGCGGAACTCAAAAACGAGTCTATATTCTTACAAACACATTTAGCACTCCACATAAAAAGCAAACAAAAGCATCAAAGCAAGAGAGCAAACTTTTGGAAAGTAAAAGTTGCCCATTAGGGCGGCTACGGCCATAGACGGTTTATTGAAATAGTTATGTTCGAGGGAGGTAATTTTTAAAAATTGCTAAAAACGAGGGCTCTGTACATTCGGTAGCAGTTTAATGGAAGCGATAACAGTAAAGTTCATAGCCAAAGTTCGCTCCGACGAGTTTTGTGGATTACTGAGCTGTGTTCACATAGGGCTGGTTCAATTTTGTTAGTGTTGAGCGAATGCGTAGTTTCACGATAAAGGCTTGTTTGATACAACACAAAAACCACAGGTATTTTTAGATATCCCAGTTTAAAACGTTTAAATTTGGTAAACCACGTGGCTTCACGGTGTGGGTTCGAATCCCAACTGAAATTAAATGTTTCCTTTTTTCTTTGATTCTAATATTTGTTACATGTCATATTTACGATTATACCTAAAAATATATTGCGCTCAGTTATCAGCTTCTGATTTTTAAGAGTACCTAATTCGCCGGAAAAAATCATAACCTCGATACTTCTATTTTTTATTATTTTGCAACTGCAATTATATTATTTTGCTATTTCATTATATATCATGCAACGCCTATGAACCCATTCAAAGTTAACTAAAGAGACTAGGGGCCTCGTCGTTCAGCTCACAAACTAGCCATTAGCGGCGGCTATGGTTTTGCCATCACGACCACTGTAACTACGTCGCCAGACGGCGTGCCAATGTAATTACGACCGCAATAACTCACATCCGACCGCAGTAGAATTTTTAACTATATTTGTCCAATTGTGAAATGCGATTTACTATTCGATACGACTAACACAATACGGGCATGCTGAGTGACCGTGTTTGAATTTGTAAGTGCATATTATATGCAGGCATCGACGAGAATCGCGATGAGTGATGATGATGTTTTGCCGATATCGATAAATAATCGATAAAAATAAATGCGTCAAAATACAATGTCGTTCGGCAAATTTATATATCGGATTTATAAGAGTGTGAAGAGACCGTCACAGTGGTACGTGCATAACTGAAAGAAACCGAAAAAATCACCTTCAGGTGATTGCCAAATCCAGGACCATGGTCCGTTTAGTGTCTGAGCCAGCAGTGTTCAACACAAGAATACAAGAAGTGTTTCGTTTACTACGAGTTAAGGTTTGTGAACGTGGTAGAGCTATGTTGAAGCTATATTGTGGTTGCAGCACGAAAAAAAATGTCGGCTCGTCCGGGGTTTACCACGCTCTCACAGAATACCAGCGTAAAATAGCAGCTTAATGTTGATGTGTATCGTATGGTGGGTGTAGAGAACCTGAGACCGTTTTTACTGGAAACGAGGCATACTATTTCAGTGCTCAGGGGTGACAACGCACCTGCATTTTGATTCTTAATTGAGGATAAATGTAGATGTCTATGGCCCACAGCATCCACTTACCATTAGCTTGTTTATCACCCTTATTCTACAAAAAAAAGTTTTTATTTGGAAAAAAATCAGTGTAAATATATCATTATCTTTAACCTAAACGTGGGCCTTCTCGCGGTAGAGAGCATTGACTGACGATCGCAAACACAGGCGTCTCGCATCTTCGACGCAGCAGTCTTTTCTTTCTTTACGTGTAGGACCTAGGAATAGCAGCATAATGCTGCTGTGTTTCGTATGGTGAGTGTAGAGAACAGGAGATCCTTTTTACTAGAAACGAGTCATTCTATCTTAGTCTTCATGGACACTTAATTGAGTATTAATGCAGATGTCTATAGACCATATCCACTTACCAAAAGGTGGACAGTGCGCTCGTTTGTCACCCTTATTCTATGAAAAAAAAAATGCACGTGCAGCAGCCCGTCGCCGGTCTAAGTAATTATAAGTCTTGCGTCAACAAGATGATTATACTACCATCTATCAAAAACCATGAGTTTTTTTTTTTTCATTTCCCATAGTCGCCTCTTACGAGACCCACAGGATGAATAGGAACGATGGATTCTATTACCATCAACATACAGCTCAATGACGATCCTTAACGCTAATGGATGTTGTAACTTTAACAATTGTATCGATGTTCTTTTTTGTTAAGATTGCAAAACTATAGTCTAATAGCATAATAAAACGAGATTGTTCCTTGTGCTTTTTTTTCTTTCCTTTGAATTCAGTAAGCGTGAATACGATTAACAGGAAGTAAAATCCTTAACAGCTCATTCCTATGATTTTAACAAATTCTGCCGGTAAAAATCTCGCGCAGTATTCTCACATGGGAAACGAGGAACTGAGAACAATAACAACACTTAGCAGAGCGACTGGAATTTCGGTTAATACTGTCGTTTCGGTCGTTCCCCGGCATCGTCGTAAAAGTAAGTTTACTCGTTTAAAACGTCGCGATGTGTACTTTCACAAAAAGATGGGGGGCGGGAGGTAGGTGTTTCTGATTACCCTACTCCCATAAAAAGTAAAGGAATATTGCCAACTTTATATTGTACTGAAATTATATTTTTATTATGAGCACTTAATACAGTATTGTAGCAGTAATGTTTGTAACAAAGATTAAGGAAAATGCAAGTTTTCGTAATTGGCCAAAGTTTCAGGTTAGAACTCTTTAGAATGCCCTAGCACTAGGAAACTGTAATGGGTGCCTTTTTATTCAAAGTTATTACTATGTTATGTAGTAGGTACGATAGCAACGCAAGATTATTGTCCCCACTTCGTCACGTAGTTGTCGTATCATAATAAGTCGACTAAGGGAAACGCGATGAATCAATCTTTGTTCTCCAAAAGGTGACAGAAACCATCTCGAATATATTGAACTAAAATTTATTTTTATTATATTCCAATTTATTTTTTATTCAGGTACTGTGTAGTATCAGTTTAAGAGAATTCACTGCCCGTATCAACTTGTGGGTATCGCATGAAGAGCGACAGAGGAAAACTAAAACAGAAGCTGAGCAGTAGCACCTTTCTGGCAACAGCTCAAAATTATTTAAAAAAAAAATAACTGCGGTTGTTAATTCGCCCAACAGCCGTAGCAATTATTACAACTATTGAATATGAATATAGCCTTACCCGATAGATTGCCTCATAGCAGAGATCCTTTTGAGGTAATATATAATGAAGCCCTATGTTTAGCAGTGGTCTGTTGATAAGCTCTAATGAATGAATTAATTAATCAGAAAGGCGACTGAATGCAGAATGTCTGCAGAAAGTTTTGTATCGCTACCTCCAATCCGTAACTTCATTTTTTTGAAATAATACAATTTCCAAATGAGTGTGCCCCATGTCCATCATTAAATTGTTCACGGAGTGACAATGTCTTATATAAAGAACATAATACTATGTATAATGATTGTGTACCTATTTTGTTTTCGTTATCTTCACCTCATTTCGTGAGTAAAGTATTCTGTTAGAATGAAAAAACGAGTTCTTGCAAAATTGTCACAAAACCAAAGCTTTTATCAAGCATCTGAAAAGCTTTCAATATTAAGTAATCGGTTTCTTAGTAATTTCATTTGAGACCTATAAGTGAATAATTTTCTTCAGTCAGGAAAAGAAATTGTACTAACCCTGAATTTTCCTCATTTTATAATCATACAATTAAGATTGCAAAAGTAAATACAAAAAACGTTAGAATTTCTTTAAGCATTTATTTTTGCGTATAGAACTTAAATAACATGGGAAAGCTTTTACTTATAAACAAGCTTTATAGGTAACAATCTGAATTCCAAAGTGTAGCTATTTGAAAATTTATCAATAATCATTATTTATTAGAAAAAAGTAATGATGATAGTTATAATCAATAAAATATAATGTAAGATTAGCCTGCTAATCTGTTATAATAAAAAAATCTCAAAACTAGATATACATACTTTACTTTTATGCTATAAAAAAAAAAGTCCAAAGATAAAATCAAACATGAAGTGCTCAAACTCCTACAATAAATAACTTATCTATTTGTATTCGCATACCATAAATTACAAAATTAAAAGATATAACACTGTTTGTTTAGAGAATTATGGGGATTATAGGAATTATATTATTTGTGTCTAACGGCGTATGACATCTATTATACCACTAATCAAAAATAAATGCATTATAAAGTTAGTACTGATAAAAAGAGAATTGTTTTACTCTGATCAGTATAATATAATAATTATTAATTAAGATGGCGAAAATAATGTTGCGGTAACCACTTAATTATTTACGCATACCATGAGTGGTTAAAGAGAATATTAGTAGTGTTATTGCTTTACTAGTATACTATATAAAAAATGTTATGTTAATTACTTACTATGAAATATTTATACCATTGTAACGTTGAAAAATAAAAATAATAACATCACAGATGTGTGTGAACATTCGAACCATTCAAATTAAAAATGGACTACTTTATGAAGTATGTATGTATGTGGATACAGTCTAGTTCTTAAGTACAAATTAATCTTAATACATGTTATATTTTGCTAAACATGTGTGCGTGAACGATATTGAAGATTTCAGGAAGATTCTCAGAGAGTACAATTTATTTTCAAATTCTACTTTAATAACACATATTCAGTTGTTTAATCTTTTAGAACCATTCAGCTTTTTATATGTTATAACAGGATTTAATTGCGCCTATGTTTTACGCCTGCTTTGCACTTTACCAAAAGTAGTTGCTAGAATTTTCGCTAATTTCAATTTCATTATTACCTGTAGCGGCGGCTGCGAGCCAGGCGGCAGATGTGGCGGATGCTGGGAGTCATGTGTGGGGGACAACGCACCAGAGCTGGGCGCAGCGCCTGGGCTCGGGGCGCCTGGAGGATGGGAGGGCGGCTGCGGGGATCCACCGCGCTCGTAGCCCTGTCAACAACGATTTCCATAATTGTGTTAAACTTAAAATGTATGAGACGTGTCTTAAATAAAACATTATATATCAATGTTAAATGCTAAATAGCAAACTAAGGAAACGCTTAGGTACACGCCGTACCGAATCCTTTATAACTTTTCCTCGTATGTCGTAGGTGTCGTAAAGTCGACTTAAATAAATGTCAAAAAGATCTTAGTGCATCTGCTACTCCTTGTGTATATTATATAAAGCCTTATATACAGAGATCAGAAACGATAATCAGGGTCGAACTATACAGAGGTTTGATATTGTACAGTAAAGAAATGGGAGTAGTAAAACATTTAAGTAAATATTATCAACAAATCCATTTTAATGCAGGAATCATGAAGCTGAACACACAGTATCTATCAAGTTTTTGATGCTTTCGTTTAAGCTTATTATAAGGATAATATACGTATAGCTTATTATAACACTAATATATTTATAATATGGTATATTCTCGTTTTTAACTCGTTAAAAAATAGCGGTACAATCGCAAAACTACTCAATAACTCGGAGTTATTTACAATGCAATAATAAAAGCTCTGTACTTGACCGTGAATTTGAAGCGACGAATGAATGAGATCATAGCAATAGACCGATTTTTTTACTGCTTTTTCTGTTTACGTAAAAATATTACCGCATATATAGGGCGCCACACGGCTATGCTACTCGAAGGGAAAGTACTGTAAATATTGTAATATACCAAATTATGCTTCATGAAGACTTTATTTAGTTTTTATAAGTAAATAATACTGCATTCAATGCAATTCAATTCAAAAAAGGTTGCTTGCCTCATATAAGAATCGAACCGACCATATGTAAATAACATCCTCTATTTTTATAGTACCGCTAGAAAATTTGTAATTAGACCCGCAGTCGAACGCACATCGCACACTCTTCATTTTTCCCAAAACGTTTTTAAACATTACAAGATTTAAAAAAGTCTTAATGACATTAGGATCTCTTCCTGTATCGTGGAGGCAGTTTACATACGAGGGCTGCACTAAAAGTATCGGGCATGGAATATTTCCACTGTTCCTGTCATATTAATTTCTTTTAATTGAAAAGTCCTTGGTTTTAAAAATCGAATACCATTTATTTATTTAAAAAAAGATTCTCGGTTTTGTCACAAGGTTTTGTCAAACTTGTTTAGTCGTTGAGAAAATGCGATGATTTATTATGACTTTCGAAGTGGTTTAACACAAAAACAGTGTGTTGACCGGATGATTTCTGCATTTGGTGATGAAGCCCCATCCAAAACCACAATTTATCGCTGGTTTGCTGAATTTCAACGTGGACATGTCAAGCTCAGTGATGATCCCCGTCAAGGTCGTCCAAAAACTGCAGTCACCCAAGAAAACGTTGATGCTGTGCGTAAGCTGATTGAGGAAGATCGACATGTGACATACCGCGAAATTCAGACAACTTTAGACATTGGCATGAGTCAAATACAAATAATCTTGCATGAACAATTAGGTGTAAAAATTGTTTTCCCGATGGATACCGCATTCGCTCTGTGAAGAGCAAAAAGCGGCTCGCGTTACTTGGTGCGTCAGAACTCTCGAAAGATTTCACGCAGGATCCTCAAATGCTGTATACAACATCGTATCAGGTGACGAATCCTGGATATACGCGTACGAACCCGAAACAAAAAACCAGTCACGAGTTTGGGTGTTCGAAAATGAGTTAAAGCCAACAAAAATTGTTCGTTCACGGAGTGTTGCAAAAAAAATGGTGGCCACGTTTGTCTCCAAAACTGGCCATATTACGACTATTCCTCTTGAGGGACAAAGAACGGTTAATGCAGAATGATATGCTAGCATTTGTTTGCCACAGGTCGTTTCTGAACTCCGTAAAGAGAACTACAACCGCCGCATCATCCTCCATCACGACAATGCGAGTTCTCACACCGCACACAGAACAAAAGAGTTTTTAGAGCAAGAAAACAGAATTATTAGACCATCCGCCGTACAGCCCCGACCTAAGCCCTAACGATTTCTATATTTTCCCTAAAATAAAGAATAAATTGCGTGGACAGATTTTCATCACCTGAAGAAGCTGTGAACGCCTACAAAACGGCCATTTTGGAGACAATTTTATGAAGATAAACTTTGTTCTTTATACCATGTTATTTAGACGCATAGTTTAAGAGATAGGTAATGTAAAAAAGCTTCTAGGAGCGAGGTTAGTTCAATCATTATAGCTAAAATAAATAAAAAAATTAATTGAGTACTTTTATGACAATGATTAGTTACATCTTTATTTCTGAACTCTTTCATTTCACGTTGCTATGGTATTTTGAAAATTTAATTGATTAATAAGTATAAGAGTTTGACAGCTCAAGAATCATTTCATGCCTACACACTTTTCATGTATCGTGTACGGTTTTCTGTAAAACTAGAAAAACCGCGCTTCGGGACACTTTCTGGGACGTGGGGGGGGGGGGGGGGGGCCTCAACCGAAAGGGGGAGGGAAAGTGGATGAAACTTAACTTCGCTCTACATCATACATAATATGCCGACAGATAAAAGTACTCCATTAATTATGCCAATTTTTCCCTACTTTGCTATCAAATAAAATATTTAATTGCAATAATAAAATGCTCGAACCAGGTGATGCCGCGCACCTCCGACACGTGATGACGCGGGTGAAATCGCGGGGCACACCTAGTATTTAATATATTTTGGTTTAGTTTTATACCGCATTGTATGATTGATTTCTTGTGATCAATAAAATGCCGTATCTACATAATAAAATAAAATTGAAGTGTCTATTTGTAATGTCAAAATAACATCTTGTTACGAAATGGATATGAATATTTAAAGGGTAGTTATAACAAAAAAACTATTTTAAAAATTCTTGTCTCTCTGTCTGTTTGTTCCGGCTAATCTGTAATCTTAGAAATAGCTGAACTTTCACTGGCAGATAGCTGATGTCATAAGGAGTAACTTAGGCTACTTTTATTTTAGAGTCCTTGCGAAAAAATCAAAAAATCCAATCGTAATAAATTTAAGGCGGATGAAGTCGCGAGGAACAGCTGGTTATTAAAAATCTAATCAATATGTTTATGGGTATAATATGTTTCTGATAAGAAGCACAATATCTCAACGACATCAACTGGGCATTTCACGTGGAGCTTACCGTTAGTTAATATGAAACGTGAGGTTGTGTTGACAAATACAAACAAAGGCTAATTCAAACGTCTCGCACACACACAATAGCCGTAGGATAAAACAATCGGGCGCGTGCAAAAGCAGGTCGACGGCCAGAGTCGGCCTTGACCGTGCATCCATTATGCACACCCGTTTACTTGCGAATAAGTGCACCTCCACGCATCCATATTGTTTTATAGGTATGTCGTTAAAGCGCGATTTCATTCACAACACTGCAGAACATAAATAAAGCTTATCATTTAGTAACTTGTTGTTTAACGGAATCTCTGAGACAGAAACTGTGTTAAAGTTGTGAGCCATACTTAAAACTATTAATTATTCTAAAATATTGTTATTAATTATTGTAAAAATAAAAACCAATTGTTATTAAAAAAAAAAAACTGACAGCAGTGACTAGTTAGTAATTAGTAGTAATGTCTGCATTTTTATTGTGCAAGGGTAAGCTTATTTTTCGGCGGTAAAAACTGTACCCTGTTATAATTATCCATGACATCTATCTGTCCGTGTTTGAGTAATGCACCTTCACACATTTTTTCAAATATAATGTTAGTACAGATGAAATAAGTAATTAAATAATACGTTTGTCAGCTAATATTTTAAGATTACCTATATTGTAGTAAGTAAGTTCTGGTAATATAACAATTAAATGAAGCCTAAGACAATCCGGAGATGAAGACCAATCATTTTTAAAAAGAACAAAAACAGCAATAGATAGGTCAAATAAAGCGTTGACTGCGTGCACAAAATGCGGTCAGCAAAAATCTAATGGAGACAAATTTGTGCATATAAATAGTAATGTATGTTTACATGAAACCATAAAATTAATTAACGTAGCACTACGCGTTATTTTTGTTTCAACCATTATCGTCACGAATACGAACACGTCAATCAGCTTTGTATTATACGTCATAAACTGAAACGAAGAACGAAAAGCGGCGACGCAACTCATTCATTACAAATTCATTACTGAAGCAGCGCGTCCTCGACACAGTTTGCTAGTTCGCTGCAGACATTGATTGCATCAATCGCACAATGCTTTCACTCCGCAGCTAGTTTCCGCGTCACGTTTCAAGGCTAAAGATAAGGTTAGACCGATATTTACTACTTCAGGTCAATTCGAGTCATTCGCTTTTTACGGTTTTAGTAACTTGCAAACTAGTTCAATTTTTCTCTTTTTAACTAGTGATCCGCGCTTTAACATATTTTTTTACCATAGTATACTTTTTAAAGAGACACTAGACTAGACTATACTTTCTATGAGACAACTTGATCAATTTTAATATAAATCTAGTAGTTTTGATCATCATCATTACAGCCCTTCATAAGACCACAGCTTAACAATAAATCTTTCCCCAAGGAATGCCACAATGCACGGTCATGACCAACCTCATATCTATCGACTTCCTGCATCAGTTACTATATTGTCGTCTGATCATCAACTACAATCATCATCATCATTACAGCCTTTCATAAGTCCACTGCTGAACATAGGCCTCCCCCAAGGAATGCCACAAAGCAGGTTCCCGAGCCCCCTGCATCCATCGACTTCCTGCATGTCTTACCAGGACGTCACTCCATCTAGTGGGGGGTCGCCCTACACTTCGCCTACCGGTACGAGGCTGCCACGCGAGAACCTTTCTTCCCCATCGGTTGTCGGTTCTTCGAGCTATACGGCCGGCCTACTGCCACTTCAGCTTACTAATCTGTTGGGCTGTGTCGGTTACTCTGGTTCTACTGCGAATATCCTCATTTGTAAGTTTATCACGCAGAGAAACCCCGAGCATAGCCCTCTCCATAGCTCGCTGAGCGACCTTGAGCTTCCTCATACGGCCATTAACTACAATAAATAAACTCTTTTTATTATATCAAAGTATATAATATAGATTAATAGTGTAGTTTAACTTACTTCGATAAATTATCATCAAAAAGTATTTGCCATGTTCTTAGCTTAGATTTTTTTATAGGATAGGGCACAAACGAGCACACAGTCCACCTGATGGTAACTGGTTGCTGTGACCCATTGACATCAATCAGAATATCAATCAAGAAAAATCAAATCAAATCAAAAATCTCAATAAAAAAAAAACTGACAGCAGTGACTAGCTAGTAATTAGTAGTAATGCCTGTATTTTTATTGTGCAAGGGTAAGCTTATTTTTCGGCGGTAAAAACTGTACCCTGTTATAATTATCCATGACATCTATCTGTCCGTGTTTGAGTAATGCACCTTCACACCTCAAAATGCAGATGCGTTGGCCCAGTGAAGACTAAGATGGAATGCCTGAATATTCTACAAGCAAGATTCAACACGTACCTAAAATAATAATACTTTTCGTTAATTATATGAAAAGAATATTCAAAAATTAAAAAATGGATACTTGGAACTTTTTTTGTATTTCGTACGAAAATATCAAAAACTCAAACTTTTGACGGTTTCACCGATTTCAACGATTTTGGTGGCATTCGAAAGGATTTCACCAAACTTTAAATCTTCAATACTATTTGAACCGATTCGAAGCAGTAGATTTTGAGAAATCTCAAAAATAAAATTTTAGAAAAAATGTTTTTTTAGAATAACTTTGAAACAGATCAATTCCAAAATCTAATAAGCTCTTAAACACAAAAAACGATGACGATTGCTGCAAATCGCTTTCAAATTGATTGATGAGTTGAAGAATGTCGAAAATTTTCGGAAAAAGTGTTTTTCTAAATATATATATATAAAAAGTGTTTTTCTAAATATATATATATATATATATATATATATATATATATATATATATATCTCAAAACGGTCGAAAAATATTCGAGTTTTTTTTTAATTAAGTAAAAGTAAGTTTAATATTCAAAGGAATATTTGTGGAGCGTTTTGGGATCGATAGCGGGAAGTTCCAGGGATGGCCTGCAGCTTCAACCGCATTTTTTAATATTATCTGCCAGCTTGTTATGCGATTTAGATATTCATTCTACAGGATTACGGTTTTAATTTTAATAAAAAATGTTGAAATGCTTCCAAATCAACATTGAAGATAACATTACTAGCGGTCCAACTTTAAAAGGCAAAACGAAATATAAAAATTCTCGGGGACTGCAAATTTCTAGACTAACAGAAAAAGCTTAGATAGTCAAAAAAATTGTAAATTCGGGGTTTGTTGCCTGAAATTACGACACCAGCTAAAGATAGATTAGCAAATTTAACTACGTCGTGCCGTTAGTTAAGCACATACTCTGTAATGACTCGGGGCTGTTTTGGAGGTTCTGTGGGTAATGATGTGCCACTATACGGTAATTATTAACCGTGTAGTGGCGGACACACGTTAGAGGCTTAGAGGACGTAAGAGACAGAGAGAAACTGAAACAAGGGATGGGTAGAAGCATCTTCGGAATACCAACTCAAAATTATAAAAAACTGAGGTTGTCGACCCACCTGCTAAGCGTGACAACTACGGCAAAATCCCCCCATAAGGCATTTTTGGGGGAGACCTATGTTCAGAAGTGGACTTTTATAGGCAGTAATTAATGGATGTAATGATTGGAGGAATTTTGAGAAAAGAAGGCTACAAGAAAATCTTATAATTTTGACTGACAAGTGCGAAAACAGTGACCCCACAGTAATCTTTCATTTACGGAGTATTTTGGAACAGGAATGGGCCAAAATAACAACAACTGCCCTTAAATATTTTTGCAGACTCCCGAAACTTTATACAGAAGTATGTGTTGTCCGTTTTTACTTTAATTCAACTTTAAAATATAATTTTATTGATAAAATTTATATTACCTCTTTTTGCAGTTTTTCAATCATGAGTATGAATGCAAAATTTGAAACCGTCTAGGTCCGCAAATACTTTTTAATAGTAGTCTATTAGTGATAGAAAATCCTTCAAAGTTCTTTTCTACCGACCACTACTAAAAAGATATAGAAATTGGATTCCTGGCGATTGTTTAATCGGCTTACTGATCGAGATAATAGGGTCGGGCAAGAGGACGCCTTCGGACTCAACTGCTACGTAATTGGATACGCAGCGCCTCATTTGCCGACAAAGCCGATTTCAACTCGATACTTATCGATACGCAACGACCTATTATTATCGTTTGCTACGCGGTGGATCCCCGATTTCCTACACAATGTCTCCGTAACGTCAATGAAAGGAATATTATTATTGTTATGGCAGAAAGTGCACGGAAGAAGTGTAAGAAAGGCACAAAAGACAGCCTCTAATGGTAATGCGTTGCCAAAATACGACAACGATAATTTAACAATCCGTGTCACCAGAACAACTTTAGAAGTCGGCAACAAAGGGGTGGGGGATCGGGGGTGGCGGGTTGACTGCGTCCAAAACAAAACAAAGAATTTCAAGACTTTCGCTGAATAATAATTTTGTGGTAAAAGTTGTCGCGTTGAGAGGAACGGGAAATCGAAACTAATGCCTAGCAGTGAACTTCGGCAGTGTTTCGGTCGAACCATCCACGTCGGTCGCCAACCAATCCATCAAAGGAGGGCGCCAGAATCGGGTGTGAGTGCCTCCCCCGTACCTACATAAATATTGCGGGTAGGTGAGTACAAACCCTTTGACCGAGTTCTGTTTACTTTCGTTTTCGCTCAGCTGACGGGGCCGCCACCCCGTTTATATAGCGCCACTATTATTATGATAATTAGAGCTATCAACTTCATGTCCCATTAATTACAGTGAGGATAATGCGAAGTGTCGGCACGACGGACCGCACTGAATTTGTTGACACGTGCTTTACTTACACGAGCATAGGTTAGACAATTGATATCGAGATTACATAGCGTAACACGTAATGTTTTAGCAGCAGTGGTGTTCTATTGCATCCAACAATGCCGCCCGATATTTAGTGACATTTGTGTTGATAGGCTCGTTTATTTTATTTTTTTGCGCCTACTATTTGAGACGGCAGTGCGGTAGAGAGCACTTAAGATTGCAATGAGTTCGGACGAGGCAGACGGGGCGCAGACGTGCATTATTAGGTGGGTGCCGGAACACCCACGGGAACCGCGGGTGGGGGCCGGTGGGTGCGGTGGGGTGCGTGTACGTCATCACCTGAGGCGCGCCCTTGAAACCGTCGTCGCATTCATTGCACCCGGATGCGGGCCGTATTCCCAAGCCCGCGATACCCGCACTCAAGAAACCGCCTATCTTACTAGTATCACGGACACCCCACACTCTTTACCTCCTTACTATTACGGCGTATCCGTCGTAATGTATATAGGTATATATACTTACAACGTGCCATTAAGTTTAAAACTACAACATCTATTTAAGTTCCGTATGTTATGTTTTGTTATGACCTCACACTTGACACTACGCTATTGAATAATGATTTACAATGGGCAGCTGAACTTAAAACACATGCCTAGCACCTTTGTGCTTTGCCCTGCTTACAATAGCGCGGGTTGAACTAAGAATTCATACGCAATGTAAGCATAATTATTGACTGTTTTCATAGATTTTATGACATGCACATTTTCTTCTAGTGTACATTTCCTTTTTTATAAAATAATAAGCATTATGTACATACAACTATAGACAACCATCTAAGATATTTTTATATGAATTGACTAGCAAACGAGCTTAGAGTGCACTTGATGGTAAGTAACAATTGCATTTTATGGGCACCTAGAACTTCAAGCAAAGGTCACAGAAGTGTTGTCACCACTGTGGACTAAAATTAAATACCTCACAGCCTTTCTCTCTGGCTACCCCGTCAGGGATTGTGCGTGAAGATAAGCAAACAGCCTGTCTTTATACTGACTCTCTTTACCTTCAAATCGGAGTACAGAAGTTGGTGCACTGACGCTTGGCAGCAGAAATAGGAAATAAGGCGGTTCCAACCCATACGGACATCTAAATATAATCTACTTCAATATTATTTATGCTATATTAATATATAATTTATCAATATATATATATATATATATATATATATATATATATATATATATTATATAATTTATTTCAAGACCTAGATCCATATAAGTTGTACAAATATTCCAACATCGCGACAAGTTCAACTCACTCGACAATATCTAATAGGACACCACACCGGAGGCTTTTGATAGGTCTAGAAAACTAGCATATTATACAGGTGTTTTCTGTCCGTATAGTACTCGACGGTTAGCTTGAGGTCGAAGATGGCACTCTCTGTTAAAAGCCCGGATTGGTATGTAAAAGCTTTTTAAATACGCGTCAAGTAGACCGTCTAGTACCTTTGCTAATATTGTAGCCAAGGTTAATAGTTGATAGTTGGTTATATTTGAGATGTCCCCAGTTTTATTTTTGAGAATTGGTACAACAATACTCCTCATTACATTATTTGGCAGATATCTATGACACTTTCTAGCTGTTTAAAAAACATAATACCAATCTTAACCATTTCACTAACCTTCATCATAGTCATATATGAAAATTTCGAATGTTTAAGTAACTATTGTGTCTTTTTCGCGGACACGGAAGTATTTAACATCAATTGCAACGTGGAGTGACTCAACGGGATATTGTTTTTTTGATTTTCCAAATTGATATCATTTGAAGTGATTTGTGTCAATCTCCACTACTCTATATTATCCCATGGGTGTAGTGGGTGGGTGTGGAGAAGACAGAGGTAAACAAATCAGGAGATGAGCAGCGGCATCTTTCTAATAACAACAAAACAAAATAAAAATACCAAGCCGTCTACCAAGCGTGGCAACTATCCCGCCTATGAGGCATTTTATGGGGGAGGCCTATGTTTAGCAGTGGACTTTGATAGACTTTCAACCGTAATGGTAACGATGAAAAACTCAGATTAAACCCGGAACAATAATAATGCATAGCGCTTCACCGATTTTTAATACTACGATGATTAGAGGTGATTGTGGGATAACTCTGTATAAATCTAAACAAAATACCCTAAAGCATACATAAAAAAGGGTAATATAAATAACAAGTAAATTTAATTTCTACACACCGAGTACCGGCGGCGTAAGAGAATTCACAATCCACGACCGCGAATTATTATTGTGTTTTCTACAATATTTCGGTAAATGGCATAGTTATTAGTATTTTATAAATAACGTGCTTAAATTAAATGTCACTTTTGAACTGACATAAATCTATACTACAGCTATTGTCATGAAGTTTGGACATATTTCGGATGGTAATCCTTTAACTTGATCTCCATTTGATCGTATTATCTCATAAGGTTCTAGATTTACATGACTCTAAACGAATCTTAACCAATGCAATAGGCTCTAAGCTTTTTTATTATTTTTGTACCATAAGTTTTATGTGAAAATTATTTTATTCCTACTTGTTCTTCGTAAGTGGACTTACTTTTAATTAAGTTTTATTTTTTACCCTTTTTAGTGGACTAAGGAATATCACAAGCTAAAGGTAACAACTATAGAATGTCGTTTAAATAGTTGTAATAAAAAACTTCATCACCTATTCCTCTCCTTTTAAGTGTAGATTTTTTTTTTCAAATTTATATTGTACCATCTGGTTAAGAATTGACAAAAATATCGCTTATAAAACTACATACAAAAATTGCAACTGAGAAGTCCAAAGAATCCTTTTTCGAAGTCGGCTAATAAAATAGCCGTAAATAACCACAGAATCTGTAACATTTATACTTTTTAGATAAACTATACTACCGTCTGCATTGCTATAGCGCCAAACTGCTTAGAGGCAATTATGGCAAATCCTCCATATGATGAGAGAGCCCCATGTTTTCTACGTGGTAGAGCCATGCTGCAGCTATATTATGGTTGTAGCACGAATGGGTCGGCTCGACCGGGGAAGGACCACGCTCTCACAGAAAACCAGCGTAAAATAGCAGCTTAACGCTGCTGTGTTTCGTATGGTGTGTGTAGAGAACCGGAGACACGGAGGAAAGAGGCATTCCATCTTAGTCAGTGACAACGCATCTGCATCTTGAGTCTTTATTGAGGATAGATGTAGATGTCTATGGGTCACAGTAACCACTTACCATCAGGTGGACTGTGTGCTCGTTTGTCACCCGATCCTATAAAAAAAAAATGTCTAGCTGTGAAATTTAACGAGCTGGTGAAGAAAAAGAAGACATTGCTATTACACAGAAAAAAATAATTTGTTTATACATGTGTATTAATGTGTAGTAAACTTAAAGCACTTTTGGATGAACCTTGAGTAGGTATGTCGCGCCGTAAGCAAAACTCACCGAAGCCTCAATCGCGATATCAAAGTTTGAAGTTAACGCGCTATATATAGAACAGCTCCAAAATAACACACGGAGCTTCGGGCGCTCCCTGGGCCGATCACCTTACCCGGCGGGAGATCTCTCCTTTTCTTGACCACGGCCACAGTGGTGATCCCGAAGTGATGTGAACGCGCAACCAACAACCTACGGAAACTACAACTTCAACAAACCTTTCTCAAGAACCCCTACCATTCACTCCCGAGTAATTGTCCTTTTGCAATGTTCAGATCCTGCAAGTGACAGACTTGACCATTCGTCGACAACTAAACTGCACTATCAACCTGAGCAGGGGACGGATTGAAGCCTAACGGCCGGTCTCAATAACTTATCTATCTCTTACTGGAAGTTAAAATGGCTACCATTGGTATCTATAGTTACATTTTTCCGTTTCAATAATCAAAGATAGATAGAAATGTTTAACCATCACATTGATCTATCCTTCGGAGGACTTACCGACTACCTGAGTTAAGTGGGTTCATAGAAAAAAACATCTGACTGTTTCAATAACGTATTGGCAGTTAACTGGCGATAGTTCAAATTACCAGATGTTAGAGTTTTGTCTATCGCCCAATTTTGAGAGTTAGCAAATATTTGTCGTGATTTTAAATAAATAAAACCTATTTAATATCTAAAAAATGGATTTGTTCAGTGATGAAAGTGATAATGAAATGTATGAGATAGGTGTTTTTGATTCAGAAGGTATTGTAGATACTGAAAATCGCCGACTTTATAATCGAATAAATTACAGAAGTGAATTTTCTGACTCTGAATTTACATATAGATTTAGATTGAATAAAACGTCCGTGGATGAGTTATTATTGAAAATAACACCATCCTTAAAAGTAATTTCTTCAAGGTGAGTAAAGAAACTTGTGAACAAAATTTGGTTACATTATATGTATCGTCGAAATATGCCACCCAACATAATATGAATGACAGTTATTGTGATTTTTTTTACTTATATTTAACATTTTAGGAATAATGGAATATCGCCGTTACATCAGTTGTTGCTGACCTTGAGATTTTATGCACTGGGAACAATGCTTTTATCAGTAGCGGACTTTATTGGTGTATCGAAAGCTTCAGCCAGCCGAATTGTGCATCATGTATCTCGGGCTATAGCTGGCTTATACCCTCAATATGTGAAGACATTAAGCAATACCCAGAATGCCTTTCATGAAATCGCAGGATTTCCAAGAATTCTTGGCGCAATTGACTGCACGCATGTTCCCATACAGTCACCTGGTTAGTAGTACCAAATAAATAAATATTTATATAAAGTAGATCTAGGTAGAATCTTTTTCGTAGGCCATCTAGTGACCTGAAACTCAAACGTAGAACTTAATCCAAGTTTGGCCAGAATTGGATCAACTTCTACAAACATGCATACAATTCTTTATTATAATATTATTAAGTATAGATTCATTTATTTATATAGATTATACCTAATAACAGTCATAATTTTTGCAGATTCAAATATAGGAGAAGAATACAGAAATAGAAAAGGCATATTTTCAATGAATGTCCAAGGAGTCTGTAACGCAGACTTGTTATTTATGAATGTTGTTGCCCGTTGGCCTGGGTCTGCTCATGATGCTACTATATTTAACAACTCTAGGCTAAAAAGTAAGTAGGTACTTAGTTATCTAGAAGATTATAATAATAGGTCATCACATAAACATGATTAATATTTCTTTGTTATTTATTTTCAGTGCAATGTGAAGAGGGATTGTTTGGCAATAGATGGCTTATTGGAGACAGTGCATATCCCTGTACTTCATATCTTTTGACACCACTGCTCAACCCCACATCTGTTGCAGAGAATCATTACAATGAAGCACATATAAAGACTAGAAATACTATTGAAAGGTAAATATTATTTTATTAATATTTTTTTTTTTAAATTTCTTGAATATAATATAAAATACTTTGTAACTTTTCAGATGTTTTGGTGTGTGGAAAAGGCGCTTTCCAATACTCTCTTTAAAAATCCGTGTAGCTATGCAGACAACACAGGCCATTATTATTGCCACTTCTGTATTACACAACATCTGCAGATTAAATAATATTAGAGATGTAGATCCAGAAGTTGCAATGCCGCAAGAATCAGGTGACATTACCTATGCTGAAGGGATAGGTCAACAAAATCACAGTGTCAGACAACAGCTAATTAATAATTATTTTAGTGTTTAAATTATGTTTAATTATATAAGAATTTTAATGTGTAAATAATGTTAAATTATACTAGAATAAATGTGCTTTATTTCAATATATATTTTATTTAATAAATGTCAAATAAAAATCAATGTATAAAATAGATTTTATTTTAGAATGAACTTAACAAAAACATTACATAATTTATAAAAAATACACCTTATTATCACTATTTACAAAATCTTAACATTAGTACTATAGTAATCACAAGTCACTTGTTTAATTTTTCTATTTCTAGCTGCAGTTTAACTTTTTCAAGTTTAACCACTTCAGTTTTGGCTTCAAAATAAGCAGCCATGGCTAATTCCTTGCTTATCTGAGCCCGTAATAGTTCTTCAGAGGGTTTTTGGCGTTTCTTTACTGTGAAAATAAAAAACATAGTTAAATTCTCATATTTTACACTCTCCTAGCTTGATAGAATTGATGACTGATGACCACAGAGATCGGGCATAGGAGATGACATAAAAAAACATTAGTAACAACTACTATCCAAACTACATTAGAGATTACCCAGAACCAACTACTATAGCCTATTTCACAATTTATCTTATTTGTCAGACAATTGAGTGGTAAGCCTTTAGATTTTCCTCATTAACCAGAAAAAAATACACAAAGTTGTAGCAAAACCTGCAACAAGCAATCACACTACTAGACCATAGAGAGGCGGTCTGTTTTGTCTACGGACTTTAAAAAGGAGCCAGTACTCAATTTGACTGTATGTTTTATTTATGTGTGTTACTTCATAACTTTTTACTGGGTGAACCGATTTTTATGATTCTTTTTTTATTTAAAAGCTGGTGCTTCATATGTGGTCTCATATAAATTTGATCAAGGTCTGACCAATAGTTTTTGAGTTATTCTTAATAATTTATATTGAAGTTGGTTGTACAAAATTATAAATTATCTAGTAACAACTGAGGTTAAATATTACAGCTACAACTTACAGGGTTTGTAAGGATTATTAAAAGTAAATCTTTTTGGTGTGAAAATTTTCTCACTATTACCACCACACTCAGCACTACCACCATCTCCCATCACCAAATCACTAGTTACAGCTTCTGAATGCTCCGGTAAAGGTTGTAAGTCCATGAGTTCCACCACTGCATCTGGTGGAATCATTTCACTTTCCCCATCACCACCAAATTCCACAGTGAACCCCGTGCATGTTGCACCTAACATAGATGTTACACGATCTAGTGCTTCATCGGGAGGGATGTACATCTTTCCACCTCCAGTCTGCAAATAAAAATGTTTCAATAGAAATATTACATTAAAAAAAAATTCTAAGATGATTAGGTATATCTAACAAAATGTCACAAAATATTTAATGTATGTACTTATTACAAACCTTTAAATTATTTTGTCTTATCAATGCATTGCGTTTTCTTGACGACTTCTTTAAGTTTTCCCACTTTAAGCGTAGTTGCTCAGGACGCCGCAATTCTCCCGCCATCGCACTAAACTCCTGCGCTATAGATTTCCAAGCCTCTTCCTTTAATTTATTATTTGTGGCATTCGTAGCTTTAGTAGTAATTACTTTTTGCTTGGAAATCAAGTCAAGCAGAAAGAGTATTTCGTCCTTACCAAGGGCCCTTGTCTTCATCTGAAACAAAATTTTACAGGTGTCTTACATTTTTGGCGCGACTTTGAGACAAAGACTCAAGCTTTTGTAACATTACTGTAAATTTATATATCACGGCAAAGAGTTCACAATACTTACAGTATTTTGTTGAGCCATGTTAATGTTTATCGCTAATAAATTAATGCTACACATAAACAATTATATTATGTGTAGTATATTTCTGCTGAGCTTCTTGAGGTTTGGTTGTGGTGGTGTACACAAACTGTCAACGTCAATTGTCAAGTCAAGCAACGCCAAGCGCTGTGTTTTGTTGCTTCGTATCGTTTCCTCGTATTTTAATATAAAAGTTTATCATTATTTGAAGAAAGCCTTAATTTAAAAATGTGTATAAAGGATAATTGCCAATATTATATTAAGAAATAATAACAAAAATAATTAAAAACATTATATATTTATCATAATATTTTAAATACATCATTATATTTTCTTGTAGAACGCGACGCAATTCACTTCGAAGCAAAAACAAAACGCTTAGGAGGGACGCATTAACCAAAGTTATCATGAACTATCTGCCTTTTATCTCTAGTAAGCTTTCGAACATTACGATATTGAGACGACAGTAACAGATAGTTTAAACTTAAGGGGCTACTCCATGCGAACGACCTTGAGCATTTGACCGCTTGCTACAATATTAATATATTGTAGCGAGCGGCTCGCCGGAAGAAATATGTAAGACGCCACCTATTGTACGAAAGTAGTATTATTTTTTCAACATCAATAAACTATTTTATGGAAATACACATAGCGTACAAAGATAAATGTATTTTAATTTTTTTATTCTGTATATATTAGTTGCATTATATTAGAATTATGTACTTTCATATATTATCTAATTATGAAATTTTATAATTAATTATATATTAAAACTGAAGCATTGAAAATTGTGAGTTTAAAAGATACCTATTCACTATAGGTAAATAAATAGATAGCTCGGCTTTTGTACAAATATTTGGTGCAATAAAAAATAAATAAATAAATAGGATGTTTCGCATATGTGTTTTTGATTATTGTTAATTTTTACGTGTCACGTATTGAAAAGTTACCTACTAATTTTTGAACTTATGCTGGCAGATATTATCCTCACCCCAATGATTGATGAGGATGAAAATCAATTTTATTTCTACATACGTAACTATATTTATTTATACATAAGGGTAACTTTAATAAAGGTAATACAAAAATCAACAAGAAGTATAAGGGTTCTATCTTTCAATTTCAGTTGTAAAAAAACGTTACCCCCACACTAGGATTTTCTCCTGTGTCGTGGAGGCAGTTTACAAACATAAATTGCACAAAGACAAACATCCAGACCCGGAACAATTATTTGTAGGCCATACAAATACTTGTTCCATGCGGGATTCGAACCCGCGGCCCCCAGCGCAACAACTGATTGCTAAGCCACTGCGCCACCATGAAGCTAATACAAAGACTAACTTTGTATTTGCTTCATGGTCGCCGGGTTATAGCTAAAGTGACCATACGTCCCGTTTTGAACGGGACTGTCCCTTTTCTCGGTCTCCTGTCCCATTGTCCCCAAACAAAGCTCCGGGACACAAAATTGTCATGTAACTAGTTGGATGGAAGTATTCAAAGTCAACAATCTTCAACATAATTTTTTTTAATCGAATATATTTTATGTCTACCTGGTACGAATGCTCCGGTAGAAAGAGTATTTTTTTATTTTGCATAAATTGTGGACGTCTGAAAGAAACACTTACGGTTCCAGAGTTCTAAAGGCGATGTTGTTAACAAAGATAACAATAAAAAACTTGAGCAGAATTTTATTCTTATTTAAAATCATCACCAACTTTATTAAAGCAAATTTAATCCACTGACAAATGTAATTAATAATTAAAAAAAATATGTTGCATTTAATAATTACCGTCTATACCGAATATAATTTTATAGTGAACACTAATTGTATAAAGTTATAGTTTTTAGAGTATAAATAAACCCATGTCCTGTTTTGAGTTAAAAAATAAATGGTCAGTTTAGTCTTTTTAGTTAAATTTAGTTTTAAAAATTTTTAGTAGTAAAAAGTAGGTATATTAGTACCTACTTAGATACTTTTTACCGAATTATAAGTATAGAACACCTTATGTACTCAATTATTTTTTGAAAAAGAAGAAAAAACAAGCAATAAATAATATACTATATTTTAGCAAAAAACTATAACTTAGTAATACTAATTATAACTTAGAACAAAAATGAAAAACTCATAACTGACCTTTTTCCCGACCCAGGATTCGAACCCGGGACCTCATGATCAGAAGTCGCACTACTACAACCACTAGACCAACGAGGCAGTACTATACCTGATAAGATATTGTGGTTGGGTGATAATATTGAATTAGCCTTTTATAGTGTAAATTATAATATTTGTCGAAATTTTAATTATAGATTCGAACCTTACATGCTAATGGTGCTTCATTTTTTTATTTGCATTTACTTCAAAGAAAATACACGCAAAAAGCTTCATCGCGCAGTAAAAAACACAACAAATATATGTATAACTAATACGAAAAATTATACCCAAAACAAACAAATAATACTACCTATAAATAACCTAATAAGTAATATTATTTATCGACTGATATTACGTGAGTGTATGCGGCGCTGGTCGACGCTCTAACGACACGGGCTTCGCGTCGAAGAGCTCAGGGCTCACTGACTAAGCAAGCCCGTGAGCAGTGAATATGCCCAGATTTTAAAATAATTTCTTAATAAAATCAAATTTTGGTCTTTTGAAAAAAAATTTACTATAGAAATGTTTATTAATAAATTGCCTATCCATTGGTGTAAATCGCAAAATAAAATAATACTTACTTTACGAGGAGATCCATGTTATCAATAACAATTTCACATTTATGTGGTTTCGTTGTAAGGAGATTATATTAATATTTATTCGATTAAAAAAAAATTGGATATAGCTTTTATGGAATCAAGATTATGTAGAAATATAATGTGTTTTTTATTTGTTGATATATCTTATAAATAAAAAGTAGATAGCTTCTAAAAACCGCCCAAATAACGACTGGCGCGACATTTTGCTCAACCTGCGCCTTAACTGTTTACCTTGGTTAGCTATCTACTTATAACTGATTGTAGGGAATTGAGACCGGCCGTAAATCGCGCTATCAAAGTTCCGAAGCTATCGCGCTATGTATACAACAGCTCCGAAACAACACACGTAGTGTTGGTGGCTCCCGGTCTGATCAAATTGCCTTCTACGGTCAAAAATGTGTATAAAAAAACAACCGGATTGCGGCCCGACTTTGGGTCGATGCCTGTGGTGTATTACTGAATAACTTTTCCTTCATCATCATTGCCCTCAAAAACTCAAAATCACATCATAATGACACAGACTAAAAAAAGGAAATTTACATATTTGTTCGTGTAGTTTCGATAAAATCTTTTCAGCCATTTCGAAGATTAGCCCGGACATACAGACAAACAAAAATTTTAAAAATGGTTACTCATGCCTTAATGAAATGCAATAATACCTTTTCGGCTCAATAAACGGCAGTTATTTCGGTATTACTGACAGACACTTCAATTTTATGATGTGTATCATATAAATGTATAGATGCTGTCGATACCATAGTAAATAATTTTAACGACAATCGGTCACGGTATTTCCCACAGCAGTTTTTAACTTCATAAACTTTTCGATGATATACCGTTTAACTGATACAGGCTATAAATAGCTTCAATGAATCAACGTATAAAGTCAATGTTGCTTTGTAAACGGCAACATATGGAGATTTTTTTTCAATTTAAAGGATAACATTTTGGCTATGAACTAAAAAAAATCAGTGAAAAGATAACCAGTTTATTTATTTCAACGCTTTAAAAGCAATTTGTTTACATGAACAAACTGAAAAAAATAAACTGAGATTCTGTAAAGACCAATATTTTTATGAATTTTTATACAATACTGACCCGGTAAGCGTTGTTTTGTGATATACATTATTTCCAGGAAATATTTTTAGTTTTAAAAATCGCGATTAAAAAACTGGGGTTGATTGTAGAAGGGTGAAAATTTGAAGTTTTATGTATTTTTCAATGCTAAATCATAATAAAATAAAAATAAAAAGTTTTGTCAAAAATTAAAAAATAAAAATAGGGGTAGGTCACCCTTATCATTTACGGGTTTGAAAAATAGCTGTTGGCCGATTCTCCGACCTACCCGATATGCACATAAAATTTCATACAAATCGGTTCAGCCGTTTCGGAAGAGTTTAGTAACAAACACCGCACCACGAGAATTTTATATATTAGATTTGAATTCAATATTGAAATATTCCCGTTACGCCGGAATTACACAAATTAGAAAAAAATGTGCAGATACGTGGACGAATATTATCTTTCTTTTATTTTATTTTTTTTATAGGAGAGAGGGTGGTCGCTGGTGGTAGTCGATTCCACATTGTTAGAATTTAGAATTCTAGCGCATCATTTGACCCCGGAAAACAAAATAGCAAAGAAATACAAACAAAGCATCACTTCCGGTGCTGCTTGAAGTGGCAAATATATCCAAAAGAATTACCATAAAACGTTTATTCTGAGTAGAAGTTAATGTACTAAGTAAATTTATTTTTAAGGTGGCAAGTAAATTCATTGCATAATAAATTGTAGGTTTCAAAGAGTAGTTTTGCTGAACACAATAAAACCATAAGGGAGGGTTTTTATATTGTTTTGTTAGTCGTCTTAATGGTAAGCAACTTAAAAACAAATCGTGTTCAATAACTAAGGGTGTAATAATTTTGATAGACAAAATTTAGTTACAATTGCATGGTACTTTGGAATCTTTCTTTCGTCCGTAAGCCGTGGTTTCAAAACGACCTTGTTTCTTAACAACGATTTCTACACGAACCCGCTCCAAGAGCACTGCTTCAGATCGTACCTCGGGCTCCGTTGCACAACGAGCTTACGTCAGCGAGCGCGCAGAGCGGCTTACGTCATTCGAGCGTGTTCACAGCCTTAGAGAATCTTAGAACTTATGTCTAGGCAGTTTAGACCTGAAATGGCGTACAGTGATGTTAAGTATGATAGAACGTTTATGTTCACGTGAGTGGATGAGGCTCCGACGCGCCGCCACGCCGCCGGCTCAACGATTCTGAGAAACGTTCGAGGCTCTCTAGTTTCGGACTTGAATATGAATCGTGTAATACGACGACGATGGAGCGTACTTTCAACGACTTTTATTAAAGGGGAGCGTTGCAGTTCTATGTCTTTCATTATTAGGTACTTTGTGTGGGAGTAATAAGCGCGTAAAATTCAATCACTTTGTTTTCCTTCGGTTTACTCATAAGTTATTAAAGCTTTCAACAAAGATTCTATTAAAGAGTCGTAAAAGTTTAGTTTCACTGATAAATATGGATGTTATAAACATTGAAAGAAAAAAGAAGTGCTTGTGATTTGAAAGTATCATCAACCTGTATTGAGAACAATCATTTGAATAACACCCAAGAAATAGATTTTTTATTTATATATTTTATTTATTGTAATATCTTGTATTGCCATCTAAGATTCCGCAACCTTGTTCGTGTGAACTTCAGAACTAATATCTTAAGAAGAATTTTTTGTATTGCCATAAACTAAGAATAGATTAATACAAACCAAAAAAGTCAGTTTAAAAGAATTTCATCTTATTTCATAAAAATGTGACGACTAGGTACCTAGGTAGCGCAATGGCTGTGTTCAGCTGTGGTTGCAGTTTCAACTATCGCATAGGACAAGAATGTCCTTCAAATAATTATTAAGTCTTTTATGCCTTTATTCAAGGTATTTTTATGCCTCCAGAAAACCTCTACGACATGGAAGAAGTCCCCCTACAGAGGGTTTTACGTTTTGTAAGGAAATATCATAACATATTTTTTTTTATTATAAATTATTTATGTAGTAATAAATTAAAAACAAAATTTATTTCATTGTATAATAAACCTAGATCATAAACTAGTCGTAGAAAAATATATTAAAGTAGGTAGGTACTAGGTAATTTAATTTATTGCACACTACCTTACTTATTGCAATATTAACCAATATTATTATTAAACGAGCGACAAACTGTCCACTTGACGGTATATAGCTATCAAAGCCCATGGACAGTTGCGCTCTTGTCACTAGGGACCTTCCTTACCCTTCAAACCGAAACAGCGCTAAGTGTATTACTGTCTAGTAAGAGAAATACTAGATAGTATTTATCTACTACTCATACCAACTCTTAGAAAGAAATGAAGCTTTATCACCTAGACATTTATCTATATTTCGACATAATCCCTTAAATTTTGTTTGTAAGATGAAGGAATTCCTTTTTTCTTTAAATTTTAAGATTTGAAATTATAATTGGCATATTCCTATATGCGGGAAATACTTAAAAGCTAAGGCTAATAAATAGTATTTGTATATTTCATCACATTACAATTTTTATCAATAAATTTAACGATAATTGATATAGACCTATGCTTTTGTCTTCTTTTGAAATCAATGTCAAAAGAAACGGCATCAAAGCTCAAAATAGGAAATTTTTCTCAATTTTCAAAAAACAAGATTCTGTATTCGACGAGTATGTTTTTTTTTAATGTATGGTCACCGATTTTTTTGGAAACGGCTAAACCGATATAAATGATTCTTTGTTTATTAAATAGCCTATACTACAGGAGTGGTTTCATACAATTTTTAAAGCAAAATTCCATCCGTAAGGGTGGAAAAATAGGTGAAGAAGATCCTAATGTAATTATTTAGAAACTCTAATCTAGTTGTCACTTAATTATAAATTAAACAGGAAATAATTAGTCTTTTAATTAAAAGTATAAAGCAACATCAAAACTTAAAAAAATACATTTCCACATAATAGCTTCTGAAGTTGGGGCTTTCACTGTTTGATACACTGTCTTGGCACCGACTTCCGAAGCTGTTATGAAGAAATTATTTCATTACTTTTTTCTTTGAAGTCGGTTGGTATCCTTCATTAAAAATTGTTATAATTTTTAATGAAGTAATTTTTAAAGAATTAAAAATTATATATTATACAGGCTTAAAATACATATTATATATTTATGTATAAGCTTTATATTTATAAGGCACAAAGTTTGATCTTTAATCCTACTACTACGCGAAATAGTTTGTCATATGTGTGAATGTTCGTTTGTCTGTTCAATTATTCAGAATTTTGAACTGCGAGATAATCACTTAAATAATACAAATAGGTACGACGCTCGCGAAAAGTAATACGGTGGTTGCTAGAAGCACAATCTGAATATTTCATTTTATCATTTATCATTTAACTAGTTGTGCCCATAAATGCATATACACAAACATGTTGTGTATTAGGTAAAATTACTTGTAATTAATTTTTACCAACTTACATTTTATAAAATCTTTTAAAAAATAAATTCAGTTTATTTTTTTAAATACTACTAATGCTATTAAAAACATTACTGATATTCCCTTGAACCACTTCTAGTAAGCTTAAAATACTTGTGTTAGAAGTGGTTCACGACTGTAGTCGAATGGCGGATTCGAACCCACGACCTTTCGAAATCGCGATCCGCGCCCTGCTATTAGGCTACTGACACTATAAATAAAGAACCACTGCATAAATATAGATGAAAGTTCAGCTTAAAACATACGCAAACACTTTAATAATCAATAGCTGGATGAACAAAAGACAAGGATATAATAGAGATTTATATAATATATATTAGAGCCGTGGGTAGCTCAGATAGCGCTCGCTGTAAATTTATCTCACTATTTAACTCACAGTAAGCGAGCAAACCGGGTTCGATCCCCGCCGGCACCAATGAATTAGTTAATTGCAATTTTAAGTGCTGATTTACCATGTGCTCGGCGGTGAAGGAAGACATCGTGAGAAAACCGGCATGTCTGAAAAGTAAGAAAAAAAATATTTCGAAGACATGTGAAGTACGCAAACATTTGGGCGGCGCGGCGGACATTTTCTTGCCGTAAAACCCTCTCAGAAATGAGAGGAAGCCTGTGCCCAGCAGTGGGACGTATATAGGATGTAACTTTAATTTTTTATAATATATTATTAGGCGACAGATAAAAACTGAAAAATGAGTAGGGCAGCAGTATCTTCCTGATGACAACTCGAACTACCGCGGTTGTCAACCCGCCTACTACGTGTGGCGATTATAACAAAGTCCTAATTTAAAACACGATGGGAGGCCAATATTTAGCAGTAAACTTTGATAGGCTGTAATGATGATGATGAATATATTATTATAACAAAATTTTTACAACAGTCACTATTCTAACGTATGTCTAATCGTTTGGGCAGTCCGAAAATAGCGGCCTGCAGCTCTTTTTCTTCCGTTGTGTACGCGTCACGTGAAGCGCGTGCGAGATGCACTTTTAAACAGTAATGTACCTTACTATTTGTCAACCGATTTGAATGTAACAAACATTGTTAGCCCAAGCTTATGTCAATAAACCATTGAAAACGAAATCCAAATTCCATGTTATCCTGCGAGTAAGAATCGGCTAAAGAAGTATGCCAGCATAATCTGTTGGCATCCGACTATTCGAATAATTTTAGACTTTCATAAAAATGTCAAGACCAGCGTTGGAAAACGAAATATTTGTCATGCGCCTAGTAATGCTTTTTATTTACTAATTTACTTTTTTTTACTAGGTGGAACTAGAGTCCTTTCTCTTATGCTTAGGAGTTCGTCTGGGTAGGAACCACTCTGTTACTTCTTTCTGCCGCCAAATAGCATTGCGGGCACTGCTGTGTTCCGGACTGAAGTACATAGAGCCAGTATAATTATAGTTTGTGAGGCATCACAACTTAGTCCTCAGGTGTAGCCTTTTAAGTTGATTGCAGGTGTCCATGATCCAGTAACCATTTACCAACAAGTACTGTAAGCTCGTTCGTACTTTAATTTTCTAAAAATAAAAATGCGATGTACACCTTCAAGGCATGGTAATTTCAGACATCTATGACGTATGCGTTTTTTTAAAGAATTAGCTTGACGTTCGTTATATTGCCTGTCAAACGTAACGATTAAAACAAATCCTCCCTATAATGAGATATGTCTATGTCTAGCAGTGGGCTATTACACACTGACGATGAAGACGTTATAAAGAAGACGAAGGCAGTAACTAAACTTTATATGATATGATGTTGAATGAGTCGCAGGACTTCAATCCAGATTCAAATTGGGTTGTGTAAGATTTCTGTTGTCTTTGATAGTGCATCATATACTACCTCTGATATAATCAAAAAAGCATTACATTGGGCTCGGGTGTAAACTTATGGCATTATACATAGGTTAATTGCATAACTACCCTCCATTATATACACGCACGTAAATTTAACAGAAGTAATTTTATTTACTTAAAATTAAAATTATACGAATTTTGCTTCTAGCAAGAACGTGCCTACTATTGTATTCGAGTTTCATTCAGATGTACTGAACTAAATAATAAAGCAACATTTTGGCAGCTCTGACAAGTCTGGTCGCTATTCATTCATAAAGCCTATTCTCTATACCTTTAAATATAATTTGTTTACATATTTTATTTTCACAAATGTTTTAATGATAATATAGGAGAGTTTGTGGACGCTTTTGTAACTACTGTATGCACTTCCCCTCTTTATTTAATATTATACTTCAATTATTTTGAGTTACTGGCCTTTAGGCGGTAGAAATGAAACGAAGGCGAAGGTTCATGGTTGTATAAGTTGTAATAGATTTAAAGCAACTTTCGTGCAGCCTACTATGGGTGACTTACCTTCCGATAGGACTCGCCTAGAATTCCCATTATTGAGCACCGGAGTAGTTTATTGCGGGCTCGTATTGATAGTCAATCGTAAGGGTAGAGGCAGTACCTTAATAAAATCTTACATTTGTATTTTTGTTTGTTTAGCAGTGAAGTCTGTCCACTTAGAACTCTTCACGGATCTCACGAAGGAGGCATATCTCGCAGCCTTAAGTCGGTTTGTAGCTCGACGAGAAAAATCGCAGCACATTTATTCAGATAACGGTACCAACTTCGTAGGTGCCTGCAATGAACTATCTTCCTTTCTTAGGCACACGTCAGATCACATAACTTCAAACACCGCAGAACAAGGTATAGAATTTAAATTTATCCCAGCCTATTCTCCTCATTTTGGCGGACTGTGGGAAGCTGCCGTAAAGTCCGTCAAACATCATCTGAGACGCATTATGAGCCTCACTCACTTCACATTTGAAGACCTTTCAACTTGTCTAACTCAGATTGAAGCTGTCCTAAATTCCAGACCTCTTACACCCTTATCATTTGATCCCACTGATCTAACATATTTAACTCCTTCCCATTTTCTTATTGGACGGACAACTACCTCAGTTCCGTATCCACAAATCGAAGACAGGCATATCCACTCACTAGCTAGATTCGCGCGAGTGGAGAAGCTAAAACAACATTTTTGGAAGCGTTTTGTTAATGATTATATTCATCTCCTACAGCAAAAGAAGAAATGGCGGATCTGTAGCGGAGACCTGACTATAGGACAAATGGTTTTGGTGAAGGAAAACAATCTTCCCCCACTGCTATGGCTTCTGGGGCGCGTCACTATACTCATTCCGGGAAAGGATAGTGTTGCAAGAGTAGTTGAAGTCAAGACCAAGAAAGGGCATCTTCTACGAGCCTATAATCGCTTCGTTACATTACCAATTGAAGCGGACTAGTCCACTTCAACGCCAGGGAGCATGTTGTGTTTTATCGTAAATCGAAACGCAACAATGAGAAATAGCTCGGGCCAATCAAAAAGTTCGAATTTAAAATAACGGTCCTAGACTTCTTCAATACACAATATCATACTTATCTTCACGCACAATCCCTGACGGGGTAGCCAGAGAGAACAGATCGCCAAGTGTCACGATCCTTACAACCTCTTTCGCTTCTTTCAGATTCATTATCTTAATGTCACTATATCATAGTTTAACTGTACACAGTAATTCCCTTTTTATGTATATTTGTAATTATCTTTCAATATAGAAATCCTGTTTCATCCCTTAATGCTTGAATTATACGCAATTAATACAATTTAATTGGAGATTTGTCAAGATTTTTTATTTATTTTGGAAATTCGACTACATCAATTTATTATATACATCACCCAAGAGCTCCTGCCACATCTAGGATCAGGATCTTGGGCAAACACTATAATACTCAAAATTAAACTTTAATTAAAAGTAAAACAGACTTTAAACAACTAAAAAATAGCTTCTGACGATGGTGCAAAGGCGTGTATGAAGAATTAGAGCCTAGCTTCTGAACTATAAAACGGCACGTGAAAATTATTTTATTCTTTTCGGTTATTGGCAGTTGCTTTTTTTACCCTTCTGAGCGAACTAAGGAATTATAGTTGTAATACAAAATAAGTAATACTTAGGCGTCTAAGGCCTAGGTATTACTTGATACATTTATTTATTGTATGGTATTATATTAATATGATACATAAATAGAGTGGGCGTTACGGGTAGGCCTGGGTTTTATCGATATATTTTTTCACACTGTCTTATATCTATTATTAGTTCCGTGGACGTTCACTTCTGCTGTCAGCGCCAAAATGGCGAAAATCAAATCGCCTTATTATGTCACGGCGTATAACCAGTCCATATAAAGAGGTCTGTGTCTTACTATAATTGTATCCGAAAACCGGACAGTCATCCTTATTCTATAAAAAAAGTATGATGCTGTTTCATTTCACTGGATATGACATGAGCAATGTTTTTATTTCTCATATCAATAGCAAACGAATTTTTGCAAAATCACAATGTAATTCTTGTTAAACAGTGAAAGGTTATCAGCACGTAATATCCTCGAAATTTGGCATAAAGATAAAGAACTACGGAATTATGTCAAATAGCATACCTGATGTGGTGAGAAAGGCGGTCGCGAGTTAGGAGGCGGCGGATATCGTTGCGGATAGGAGCCGGGCGGGCCGTAGCCGCCGGGCGGCTGCTGTCCGCCAGCCGCGCCCGGCCCGCCGCCGTACGGAGGTCCGCCGTAGCCCCGCGGCGGCTGCCGATCAAAACATATTTGTTAATCATCATATTAATTACTACTGCTGCTTTAGAATATTAGAACATACAAGTGAACTTCAGCAATACTTATGATTAATTACGGTTAAAACTAAATAAATAAGAACACACAACATATGGCAAAACGATATTGTTGAATGAAGGAATGTCAATTTGTTAATTAAATTTAAAATTCTATATTGTGTTCTTTCATAGTTTAGTAGTTTGTATAAAATTTTTCAAACGGAATCGTGTCGTAGTATCAAACATTATCGTTTTCCTTGTTTAGATCTATTTTATATTTTATTTTATATTATATTTTAAAAAAAAACTTATTATTATTTGACGTTGTAGAAGTTGATGACATATAAAATTTAATGAAGGATTTGTACAATTAATTTTGATAAAAACAATTATAGATATTTTACATAACTTCATAAAATTATAATAGTTTGTTATTTTGTTTATATTAATCATGCGTTGATAACTATCGATCTGATAATGAGACAAAGGCCAATCTAACGACTCATTAACACTCAATAACCAGTTTTATTAATTTAATATCTTTTTGTTTTCTAATTCCTTTTTGAAACTTTCGCGCTCAAACTTTATTTTTATGTTAGAAATCATATTGTTACCAAATTACCTATACTATTAGTCATACTAAAATTATACTACGAAAACACACACATTTTTTATTTACGTACTTGGTGTATAATATTGCCCATAATAATAATCTAATATATAAAAATGTATGTTTGTTTGTTCGTATTTTATGCGCTGCCATTCTGTTCATCAGATTGCGCAAAAACTTTGTCAAATTAGTGCTTGCACTTGATCGAAGGTTGTAGGCATAATACAATTAAATATATATGGTAACGGAGTAGTAAGTAGTATATTAACGAAAAATTTATTTGAAAGTTATATCATACAACTTCAATGAATGTATTATCATTCCTAATTAAACAATATAACTCTTCCAAATTTAAAACGATATTTTCATAATTATTTCTTCTGTGAGAGCAACGCGTCGGGTACCAGTTAGTGATTATATAAGTAATATTTGTAAAAATACAATATACCAATAAATATCAATGCCCTGACACTTCACAATAATAAAATATTCCAACAAAGAACATACACTGGCAAAAGTACAGAAATAAAAGTGTCAACTATTACCTATTTCAAATAAAAAATACACCAATTAAATTTTATGTTCACCACAGTTCAATATTTTTGTTAATTAGTTTTGACGGTTCAGTGGCGCAGTGGATTAGCGATGAGGTCCAGCGCTAAGGGCCGCGGGTCGAATCCCGTACAGAACAAGTTTTTTTTTTGGCATGGCCTATAAATATTTGTTCCGGGTCTGGACGTTTGTCCTTGTAAAATTTATGAATGAAAACTATACGATACAGAAGAAAATCCAAGTTTGGAGGTAAAGATTTTTTTTAATATATAAATATATTTTTATATAATATACACTCTTATTAACTCAAATAACAAATTATATACGTATACATTCTGGTAAGATATCTGGCGAACTTTAAAACAAAAGTTTACTCTACTAGCTCATGAATTTAAATAAAATTATATTTAGTTTAGAAAAACTTAACTTCCATTGATCATAAGCTGTGATGCTCCTAGTGGGAAAACTAGGTCCTGAAATTATTGTTTTGTTATTTATTCTTAATACGTCTACAAAATTTTAAAATATTCAGAGGTTTGGAAGTGGAAACTAAATTATTAGTTACCCTTACACTCATATGTATGTAACATACGGGTATATACAGCAGGTCAAACAAATTAAAGCGTGTTAAAAGAATAAGTGCTGCCAGTCATTTCATAAAGTTACAGCCTGTATGCGTCCCACAGCTGAGCACAGGGCTCCCCCTCAATTCTGAGAGTTTTAGGGCAAAGAAGTGTCCGCCGCGCTGTCCAAATTGTTGTTGACGGAATTAACGTCTTCGAAATATTTTTATTTTATTTCTCAAACATGCCGGTTTGCTCTCGATGTTTTCCTTCACCATGCTCCAAGCACATGGTAAATCAGAATTTTTAATTGTAATTAAGAATTTCATTGGTGCCGTCGGGTATCAAACCAGGGTTGCTAGCGTACTGTGCAATTTACAGCGAGCCCCTGAGTTACTAGTCATTTCATAAACTAGATTTAAATGTCGCATTAAATATCAAGATTGCAAAACATAGTTGCTTCCAGTTTTTATTTTATTTTTATAGAATGACGAAGGGGCACAGTCCACACAATAGTAAGTGGATGGTTTGACTCACAGACACCTACATTTTACCCCGATTAAGAATCAAAACACAGGTGCGTTGTTATCCCTAGGACTAAGATGGAATCGTTTACAAAAATAATCTTCGGTTATCGACACTCACCATACGAAATACAGAAGCAATGTACATAAAAATACTATCCTAATTTGTAAAAATTGATGCACATTTTAATTTTAACAGATTCTTATTTATTTGTATAGAATAATAATAGAAATCCTTTTACAATGTCAGTTATAAGACATACTCTTACTGTAATATCAATTTTCAGCCCGATAACGCGTCTAAATAATTGACGGCCAAAGTAATACGCTACGCCAATAATGCCGCCCGTTTCAGCTTTCAGTTCTCATTTTGTTCTATGATGAAAATTCAATTACTCGCACGAAGCTCGCTCTGGGGCGGGCGAACGACGCCAGTCGTGTTCCCTTTGATTGAATGTTTTACATCTCCAAACTACGGCCTGCCACTGAAGTGTTTCCCGGGTACAGTTCCGATTAGGAGACATGAGGACTGTATTCGCCAATTAGACTTACATTTTTACGAACATTGGGATGTTTTATGGCTGATTCAATGATTTACGAGGGCGGTGTTGCAGGGTGGGTCGCGCGGAGGGCAGGCACAAGGGTTGCGCAGGGTACGGGCGGCGGGGGGCGTCGGCGCGCCATTGGCCGACACTGCATCGATCGCGCGACGAGCTCAAAGCGACCCGCCCGCGCCAGCCAGCCTCCACCTACGTTAATAAGTAATCATCCGACCCCGCGATACCTCAGCGAGTTTTCCGGACAGAGCTGGAACCACTGAGACAGGCTTCGCATCTCCAGTCGACTGGAACAAAGAGCCGCCGCATCAGGCGACATCCGTATTGATTTATGCAGTAATTGACCCGCGGGTAGGTGCGCAACCCACGCACACCTCCGCCCCGTACGCACCTACATCCCTTCGCACGCATTTGTATGTATGTCGAACAGAACAATGCATTCTTATCTATGTTTTGCGTAGATAAAACGATCCATTCAAGTATAAAAGGTTTTTAAATAAATTGGTAACATAATAAAATCCCTTTTCAGAACATTTGTTGGTAAATAAAAATCACGCACGAATTGAAAGTCAGCACCGCAGTGACCTATTTTTACCTCGACGTCGGGACCGCTTCAAGTGTCTCGTAAAAGTTCATTTGAAGATACGAGAGGGAGGCTTTTTGTTAGGTTTCAACTCGTCGGGGAGCGGGTCGGTCATTACGTAAATATCGCGAGTACCCAAGTCAAAAACAAACAATACCGTGCAGTTAAGCGACTGGGATGTTTTTCATAGATACAAAGAGAATGACAGCAAATTATAAAAGGATTTTACTGTGTGCATAAAAAGTGGTTTATCTATGTAAATGTTGTTTATTAAAAAGGATGACGCCAGCCCATGTTAATGGTATGATAGAATAATACGCTTGTAGGGGATAATAAATCAACTATGAACATAAGTCACTGGAATAAATTCAAGTATTTCCGCTACTAACAGTTACATAAAACTTAATAAGTTTGGGTGTATCGCGTCGTCGCGCACCATTCAAACTTCTTCATAATTATTTTTTTTTAAATCAACCATCACCCAGACGGCCTTTTACCGATCGGTTCACAACTAAAAGCGAGAAGGACGTCTTTACCTTCTTGATATGGGGTAATGCGTCTGACATTGAAATTATATTTTTATCTAAGAAGAGCTAGGTAGGTAAGGTAGGTCCGAAGGAATCCCTTAGAGAAAAATTTCAAGAAATAAATATATTAACTTTGGCCACTCAATTTATTTACGAACTCCCAAAGTGTCACTAAATTCCTTCATGAGGCAATGCGTACGCTTTTACAACAAAGTCCTAAAAATATGCAGGACCTAATATCAAAAAGTTTAAAATTTTTATTAAGCAGAAATTGTTTAGTAAGGGTTATTATACTACTAAAGAGTACACGATTGATAAAAACCCCTGGGAATGAGGTGATGGCTACCATACTGTTTCTAAATATTTTCATGCTAATTGTATAAAATCATCATCATTCATCATTACAGCCCTTCACAAGTTCACTGCTAAACAGGCCTCACCCAAGGAATGCCGCAAAGCACGGTCCGGAACCACCTGCATCCATTGACTTTCTGCGTGTCTTACCAGGTCGTCACTCCATCTAGTGGGGGGACGCCCTACACTTTGCTTGCCGGTACGAGGCTGCCATTCGAGAACCTTCCTCGGTTGTCGGTTCTTCGAGTTATATGGCCGGCCCATTGCCACTTCAGCTTACTAATCCTTTAGGCTATGTCGATTACTCTGGCTCGTTTTTAAGTATAACTTCACTTCTCCGTAATAAGTCAAATTATTTACCACCAACTCATCATATTATTCTCTTCGTTATCAACACCCGTCGTACGCCATAATGTTTGAATGCCGTAGCATTCAAACATTATTTTTTACTAAAAACTAATTTATGAGTAAAGTAGTCCTTTTTTTACCAATGTATTACACTCGTATAGAACTTGTTGACTTATTCGAAGTTTTGATGAAAACTTAGTAGTTTGCGCGAAAAAGGACCTGGCATAAAGTTTGATGGCACAGGAGAGTTCAAGAAGTGTTTTTGTTGTGTTCTTGTCATTAAGAGGTCATAAAAGATTTTTCGATAATATAAGATGAAATATAAACACCTCTCACGTATTCTACTAAAATTTACTTCATTCTATACTCAGGTATACTTTACTTCTTGATGAAACCTAGATGTCTAAGGAATTATATTATATATCGAGGACGTGTTGTATGTAAAGTTCGCCAACGCGCTTTATAGCAGCGCGGCGGACCAATTGTTCCTGTGCCTAAAATAGATTTGTATATAGTCTACTTTACTTACGTATTTAGTGTATTGTTTTCTTTTGTACTACAGGTATTAATAAAGTATTTTTAAATTTAAATGTTAACTCTCTTTTTCGATGCAAGAGTTCTTTTAGCTCCGGACAAATAGCTTTAAAAGCCAATTCAATGTTATAATAATACTTTTAATTAAATTGTTTTATAAACTGGTCAATTCTTGGTCCATTGCCTAGTCAACCACCGGTACAAACTCATCAATCATCGGCCATAATCTGCCTTGCCAGAGTAATTATTTAAAATAACATAAAACGCAGTTCCGGTCGTGCATGGAGTACACTGTTATGCTAAGAGATTTATGGGGTAACTTTGATTTTGTTGAAAACAATCTTGTCAGCCTTGAGCACAGGCGCAAAGTAACAAGCCTCTCGATATTCCATAGGATGCAGACTCCAGAGAGTGTATATTTGAAAACAATCTTGACAGCCTTGAAAACAGGCGCAAAGTAACCAGCCTCTCGGTATTCCATAGGATGCACAGTTCAGAGAGTGTGTATTAACATGCCCTAAATTCCTCTACTATTGGACAACCAAGTGATCGGCGAGTTTTCACTCCTTTGTTGTTGATATTCCACGCATTCGAAGCAACGACTTGCTTCGCCTTTCGTTCGTATTGCGTGCCCCAAAGTATTTATTTGCTGGCATCAGCCTTTTCTATTACAATTTAGGCGTTCTCAAGACAACCCAAGCAACACACAAGCACACAGAACTCAGTTCTTTTAAAAGCGTATAAGACTGTCGAAAAGAAGTTGTATCCTTATAAGAGTGGTTTATGAGTTATTATTCAGCTCAAGCTATATAAAGCCGTATTTTGTAACACTTCAATCTGATTTTATCATTAAAGTTGTATAGAAGCTGTTTTTAACATGCTGTCCCTTGCTTATACAGCTCTAAGTGTTATTATAGTATCACTAAAATCTTATTTCTGAACAATGGTGTATGCAAACTCTCTTCTAAAACTTATTCTTATGGTGTCATTGTACACTTTTGTAAATACAGTAGTTTTATGATTTCTGTCTATGAGAGTGATATAAAACTAAAAAAATAAATAACAGCCATAGTACAACTTAAATCAGTATAAGTGACAGAATATCGCCATTTTGCATTCGTTGCGTGTTTATATTGCGTTAGTGAACAAAATAAATTTGCTATCAATATGTGGAAAAAAGAAAAAGTTTTGGTGCAGTAAAAAGATCATGTTAAATTTAAATTAAATTTATCCAACACTGTTGCCAAGATAAGGTTCTTCATCTTTTTTTTTTTGTATCTCTAAAGAGAATTATATGTTCTGTTGAAAAACTGCTATACAGCGTAAGTAATAAAAATATCCATCATAGAACTGATTAAAAACTAATGGCTGCATGATATAATCCATAACATGCATAGTACAGCTAATAAGAATTTAAGACCTTCGAAATACCATTTAGGCTGTACAGCAAATTGTCGCCATTTTAAGACCCGTAAAAACAAAATTTATAATAATATAATTTTGGGATTATTAAACATTGGTCTAAGCCTATATCATTACTTTCAGTTTGATTAATAATCACTGTGCCCCAATGTGCCATCATATCCATTATTTTATTTTATTTTTTTATTCTAACCTATGCAACCGATATTTTGTTACTGTATTTAGTATTTTGTCCTTAAATTATTTTGTTATTTTGCTAGCGCGGCAATTTTTTGATAGAAAACATATGCAAGTTTACCGTAAATCTAATTTCGCACTTTCAATTGCCCCATTATCATCGTCAAAACTCAACTCCAGTCCGAATATAATATTAATATGTTCAATATATTATGTCGCCATTATTCAATAAACTTTTTGTTTGATATTCATTTGTGATTCCGTTCAAAAAGCAATTTAAAACGTTTGTCTTTATAAGTTACTTACAAGGCAATATCTGTAGTGCAATATGTAGTTTCCTTGCACACCAAATAACAGCTGTAATACAGCAGTTATACTGCCTCTTTTATGCTTGTACAGCTACTGTACAGCGCTACTAACGCATAAAGCTGCATAATTTGTGCCAATTTTTTACTTATAAGAACTGCACAGTTTTTATACAGCCAGAAAATACAGCATCTAGTATAAAAACTAACTTCAATACAGCTCGTATACAGCTTGCATGCTGCTTGGGAAGTGAATAGGCTTTTGTTGTGCTAAGACACGATTGACCATCTAGGGCGTCATCACCAATTACCATCATGAGGGATCTTCATCAAGCACTGTCTTATAATAAGCAAAAAAGCGCGTAGAGCCATTGCTCTGCACCTGATGTCTCTCCGGTCATGTTAGATTGCCGTCCCGTCAGACTATGAGAGTGAGGGACTAATAGAGAGTGCACTTGTACTTGCGCATACACTCGGCACTAAATAAACTGCGGTTGCAAACATTTTTTGCCTGACAAGCGTGGCATTAATTTTTTTTTAAAACGTTACCCCCACACTAGGATTTTCTCCTGTGTCGTGGAGGCAGTTTACAAACATAAATTGCACAAGGACAAACATCCAGACTCGGAACAATTATTTGTAGGCCATAATACTTGTTCTGTGCGGGATTCGAACCCGCGGCCCCCAGCGCAACAACTGATTGCTAAGCCACTGCGCCACGGAGCCGTCATTAATCATTAATGCCAAACATTCCACTCTATGCGCATGATACAAAAAATGGTCCTCAGTACCAGATGGATTTGGGGGTGACTATGAGAACGGCAGTAAGTGCTAAATATCTTCAGGGGAGGTTTGCTTGCTTTGGCGACATTTAACCTACGCACCGAGTTGAAGAATTTGCGCTGCGGTTTGACATGATTAACCGAGGTACAAAACCACTTCCAGAATAGAAATAAATTTAATTATGAAGGCAGTAACAGTTATGTCTCAGTGATCCTGAGGCTAAAAACTGATAGCGATCTCGGAACTGTGATAGTCACACTCACCTTAACGTTAAGTTTGAGTGGTTACGTCTAATGAAGTCAACGCTCTGTCGTCCACAGGCTTTAATACAAAACCCTAATAAACTTTTAGCTTGAATTACATACGCTGCATTGTGACTCTACCACGTAAAAATATGTACATATTACATTTTTTTGTTGAAAATCGTTGCATTCATTTATGTTTAGTATTACAAACACTTGTGCAACACAAACACCCGAATCGCTCTAACTGTGAGATCCAAGGAAATTTCATATTCACATTTTGAAGCTAAGAATTAGTTAAAACGAATAAAGATCAACCAAAAACGTTGGCTTTGCCGGAGTTTGAATGCTTAACACCGAGGTGCCATTAAGTAGGCTGTTTTATAAACTATCTGTCTGGCAATCAGATTAAATTAATAAATTAAACTTTGATAACATACAAATAGAGCACCGTCAAAGGTACCCGACGTCTGACTATGCGATAGTCAATCTGCTAGCCAAGCTTCGACTATTAAGGCAAATCCCTACAGTTACAGAGGTCACAGAAATCCTTGTCTAGCAGTGGACTTTTACCGGCCGATAAAGAAAAATAATACAAATATACGAAAAATAAATTAAATAACGCTTATACGAGTACTTTAATTTTGTAAGTACCACACTGTATACTATATGATTGTTTCATTTTTATATATACCTCGCACCAACAGCACCATTCATGAGCCGTGTAAGCGTTAGTTCTAAAGTAGTTATCATAATAGACATAATCCGGAACGGTGCGTCACATCAAAGGCGGTGCAAATGCGAGCCATTGGGAATGCGACCGGATTCCGCCGCAGCCTGGCGCCGACCGCATTTTCTCAATTGCATCGCCGTTATGTCATTATCAATGGACTAAATATAGTCGATTAATATTATGATTTTATGTTTTTGTTGTTTTTTTTTTTAAACTTATTGTAAATCAGTGCTTGGCTACAATTCCACCAGGTGGTAAGTGGTGATGAAGCCCTAGACGGTAAATCGCACTCTCTTAGCGTAATAGAAGCTTATTAATTTTTCCTTGAAGACGCCTATATATTATCAGACGGAAAGACAAACGCTCGCATTACGAAAGATGAAAAATGAAATCGTTTGGTTCGAATGCGTGGAATATCGACATTAAAGGGGTAAAGACCGCCGACGGCCTGGTTGTCCGGCGATGGAAAGGGGATGGAGGAATTAAGGCATGTAATATTTGATTACATAATTATAATATTGGGTCAAATTAATAATCATTTTAAACACACAATGTTGACTATAATTTCTATTTTAAAATTTAAACTAATGCTCTAGGTAGTATGATATGTATTTGACATTTTATATCAGGGAGTCGCATTTGGGTTGATGACAGCCTCTTACCTATTTCAGCCTACACTCCGCAGTGCACATACTGCTGTGTTTTGATTTGAAGAGTATGAAAGTTAATAATAATAAGGGGGGAAAGACCACATACAAACTGTTAACTCATTTGTCAATGTAATGTTAGTAGAAGAAAATAAACTAAGTAGCGTTTATAATTCACAAAAGAATCTACTCACCGCAATAACTTAATATTTAATTATTTATATTCAAAAACTGTTACATCATTATAACGTTTTAATATTTAATAAATTACATACACGCTATTATTACCCAAGGGCATTTAGATAATTTAACATTCAACTTCCAAAAGATTACCGCAACCGGGTCGGAATGCGAACACTCAACTAAACATACATCACACGACAAGGACATTGAAGCAATAATAAATATACAAAAAGTAAACAACGTACGGCAGAATGTTAATGACCTATGACTAATACAAGAGGCCGGTAATGTATAATAATCGGCATTCGTACAAACAGTAGCAGACCGCGCCGGCGGATACGAGCAAACATTACATAATTCTTTGATTGTGTTTGTAAAAAGTTGGGGATTCCCACCACTACAGGCGCATTTCACACGGACGAACCCCGCGTGTGTGAGTGTAACCTTGCCTTCCTTTACATATTAAACGCCGTCGGGCTATCCCTTTGCGTTTCTACAAAAAAAGATGAAGCCATAACTGTATTGTTGCGAGAAAAAGAAAATGAATGAGATGGGATTGACTGTTATTACTATTATTACTATATTCCGACGGCTCCTGCGAGAGCGATAAAAGGCCCGCTGACCGGTTTTCTTTTTATACTTGTTTGTGTAACAACAATGGGATGTAAACTGTATTCATAAGAGTCATCTTCCGAGTTTACGACAAGTACCGCAAGTGTCGTTACTTCGTTGCCAACGTCAAATACAAAAAAAAGACAAGAAGCGATTCATTCAAAAATGTTACAGTAAAGTAGAATCAATTAGAGATGCATTTGATGAAATGTGACGCAATTATATGTCGTGTAACCGTCACAAAGAGGAATTAATAACAAAAATAAAGCGCGCTTCGCAGCAATAGGGCTGGCGGAAAGTAAATACAAATAGCTGTGTATTTACTTATAAAAGTCTATAAATAGAGAGAGCATTACGTAGTGTTATGCGGTCGGTTACGGCGTGTTATTTTGGTCGTTACGAGCCCCGTGAATGTCAAGCTCACAATAACTGGGTGCCGCGGTTAGGCAACAGGTGGATTCCATAGCGATCTTATTACATTTTACGCATATTTTCTTGACAATGAGTTGTATGACACAGAAATAATTAACGTAGTAAAGCCAAACTGCAGCTGTATTGTGGCAGTAGAAGAGATGGGTTGGTATGACTGGAGAAGAACTACGCTCTCAAGAAATACCAGCGTAAAGTAGCAGCATGATGCCTCCACTACCAGTAGTATAGTTGCAGCACGAATGGGTCGGCTCGGGGAAGGACCTCACAGAATACCAGCTTAAAATAGCAGCATAACGCTGCTGCGTTTCTTATGGTGAGTGTACAACGCATCTGCATTTTGATTCGTAATCGATGATAGATGTAGATGTCTATGAGCCACAGCAACGACTTATCATCAGGTGGACTGTATGCTTGTTTATCACCCTAATTCTATATAAAAAAAAACTTCGCTTCGCCTCGGGATACTTGCGATCGCTGTCGGTTTTTTGTCCCGGAGTCAAAGGATTTCGCGAAGTACCCCGAAGTTACACGAAGCGTCTCTCTACACTACTCGACTTACGCCAGTTATGAATATTTTTTTTTATATATAAATATTAAATATGTAGCTTTCTACATAATTAATTATTTAGTTAACGCAGCTGCCTCTTGAACGTCATTCATGTTAAGGGTGCGGGAGTCTCAAGGCGACTGAGCTCTTCGCGAAGTAGCACGAGTGTGTGGTCACGTTCTTCGGACTGCGATCGCCTTCGACGAGCACTTCGTCAAAGTTACTTCGCAAGTAGTGTAGAGGAGGCATAACAGATTTCATCGAATGTTGAAATACATTGATACCTTTTATTTTACCGAAATTCAAAGCAATGCGTTAATTAATATCATGCAGTGCTGCAGAAATTTCTTAGAACGATATCCTTGCGTTGACTTGATTTTTACAGACTTAAGGCTGACAAAGATTATGGCCGTCGCATACAATGTTGAATCCTAAGGTTGTATGTAACAAAAACAGCTTGTAATCAACTCGTCAGTATATATAATTGAAATGTTTTATACAAATAATTATTTCTAAATTTACATTTCTGTACACTTATATAGCTGACACAAATGTTAAGCTGTAGTGGAACCTATTGCTCTAAATCCATACCAATTAGTAAGTCTTTAACGACTTTGCAAGCCTTTAAGTGAGTTTGTATTGGTGAACCATTCAACATATAATTAGGTATTGCACGGAGCTTTGCAAGCATAAAAAAATATGTGCTCTATTGGTCCCTCACTACGCCCGCTCAACTCCCTTACTTCTACTAGAGAAAATCGGTGAGCAATGTGAGTATACTAGTGTAAAAAAATAATATACCACTCAGGTCGATCAAAGGATAACAATATATAGATACAGATGATGAAACATAAATGAAACTTATGTTATATATTTTGTATTATTTCTACCTCCCCTCTTAGTCGAAAACACTTATACAAAACATATATTGAGTCTTGGTTACGAAAAGTATATGAGTATTCGTACAAGGAAAGAAGTCTGCAGCAGTGCCACAGTTTCTATTCACGGGACCCCTTTATTAAAACAGACTCTAGCTTAAGCATTAAGTCATAACTACTAATTATAATGAAACGGTGGGTGTTAAAGATGAGCCGGCGCCGATTACGGTCAAGCAAAAAATATTTCTTAAAAAGAAAATCGTCGTTTAGTTTGCTAAAATGAATACCTATAATAATAGCGTTGTGCTTAAATCAAAAGACTACCACGGTTGCTTGGTGCAGCCCATTGTCTGCCCCCAGCTATACATAAATGCGCTAGTAATTTACTTCCAATTTTATAATCTAAGTACTTGAAACTTCAAACACGACATCGCTCTGGTACATCAGACAGGTATAACTCAAGACTCGTGACACTGGATCGTCAACCTTACAGTCCGGACATTGCACCTTGTAATTTTGAACTTTTCCCGTAGATAAGACTAAAAATATGGGACGTATTAAACTATTACTTTACTCTTTTGAACCCCCGCCGAAAACAGAGGAGTGTTATATGTTTGAAGTGTGTATATCTGGGTCTGTCTGTGACATCATAGCTCCTGAACGTATTAACCAATTTTGATTAAGTTTTTTTTGTTTGAAAGGTGCCTTAATCGAGTGTTCTTAGCTATATTGCAAGAAAATCTGTTCATCCGTTTGAAAATCATTAACTCTTTTTGTTTCGTGGGTTTTGAATTTTTTTAATTTTAGTTATTTAAAAGCTTTTATTTACTTGCAATGTATGTTTGTTAGAGTCAAATCTTGCAATTGAATTTTAAAGCAATTATACCCTACCGATTGAGGTGATATTTTGCAAGTGACGTTATTCTAAATCCAATATGGCGGGTCACCCGGAATGGTGAACTACTTATTTTTTTACGTACTCCCATGATATGGATATCTAATGAAAGGGTTCGCTGAAAAGAATACGAATAAAGTGACGTCCGCGTTCAGTTCTTCGGGAAGATGGTGTACCCCACTAATCGGTAAGACTTGCGTCAACTACTACTTGCGTCAAACTATTATCGGCCTACGCTCTGGGCAAACTCTAGCGGTGGTGAAAAAATTCCAAATAGCGAAAAACAAGATGGTCGCCATACCAATTTTAAAGAATTATAACTCGGCATAGGTTAGGGATAGTTTGGTGGTGCTTAAACGAAATTAAATGTTGTAGGGACTGACAAGGGTCAACAACTGCTGGCGATTAAAAAATCTCAAGATGGCGGTTCTAAAATGAAAAGGCTCGGAAATGAAAAGGCTTAAAAACAAGTCCAGCGATAAATAAAAAAACAAATAGTAAGAAAAAAACATTTAAAAAAGCTTTATTATATATCTAGAATATAATCTAGAATAAATAAAATAGAATTCTTCTAGATATATAAATAAAATATATATCTAGAAGAAAATAAACTTTAAATTAAATCAAACCCATCAATTTATTACATTACACAATTTAAATAATATAAAAGCTTTATATATATATATATAAAAGATTTATCCGTGTACATAGAAAAGAATACAATATGTAATTTGATATTGACATTTAAGTAGCTAATTAAAGAAAAAAAGTTTTTTTATTAAATAGGTAAATCTCGGACAAGCTTTTATAATATCATATAAATTGTGTAATGTAATAAACTGATGGGTTTGATTTAATTTGAAGTTTATTAATTTTTAATCCCTCGCCGAAGCCTCATTCAAAGGAGCAGGCTGCATCGTGTACCTACATTTAAAGTTGCCATGGTCCGATCAAATTAGGAGACAAATTTTATGATTTTAGATATATAAAACAGCAACAATATATGAAATGTCACGTGTCTATATTCTAACTTGGTAGTGGAGGCGTAAAATCCAACTTCATTAACTGGGGGCACTGCCGCTTGGCATATGAATTAGGTGAGTGCTTCCTACCCAAACGAACACCTAGGTAGAAAAGAAAGGGCTTCTTTTTCTAATAGGTGTAGTAATATGGAGAGTAGCATGCCGGTGCAGCAACCACTTGAATTAAATAAAAATCTAAAGATGTAATTAATTAACCAAGATCAAAATAAACCAGACCAAAATTAATACATAACGGCTACAGAAATATGTACGCAACAAGTGTAAACAAACAAATTGCAAGTGTTACTGACCTAATAAAACGACCCCTTTCCCACCCAAGACTGTTCAATAAAGAACTCCCTTTCAGTACATACAATCCGGGGTACATAAGAGTGGCGGTCGTGACCTTTTAATGTAGATGTACCTAGATGTATAGTCGCCCGCCCCGCTATATAGCGACAACTCACGGATTAAAGAAATATTCAACCCTCCAGATGCGGCAGTCATTCTTATCTTTACCGTCTCAAAAATAAATTGCTTGACACAAATATTGCTCAGTGAGCAGTGTACTGCAAAGTTACAGATTCAAAATCACATCCCAATTTAATATTTTGGCAAACGCCGACGAACAGAAACGTTTTAAATATTGCATCAGCATTTTGATTTGTAAAACCTTAGCAAAGAACGTAGGCATATAAAATACAGATAAGTAGGAATGGTTCACTTGTGAATGCGTTCTATTGTATAGTTGATTAAAACCGCCAAAGACCTGTTTTTGTAGCACTAAAAATAGTATCATGAATACCTACATCTTATCCTAAGGATACCGTAACAGGATGCTTGGTCTTCTGCTATGCTAATCTAAAAGGGGATTTTCCCTCGTAAGACTGACTTTTCCCTACATGTAAACATTTCAAATAAAACGTCAAAATGAGCAACAATCGTGTAATAAAATGTTACTATTGAACGCATGACACATGTTACGATTCATTTATAAACGCAACGTCATCAAGACTGCAGGAACATACGTTTCCTCCGTAGATTGTCTAATTGGAGGGATTTTTGCCATAGTTGCCATGCTTGGCAGGTGGGTTGGCAACCACAGGTATTTTAATTTATTTTAGTTATTATTAGGAAGTCGCTGCTGCCCACATCTAGTATATTTCCCTGACGTCTCTTATGACACCAATGGGACCATAATGCATACATATATTGACCATGTAGTGGTGGTGGAAGAACTTCCACTACATGGTCAATACGTCATCATATGGATATAATCTATTACTTCGAATCTGATCTTGTGTATATCCTTCGTAGTACAAGTAACATAGCTACATCACATATGTTGTTGTCATTAATATGAATGTAATTGCGGCACCGTGACACTAGTGGGGTTATAAGGCCATATAAATATATGTAAGAACGCATGAGTCATTTACCTTTCGACTACACTCTGAGAAAAGTCCTTGGCAATGGCCCCTTTTACATTCATATACATTTATCGATGTAGTTACGTCACTTCGTTTGCATTATGAAGGCTAGCAAACTGTTGTAATAAAATTTTACGTGGAACTACGGTCTTTCAGCCACGCGTGTATTGTAGGTATTTATTGTGATTCAACGAATTAGTAGCACGTTACATATTGGATAGCAGAGTATAATAGGATGATGTAGGTATTGTTGCGTAATCTAGTTAGTAACTTTATTTACGTGCACCTCATCTATAATTAAAACAGCCGACGTGTTTAGCGCTGTAAGCCACACCGTCACGGCTAGTGATAATGTGCTTGACCTACACGGGTTTCCCTCGTTATTAATCCGACATTTTGATTTGAACCGACGACGGGCGAAGGGGGCCGGCAATTACGTGACGTCACCGCAGTTTAACGACCCCGTTACAATATATTGTATGAATGAATGCAACGGCGCCGACGAATGATGTTTTCGTCCACCGATATGAGTCGTCATGATGTAAGAAGACTGCTAAGCAGTAAGGCAGATAAGCGTGACGCTCATGATAATGTTCGATTTCGCGGCTTACATTAATTACTGTAGTTCATGACATTCATTTCAATGTCAATTATGTAACCACAAGCAATGTAAATAGGTATCAATTCAAGGAATATAGATATGAACTAGGTATTCACGTATCGACTAATCAAGGAGATTGGATCTGGGTCAAAATTGTCAAAAGAAATTTAGGTAGGTGACCATCTGGTTAGCAAGTGATGCGACAGCGGATTAAGACGGACATTACCTAAGCACAATACATCATTATCTGGTAGCACGCGGTGAGACCGAGAAGGCTTGCATTGATTTTACAAAATCCACATCACGAACTGAGAATGAGGGGTCTCCGTCGGCCCATTCATCTCGTTTTCATGTACCTACACGCCGCCGCTATTGCGATACGAAAGTGAGAGCGAAATTTACTCGGGCGCTACGCACAGCAACACCACGTACTGCCCTAAATACGACGGGAGAATAGATATCGATCGCCAATTGGCAATAGAGAGCAATTATGAATTTCTTTTCATATAAACACTGTTTTAATTTTAAGCCTATTTCTCGAGTAAGCCTAGAGATTACCCGAGCGCTAACGCACGGCAATACTCCGTACTGCTCTAAATAATAAAAAAGAATACATACTATACTAATGTCACGCTATTAACATTACAAATAGGTACTCCCGTTAACGAATCTGTGGACAAATACTTAAACGCCACTCTATTTTAAGATGTCATTAAGTCTCGTACTGTCACATTCACTTTGACTTAAAGTGAAAGAGACAGCAAGGGCTTAACGCCATCTTAAAATTGAGTAGCGTTTGAGTATTTGGCCATAAGTAAGCATAAAAATTCTTGTGTTAAGAGTGGTCGACCACAGTAGTCGAATCGCGGATTCAAACCCACGACTCTCTGGTTTGCAATCCGCAGCCTAACCATTAAGCTACTGTCGTAATTACGTACGTTGTTATAAGCGGGAAAATAGATATCAACCGCCAATTGGTAATAACAATAATCAGCAATTATGGAGTTATTTTCATCCAAACGCAGTTTTGATTTTGTGCTAATGTAATACTCAAGGCATAGGTATGTTGCCACAACATTGTTGATTGTTATTAAGTGCAGTTACTAATGCACACGCATATGTTAGGCAGCTATTATAAGAATATTATGTGAATTTACTGCCTCGTTAGTTTGGTGGTCGTAAATGCGATTACTGATCGTGAGGTCCTAGTTTTGAATCTTGGGTCGAGCCTTTTCTGACAATAAATTCTCAGTAACAGTTGGCGGAAGTTGGCGGCGTTCCACCCACGTGCTTTGTAACTCACGTAAAGCCGTTCACTCTTCGAACCATTGCCGTCCCATTGGACTATGAGAGTAACAAAATAGAGAGTACAACTGTGTTTGCGCATACACTCAGGCACTATAATCCTGTCCTGGGCAGATGGCTAGTCTCCATCGAGACTGGCCGAAATTATCGAAATTCGGTTTGGAGGATATTATTATTATATGAATTATAAGCGTTGCCAACTGGAAAGTACATTAGCAGCACTCGAATGCAAGTGCACTTCAGAAGTTTTGGTGTTTTTCCAATAGACACCAGGATGGACAAGCAACGATGATTGAGATGAACCGAACCAAACCAAAAAGAACATGAGATTGATTGAAATTCCTTCGCATATTTCATTCGCAAACTGTACAACTGTACCTTCGGCATCATCAATTCATGTACCTACTCCAACATTTTGTTAATGCATGCAAGACACATCATGCTTGCTATGCCTATTCACTAATGCACTTCACTGAAATTGTTACCATACCGTGTAGTGGCGGTGTAAGAATATCAACTAACCCATATCATCCCGTGGGTGTCGAAAGAGGCGACAGAGGGAACCAAATCAGGAAATGGGCAGCAGCGTCTTTTTAATAACGATTAAAAATATAAAAACTGCGATTGCCAACCCTATTGCTAAGCGTGGCAACTATGGCAAATATCCCCTCCATGAGGCATATGTACAGCAGCGAAATTTAATACGCTGTAACGGTAACGGTAAAGTTCTTACTTACTACTTCTGGTGGGTTGAGCGGGCGCGAAAAAGGTAATACTAGAAAAAAAAGCAATTCTATTTAATTTTAGTACTAATCACAAAAAGCTACCCTTTACACGTTTCTACTAATGTACTCTTCAAACCCACTCGCCTAATGACTAATATGTAAGTCAGCTATTTGCTTTTCAAATGCCTACAATACTTTCAAAGCGTGCATAGATTATGCGAGGATGTAATCGTTAACTTATAACAAGCCGTGATAAATACTTGTTTACAAATATAAAGAAAGATCCGACCGAGTGTAAGAACATACCGTACCTATATCCGCATCACACAGCTAAATCTAAATATAGCGGGCGCCGATATCAGCGGCTCGCCCTTGAACCAGTCGCACGGAAACATTTTATTATTATTACCGAGCTGTCGGCGAGCACGAGTGTGTCGGGTCGACGACCCCACGACCACGTGTCTCCTTATCGACAACTATCTAACACGATTGTGGGTAAACAACGGACCGAGATAAATGACTAATTCCACGGTAATTGTTTATTTGAGTCATTCATAAATAATCGCAACAACGTCACAGCCACTTCGATGACAATGAAAACAGTCGATTCCTTGAACAACGGCAACTTTTGATCTCGGAAACGTCGTGAATCTGAAACATAGAATCAATATCCGAAAATAACATTATTTAAACAAATAGCGCCGCACTCTTGAAACTCAAATTTTAAAAATATCATGACGATTAAATTTTAATTCAAGACATTTCAATTGGTTAACTATTGTGTCTGTTTCGAAGATAAGGAACTTTAAGACTGAAGGCATGACATGTGAACAACCGATACATAATAAAATACTCTTAACACTTTTTTCCAAATATAGAATAGGTACCTCTGAATAAACTAAAAAAATCTCTCCACAAAAGCACAACACCGAGATGTACATACACATAAGAGCTTCCGTTAATTGCATCAAAAGCTCGAGCGGAAGTACACCCGTGCCGTGGGAAGTGGGACAAACGTTACGTAAGCGGTACTTGTTCGGCCAGCCTACACAGGTACATCCTTACAAATGCGTGCGGCCTTGAATGTGAACTCTAAAGTGTACAACCACGTGCCCGATGCATTGTTTTATGGCGGCCCGGTGGGGAATGCCGCAATCGAAATTCTAGGTTTACAACGTAATCGAGAAAGACGCATTATGCTGTCGAACATAAATTTTATGAAGAAGTCCAATATGAAACAAGGTTTCATCTCTGAAACAATAAGTGTTTAGAAAATATTTTGAAAAATATTTTAGAATATTAGTTTACCCATACAAGCAAGTATAATGTTTATATTACAATAATTAAAAAATAGTCTGTGTTAAGAAAAAGTTTATCGAAAAATAGAAGACTATGGGAAAAATGGCCAAATACTCAAACTTTGATTTAGTGACAAAGAATTTTAGTTCAATAGAGATCAAATCAAGTTAAAACGAAACAAAAGTACATATGGAAATAATTCCATTGATTTACGTTGATTTTCTGTGAGAGCGTGGTCAAACCCCTGTCGAGCCGAACCACAGAGACGCAGCCATAATACATGGCTGTACTGCGTATAACATGCGTATGCAGACTCAGCTCCTCTAATGATTACAATGCCACTAACAAGACATAGAAAAAGGGTGATTATTATGGGAATAGGTTAGAAAAAAAAATAGGTTATACTGTCCTAGAAACGGGAGAAGTCCGTAACAGGTAGTGGAGACGAAGTCGTGAAACTATCTTGCGACAACTACAGACAAGGAGTTGGTATGTGTAACGCTTGGCGGCGAGAACTACATTCAAATATGGTGTAGCCAAAACCAACTCGGTGGAAGTGTATCGGGACTACGCTTACCTACGCTGTTTGATAAATTCTTGGAAAGGCTTTTATCCAGCTGTAATTTGGAGAGGCCAAAAAAGAAGATAACTTTACGAGTTTTTAATACACTAAAAATAGATAGATATTACCTACTTTTAGTGTATTAACTCAGGGTCGTGCAAATGGAAGTCTGTAGTCTCTGCCTACCCAAAGGGGTCATCTAGAGAGGTGACAGGCGTGAGTGTTTATATACAGCAGTACCTCGGAACTTTGATAGCGCGATTTAGGCTTGTGGCGCGACGATTACGCCGCCACATCACCCCCCTGCTCAGACCGGAGGTCGATAGTGCAGTCTGTTTACCGGTGCGACCTTAACGCCGGTGGGGAATGCATGCTATGTGCGTAAGGGCAAGTGCTAGTGATGCCGGTGAGAACGATGGACCAGGGTAAGTGCCAGAAGTCTGCCTTATAAATTCGTGGTAAGTCGAGATGAAGACAAATTACACTGGCTTGCAGGAGATGAAGACGGCGGAAGACAATTTTCGGAAGCGAATGGTAGGGGTTCTCTCTCTCCTGCCGGGCAAGGTGATCAGCTCGAGGAGTGGCTAACAGTCCATGTGATAGTACAGAGCTTATACTATATATACCGCATTATAAATGTATAAGTAGTTTCATTTGCTTTATATTGCATAAAAATAAAATTTAAACAGTAGGCGGCAACGGCGCATTTTAACGTTAATTTTAAGTCCTTTGCATGAAACATAAAAAGTATGTCTGGTAAAAGGAATGAAACCCTTTCAACTTGACGCCGTGTTAGATACACGTGTCAGATGTCAAGTTGCATTCACGTTGATTCCGTCAAACATACGGGGCCGACGCCGTTGGCTCTACATAATGTATGTGCGGGGAGCAGAGGCGGCGGAACGGCACCGAAACCCCGCTTCACGTTTGACTTTACCCCGTTTTGGAGCTGAGAGGCGAACGAACAAATCTCCGCCTGGAAGCGAGTAATATTTGCCTACACATCAAACTTTCACTATCGTCGTGCGCTTTCGTTTTTATATCCGCTAGAGGCGACGGGCCAGCATTGTTGTTGCTCGATGCTTTTTTTTTTCATTTGACTGCATTTAGTATCTGACAAATAATGACGTTCAATATTCATGTCTAAAGCACAAAATGGCAATGATTTAAAATATTAGTTTATATGCGAACTAAGCTTATGGTTAAAGGATACGAGTCTGCCATTTAACTGCCGTCGTGAACCACTCCTAGTACAAGTATTTAATGCTTATTTAGTGTTTAAAGGCCACGAGTTACAGTTAGTAATGTTAATAGCATTACTCAGACCAGAGAAAGATAAATACAACACTACGTACATTTCAAGTGACTCAAAAATCATGCTCAACTATTTTGCATTTTATTGTAATCAACCTAAAATCATTTGCAGCCAACAAAACTATTTTAGGTGCATATGTGTACAAAGTGTATCCAGTAGACTTTTACGGACTGTTATAGAAAGAAAGAAGACCATAGTTTCGTCGTCACTTGAAATGTACGTAGTATTCTATCTATCTGTCTTGTTGGTCTGAGTAGCATTAGTAGTTTATTATTCCAGGTAACATAGAATAAAGGATAGTTTCGAGAGAAGGAATTTAAAACACTAGTGCAACCTATGGTTACTTATGGCCACTTTATTAGTATTCTTATTTATATATACAAATACAAATTACGTATTGTACATACATTTCGTACGAAATACACGTGCGGCCGTTATTTTAATATTTACAAAAGACCATTTAATTAAACGATCGTTACAATTAAAATCATATGCGGGATCATTATATATCATTTCTTTTCTGCCAAGGAATGAGTCTGGGTAGGCATCACCCGCTTACCTAATTCTGCCGTCAATCAGCAGCGCAACTACTGTGTTCCAGTTTGTAATGTACGATTTAGTAAAAATACCGGTTCTAAGGCATTTTATCTTAACTCACAAGGGGGTGAGTATATGCTTTGCAAGCTCTGAAGTTAGTTGCAGGTGTGAAAGGGCGCAATAACTACATATTATTAGGTGGACTATTAACTTGTTTGTCACATTAGACAATGTGAGGTAGTGTATATTCTTACACCGCAACTTAATGATGAATAAGAGAGGACCCGCCATAATGATCTATATAAAATATATATTATAGGAATATCATACGACACTACACAGAAATAAAAATAGTGTATTATGTTTCTTTCTAACGTATATGATTCTGCAAGTGTAAAAAGAGAAAACCTTATTTTGTCAGTTTTCTAAACTTGCAATACTGAAATATGACGTCACATAATTGCCAGCCCACCGATTAGCCATTTTAGTTTCTGGTTCTGGCAGGGTTGGCTGATTTAAATCAGGCCGATTTAAATCATGATTTAAATCACGATTTAAATCGTTTGATTTTGATTAAAAGAATCATTGATTTAAATCAACATGTATAAATTAATGTAATAGGCAGAAAATGAAATATAAACTGGCTTAAATAAAGTAAAACCTTTTGTTGTTTTATGTTATTCTTATTATTCTACTACAATAGTCTCATAAACTTCGGAAAATCAACAAAGACGTAGCGATGAGCACTTTTAAAATCAAATTTTTTATTTTTTAGAAATTCACTCTTAACATGTATATGAACTGTAATTAATACAGTATGTATTAACTATTTTACTCTTAATCAGTTTCATACATATCTATACAAATAAACAAAATTGAAGTGTCTGTTTGTAATGTCAAAATTACGGCTTTTTACTAAATGCATATGAAAGTATATACGATACGTATAACAAAAACACATTTATTTTAAATTTTTCTCTGTCTGTCTGTCTGTTTGTTCCGGCTAATCTTTGAAACGGCTGGACCGATTTTGACGGGACTTTCAGGGTTGGCTGATTTAAATCAGACTGATTTAAATCATGATTTAAATCACGATTTAAATCGCCTGATTTTGATTAAAAAAATTATTGATTTAAATCAAAATGTATAAATTAATGTAATAGGCAGAAAATGAAAAAAACTGGCTTAAAATAAGGTAAAATCTTTTGTTGTTTTATGTTATTCTTATTATTCTACTACAATAGTCTCATAAACTTTGGAAAATCAAAAAAGACGTAGCGATGAGATCTGTCAGTTTTAAAATTAAATTTTTTATTTTTTAGAAATTCACTCTTAATATGTATATGAACTGTAATTTATACAGTATGTATTAATTATTTTACTCTTAATCAGTTTCATACATATCTATACAAATAAATAAAATTGAAGTGTCTGTTTGTAATGTCAAAATTACGGCTTTTTACTAAATGCATATGAAAGTATATACGATACGTATAACAATACATTTTTTTAAATTTTTGTCTGTCTGTCTGTCTGTTTGTTCCGGCTAATCTTTGAAACGGCTGGACCGATTTTGACGGAACTTTCACTGGCAGATAGCTGATGTCATAAGGAGTAACCTAGGCTACTTTTATTTTAGAAAAAGAATTAGGGTTCCGTGCAAAAAAACTAAAACCCCAAATAACACCCAGGCGAAGTCGCGAGGAACAGCTAAACTTTTAATCCTGCTATGTTAAAAAGTGTTACCAACTCGTGTATTTCCAAATATACAATAAAATCAAAAAATTCAAAAAAAATCTAAAAAATCATGATGTTTTTAAAAAAATCAGCATGATTTGATTAAAATTAAAAAAATCATGATTTTTTCCATCCCTGCTTTCACTGGCAGATAGCTGATGTCATAAGGAGTAACCTAGGCTACTTTTATTTTAGAAAAAGAATTAGGGTTCTGTGCAAAAAAAACTACAACCCCAAATAACACGCAGGCGAAGTCGCGAGGAACAGCTAGTGTATTCATAAACTTTTAATCCTACTATGTTAAAAAGTGTTACCAACTCGTGTATTTCCAAATATACAAAAAAATCAACAAATTCAAAAAAAATCATGATTTTTTTTAAAAAATCAGCATGATTTGATTCAAATTAAAAAAAATCATGATTTTTTCCATCCCTGGTTCTGAGTACTTCTGAGTGTGCGAGAAGTGTCATTTGGCGTAATCGTGCGACTGATTATTAAGTTTTTTTTTCCATTTTGAGAACATCTTGAGTACTGTAAATTTGACTGTGAAGCTGTGTGTGATAAAGCCAACCATTCCTAAGTGTTGTGTGAAGGGCTGTGGGTCGAAATATAATAAAACGTCTCTGATATCCCTGCACAAGTAAGTCATTAGAATTCTTAATTTATTTAGTTTCCTTTACATTATACCAATTTCTAGTCTCATTCATATTTATTACTGTTCGGTCATATATTGTTCATAATCTTTCGAACGATAGTTTCCATAGTTTGGTTTTATTTAGTACGTATAGTTTACATGTAAAATTTAGTGTTGTGATTTTCAATACGAATCGATTTAGCATCGATTACACCAACATATCACAACAATTAAACTAAGGATTTCATTTGAATATTTAGCACAAGAAAGAATTACGCACATTTACATAAGATACTAACAGAAATTGCATGGAAATAAAATTACACATTTTGTTTAACTGTCTTCCTCATGAGCATTAGTTGTCATTTTTAATGACCAAGCGACATTTCGATCGATATTAAGTTATACACACTTAACACTATGGAAAATTAAGATGAATATTAAATAAACAAAATTAATATATAAGCCAATAAGTGTATGCCAGAGTCATACCATCTAATATGTTTTTTCACTAAAATAATCTATATTTTTTTTTATAGGATAGGATGACAAAAGTGCACACAGTCCACCTGATGGTAAGTGGTTGCTGTGGCCCATAGACATCTACATTTATCCTCGTATGCGAATCAAAATGCAGATGCGTGAGGACTAAGATGGAACGCCTCTTTTACAGTAAAAACGGTCTCCGGTTCTCTACGCTCACCCTACGAAACACAGCAGTGTTAAGCTGCTATTTTACGCTGGTATTCTGTGAGAACGTGGTCCTTCCCCGGTCGAGCCAACCCATACGTGCTACAACTATACTACTAATATAGCTGCAGCATGGCTCTACCACGTAATAAATATAAATATATCCAATACCTATGACCTAATAGGTAGTTTTTTCTTTTTTTCAGTCCAGGTTTCAGTGCTATAGATGTTAAAGAAGAATGTTAAAAATCAAATACTTAAATGCAGAGGAGAAGATTGCTAATTTTAGAAACATTATAAAAGACCTGAAAAAAGAAATGTTATAAATTACTTAATAAAAAAAAAGGTTAAAAGTTCTCACAATAAATACATACTAATATCGATTTCTGTTGTTTTATTTTGTTGTATTAATCAGTGCAATTTTAAATTCCTTGTAATTTCAGTTTACTTTAATTGTTTCCATATAATTCCAGTTTAATGCACTGTTTTCCTATGGTTTTGTTATACACATGACAAACTATTAATCATTGAGTAAAATGCGTAATATTATTGCTAATATCAAGTATGAACTATCAATATGATTGCCAAATTTGATGATTTTCGCATATTTTTTTACAGACATTACGCTACAACATGCTTTTTATACTTAATTCCTACTGCGACTTCTAGAACGAGAATCGAATAATACCGTACTTCAATACGTCCTTCGTTAAACAAATTTGAAAAAATAAATTGCTTATCCTCTTTTCACCTATGTAATCAGATTTTGAGTTTAGAATGGCTCATATTGCAAAATGAACCATACATTTCGGATTCGGATTCGGACAGGATTCGTCTTGTCAAATAAAAAACATTATTTTAATGTAGGTATTGATGATTAGGATTACTCGCGGTAGCGAAGCCTCCATAGAAGACGAGAAGTCGGGCTCGCCCTATCAAACTGCTCAATCAATAATATTAACTAATAAAATAACTCGTAAACTGTTTCAAACTATTTCAAATTTCCCGCGCGCTCCTCTGTTCTACACAGGTCATTAATCGTCGTGGCAAAACTGCGCGATACTGCTGTCACAAAAAGAAGTTGGGTTGAGCGATTAGTCGTCTCTCTCGCACGCGTGGTCTTTTTACCAGGCTTTCGAGAAGACGAGTGCTCTCTTTCTAACCTGTGGCAAAATATTCTATAATGAAATATAACTACGATTGTTTATATAACAATTAGTATGGAGCCATAAGCCTGGCCTTTGGTGTGAAGTTAGGGGCGCGCGGGCGATACGTTTGCAAGTTCACTTCACATTTCAATGTTTAATCTGTGTTTACTTGAGCGAATGAATATTGCGAGTTGAAAATTTATGCTTTTTTAAAGATTTTTAGTGAAAATGGAGGGTAATAGTGTTCCTTGTGATGAAATGAAGTGTGTTAAAGTGCTAATCGGCGAGGAAAAGGTAAAATCTTTAAACGTATTACCATATGTAACGTAATACATATGGTATCTCCAACATTTTACGCGGACGTAATCAAATCATTCCTTAAGAAAGAGAGACGATTCGATTTAAAATATAAATAATTTGTTTTTTTTAATTTTGTACATAGTTTGTTTGTACTGTTTTCATGCTTTTCCTTTGTTCATGTATTGTATGTAAATATCTTTTTCTTTCGCTCAAACAAACCCAAACGGCTTTTTTCAAAGCCACCGAAGGTATGCAATTGCTGATATGTCATACAATCTATCTAGCAGTGGCATGCCTTCTGTGTGCCTTGTTAAAAACGTCCTCGACAGCACTGAATATGAAACTGCAGAGTGGAGACGGATCAAGATTGGTGTATTTTTATAAAACTGCTAAAAACAACAAAACCATATCTTAGACTTGCCCTAGTTTGGAACCCTAGCTTCGCCACTGATTAATCGATTTTGTAATCAATACGATTATGAATAGCATTGCAATGAATGAACAGTCATGGAACGAACTAGGTTATGTGCGGAGCCTACGCCATTTTACTTTCTGTTTTGGCACCCGTTACGATCATTTAGTTCATATCCTCTCTTTTTTAGGTCATTGCCGCAACTAGACGGTTACGCTATCTTTTAGTTTTGTATATTTGACTAACAGAAGTTAAAAATGTCGTTAAATAGTTAGAGCTCATACGGGTAAATAGCATCAATAAGCGTTCCTCAGGACTCAATTTTAGGCCCATTACTGTTTTTTGTGTTTATTAATAACATTCTCAATAGGCAATCATCATATAGCATAATTAGCTAATTTGATAATTTTCAAAAATAAACAGCAATAGCTTAAACCGTATAACAAAGAGGATGATGACATGCGATGTCATATTATGAAATTTTGATATTAGGAACTGGGCCTTACACGAAAGAAACTGAGTAACAAGCGTGCAGCGAGGCGTGGCGCTCAGCGTTCGTGACAAAAGGCGCACTTGGATTCATTCTTGCACTTCACCGCTGCATTAGGAGACGTTTTCAAGCTACTGGACTGGAAAGGATACGGTATTAACCACAGCCTAAGAAAAACATACAGTCAGACGTTCGTTTGATGTTGTCGGAAAAGCCGACATAAACAATAAATATGCTAGGGTTTTCGGGAAGTAATAAAAAATGAAAAACTGATTTTATTTTATTTCACGTTTAAACAAATTAATGTGTATGGGGAAACTGATGAAACTAATTCCTTATCCTTAAATGAGGACGACCCACAGTTTTTTTAGCGTACATGTAGTGTGTACCCATTTTAATTTATTTGCATGACAGGACAACCCTAGCGGACAGATTCCAAGCTGCTAAGGGCCGCTCGGGAAGTGCTCAGCCCGCGTCTCGCACCGCACCGCACCGCACTATTGCCCCGTCAAGACGCCTTCGATAACCGACTGTTAGTAGTAGTTTACTGTGGTATTAACATCAATGGCGAATACATCACTCACCTTCGATTTTCCGACGATATAGGCCTTATGGTAGAACTGCTGGAGGACCTAAGTATTATGCTCAATGACCTCAATAGTGTCTCCTAACGAATAGGTCTTAAGATGAACATGGACAAAATAAAGGTTATGTATAACGTCCATGTCGTCGTGTGTTTACCTAGGATAAATAATCCGACTAGGTAAGTCCAACTTCGACAGAGAGGTCAATCGGCGGATTCAACTCGGCTAGGCAGCGTTCGGGAGATTACGACACATCTTCTCCGATATTGTACAACCAATACGTGTTGCCAGTGATGAGTTATGGATCTAAAACGTGGTCCTTCACTGCTGGCCGTATGAGGAAGCTTAAGGTCGCTCAGCGAGTTATTGAGAGGGCTATGCTCGAGGTTTCTCTGCGTGATAAACTTACAAATGAAGATATTCGCAGTAGAACCAAAGTAACCGGCAAATTAGTAATCTTAAGTGGCAATAGGCAGACCATATATATGGCGAACTATTCGAACTCGAAGAACCGACAACCGATGGGGAAGAAAGGTTTTCGAGTGGTAGCCTCGTATCAGTAGGCGAAGTGTACGGCCGCCTCCTACTACAAAGATTGATGACCTAGTAAGACATGCAGGAAGTTGATGGATGCAGGTGGCTCAGGATTGTGCATTTCTTAGAGGAGGCCTATGTTCAGCAGTGGACTTGTGAAGGGCTGTAATGTTGTTGTTGTTGTTGTTGGTGGTGGTGGTGGTGGTGGTGGTGGTGGTGGAGGAGGAGGACGAGGAGGAGGAGAAGGAGGAGGAGGAGGAGGTGGTGGTGGTGGTGGTGGTGGTGTTAGTGTTAGTGGTGGTGACTATGATTATGATATCGCAATTCCGTTAAAATGATTTCCTAGCACGTAATAAATTTGACTATAAGACTATGATTAGATTTCACTAACTGATATCATCCCCGTGCGTAAGGTAAGAGGCAACAGACAAGAAACTAACCAAGAGACAGGCAGCAGCGTCTTCCTAATAACAATAAAAAAATGCTGTTCGCAACTGCCTGCCTAGTATGGCAAATATCCCTAAATGTGGTAGAGCCGTGCTGCATCTATATTATGGTTGTAGCACGAATAGGTTGAATGGGTAGGAACTCACAAAATACCAGTGTAATATAGCAGCTTAATGTTGCAGTGTTTCACATGGTGAGTGTAGAGAACCAGATACCCTTTTACTGGAAACAAGGCTTTCCATCTTAGTCCTCAGAGGTGACAACGCTTCTGCATTTTGATTTTTAATCAAGGATAAATGTAGATGTGTGGACTACAGCATCCTCTTACCATCAGATTACTGTGTATTCTTTTGTCACCCTTATTCTTTAAAAAAATCATCTTACGAGGCAACCTATGGAGAAGCCTATGTGCAGCAGTAGACTTTGATAGACTGTAATTAATCAATCATGAGATGAAAGGATTATGTGAGATAAAATTTTATTAACATACACACACTAATGGAATTAATTCTTGACATTATTGAATATTTAGTTTAGTTTATAAATAGTTATAAATAGTTTAGTTTAGCCTTTGAATGCCTCATTATCAATAGTCTGGTAGGGCCAAAATCAGTTATTGGGTTTTTCGGACAAGAAATTCCAGTAACAGCTTAGTCAGAAAATTGGAGAAGACAAAACCTGCTCAATCTGAATATTCCAGTGAGGTTGGTTAAATATTACCTATAATCTCCTAACGCCAGGGTCAATTTCTGTATATCTTATTGGCTCCCTACTCCCTTTCCACCACTTCTAAAAAGGAATGACACAGGGATCAGTTCTCAGCCCTCTCCTTTATAATGTTAATACATGTGGATCTTGAATCCTCAGTCAATGTTTCTGTAATATTCTTCAATTTGCATATGACAAGCTCTATATGCTAGACCCTCTTTTTTTCGATGATACATCTCATAAAATAAATTCTGTAGGCAAATAGGCAAATATTTAGCTGAGCATATTCAGTTCACGGGTTTCAAACTGAAAGATTCAGTTTCATAATTAGATACCAATATTATATATTGTCGAAATTATAATGAAATACGATAGAATAGTCCTTCACCAATATAATGAAATAGATTTACTCAATTTTTACACGGCCAATTTTGAAAATTAGATTTTGCCAGAGCATCCCAAAAACTCACCTCACGCCAAATTTTTTCAAATGACAGATTGCAAAATGGCGGATGAACTGAGAGCTGTAGAAATAATTTTATTACATCGACACTAGATGGAGTGAGAACCGTTGACTCTTATTGAAGATAATTATGTTTTATTTTTTGACAGTATTACGAAACTTGGCCTGGCAAGTATTTTGCCTATACCAATGAAAGGGTTAACTATTGTCTTTTTCACAGACAGGGAAGTTGTTAATATGGGCATTAATACAGACTTGTATAGTGTCAACAGACATTAGCTAATTTAATGATTATGCTGACGAAAATGCGAGACAAGCAGTACACATTGGTTAGAACAAATACAAACTTAAAAAGAAAAAACTAGCCTTTACTTCAGACCTATGCATTAAGATGCTACATTGGTTGCCAGAAGCTTGTAATGTTATCTGACGATCAACAAGAAATACAAAATGTAAGTTATTCTGCAACATACAATCTTTAAGTTCTCCAGTTAAATAAAAATCAGCTAATTAGTTACATTTGTTATTACTATAAATTCCTCTTGGACATGTCTGTACCTCGGTATTTTTAAGAACACTCTGAATAAAGTATAGTTCTTTGTGTGAATGTGACTTAAATGAGAGTTCTAAGCACAACTATTTTTTTAATGTAGCCATGCTAAGAAAATTCCTTAAACAATAACATCAAACTGTAAACTAGATAACATCAATTACAGCAATCATTATACAGGGTTTATTTTTTAAAGACTACCTAAATTTTATATTTAACTACAAATATATAAATAATGATATACCGTTATTGCATTTTTTGAAAATACGAGTAAATAATGCTTTTACATTTATTTGAAATTATCCCAGATTGATTGTGATTTATGGGCAACAACTACAACTACACATGCACTACTGTATGTAAATCAATTCACAATATTTTTGCTGATCAAGTAACCCTTATGAATTTGTGCATGTGTAGTAAAATAGTAGATTACCACATATTCTGAATTTGAAAAGTAAAAATAACAACAATACCTCTTGAAAATGTATATGCTCAGAAAAAGATGTACATACAAGAAATACTCTTTGATATTCTTAATCTAATTGATTTTTATTATTAATCATAATATGTATATCTTTATATATAAAAATTACGTGTCACACTGTTTGTCCGCGATGATCTCCTAAATTTCTAAACTGATTTTAATGAAATTTTGCACACTGTGTGCAGTTTGGTCCAGCTTCTTCAGTTTTTTCCAACGTGGTAGAGCCATGCTACAGCTATATTAGTAGTACAGTTGTAGCACGAATGGGTCGGCTCGACCCGGAAAGGACCACGCTCTCACAGATACCAGCGTAAAATAGCAGCTTAACACTGCTGTGTTTCGTATGGTGAGTGTAGAGAACCAGAGACCCTTTTTTACTGGAAAAGAGACATTCCATCTTGGTCCTCATGGGTGATTGCCCATCTGCATTTTGATTCACAAACGAGGATGGATGTAGATGTCTATGGGCCACAGCAACCAATTACCATCTGGTGGACTGTGTACTCGCTTGTCACCCTATCCCATAAAAAAAAACTTAAGAGATAGGATAGTTTTTATCCCGATAAGTGACCCTCGATTTTTTTTATTGTTAATTTTAGTTTTTCTAAGGAAAGCAAATGTTTGTTCGGAAATGGCAGAACAACGTCTGCCTGGTTAGCTAGTATATAATATATAATTTTCCTATCCATGTGTATGTGACTAAAGTTTTCCTAAACAGTTGGACCGATTTTTATGAAATTTTGTGTGATGATTAAATTGATTTGAGAATAGTTTACATTCACAATTGGACCACTGTTACTGTACAGGTGGCACTGTTGTCATGATCCAGAAATCACCTGTGCATAGCCAGATTACTAGTAACAATATAATAGTTTTCAATAATATGAAAGATGTGTTATTGAATTAGATTCTTAATTGGCTAGATTTAATTGAGATCCTAGATAAATAAGTTTAAAATAAAGTAAATTTTTGTTCACATATACTTCGAGCTGGACAAATATAAACCTTAAAAGGCAGGGCACAATCTCTACTCATCTGACTACTATTAATAATGGAGTCCATCTTAGTCCTCACAGGTGACAACGCATCTGCATTTTGATTCGCAAACGAGGATAAATGTAGATGTCTATGGGCCACAGCAACCACTTACCATCAGGTGGACTGAGTGCTCGTTTGGCACCCTATACTATAAAAAAAAAAGTAATACATTGCCCTGATATTAAAATGAATGTAATTTTCCTTTTATCATTTTCAGTAGTTATTTTATTTAGAAAAGGATAACAATCAATCAGATGGTAGAGTGGATGCCCCTATTACCAGCCTTTTAGTGCCAATTTCAACTTTAAAAATTCCTGCAATTTTAATTAGGGCACAATATTTTTAAACATTTGTTTTAATAGATAGATTATTTATGGACAAATGTAATGAACATTTATTTACAATCAAATTATTTAAAGAACAATTTTAAAAACGACGATAAGCAAAAAAGGTGTTATGGCTCAAATTCCAGTCAGCATAGCATAGGGTTATGCCTTTTGAGTTTTAGTTAATTTTGAATCTGCATGTCACAAGCATGGAATATGTATTAAAACTGGCGACAACATTATTTTATATAAATGCTTTACTACTTAACTTACTGTGTTTTAGTTTAAAGCAGTTCAATAAATTAAAGCAAATTATGATAAAATATTATGTAGTACTTCGATTTCTAATAATTTAATCATCCTAGTTTTCAAATCATCATCGTCATTACAAGTCTACACAAGTCTACTAGTGAACATCCGGCCCACTTTCCTTGTTATGAGTTTTTCATTTATGTTCTAAGATATAAATAGTATTACTAAGTTATAGTTTTTGCTTGTATATACTATATTTATTGCTTGTTTTTTTTCTTTTTCAAAAAATAATTGAATACATAAGGTGTTCTTAATATACAACGAATGAGAGAGAAAAGCTAGTACATCTTTTGCTAAACTTTATAATCTAAAACCAATTTTAAAACAGACGAATTGATCATAACTTCCTTAGCTATAAAATAAGTTATGATCTAATTAATGGTATTTATTCCAGTTTATGACAGCCCTGATTTATATTACATGGCTGAAATTAGGTACTTTTTATTAGGTACGTCAAACCAAATAACAGCCGGGCGGCTGACATTATGCACTCCATACATTTCTTATATCTAATTACAGCCCCATTAATTTCCACTAAAAGAAAATAAATAACTTGTAAATTTAAACAAGAATAACTGCATTACTATGTCTATAGTCATATTCATATAAAATCAAAAAGCCTATATATGAGATAATGTAAAGTAAGCATAATTTAACTGAGATCATAACTTGTCAAAAAATTAGGAAAATGAGCATTTTTCAGTACGCGTACGTTGTTCTGATTTTTAAATTAACACTGTTAGATAAAATCAATTACAGCAATTAAAACAGATAATATCAATTACAGCAATCATTATACAGGGTTTATTATTTTAAGACTACCTAAATTTTATATTTAACTACAAATATATAAATAATGATATACAGTTATTGCATTTTTTGAAAATACGAGTAAATAATGCTTCTACATTTATTTGAAATAATCCCAGATTGATTGTGATTTATGGGCAACAACTACACGTACACATGCACTACTGTATGTAAATCAATTCACAATATTTTTGCCGATCAAGTGACCCTTATGAATTTGTGCATGTGTAGTAAAATAGTAGATTACCACACATTCTGAATTTGAAAGATAAACATAACAACAGTTAGGTTTAAAACTGCGACATAATATTTGAATATACTTTCCTCTAGCTACGAAGATTTTTTTAAATGACAATATATGTAGTTAAGACTACTAGAAATCTTATTTACAGAGTAAAAAGGCGAAAAGGCTGGAATTAGGGGCATGGCTGGTATTAGGGGCATCCACCCTAATCAGACATTGTGCTTCCCAGACATCAACAATGCAAGAACATGAATATAAGAAAGACTATTTATAATTTTTTCAGTTATAATTTTAAAAACATTGAAGGTTTATGTCTGCATAGCTTTAGATATCACATAAATATACATAAAAATACACTAACTTCATTTATAAATATAGGAGTACCTTTTACATTAAATACACATAAAAAATAAAATGTACCTACAGTTTTAGAGTAGTTTCTCAATGAGTTATAAAAATAAAAAAGAATATTTCAATTAAAGAAATATGACTCTCGATACTGTAACCCATCATTCAATTAAATTTTATGACTTAAGTTTAGATTATATGTAATAAATAACAAGAAATTTAAAAATATAAATCTGAGTGGAACATAACATATCTTTAACAAAATAAGAACTAATTCTTAATAAATCAATAGGAAAGTAAATAAACTAGTTTCATAAAACAATGCTAAAATAAATAACCTTACTTTATTTAGTTAGATGCCATTTAAGTGGCATAAACTTTGTTAACTGAAAGAGAATACCTAAAGGAATTGTCTGCCCTATATAATTATTTTTAAAATGTTAAGAATAAAGTGTAAATAATAAATAAATATATAAACTAACAAAAATATAATCTGATTCATTTAAAACAATTACCAATAACATATTATGATGTCCAATGCAATAATTTTTCAATTCTGCCAGAGTAGAAAAATAATAATATATTGCTAAGCATGCATAGAGCATGTTTAGATTATTTTAAGTGAAAATGGTAGGTAAAACATAGTTTTGTACTTACCGTAGAATTTCTATAGGGTCCTCCCTGGGGATTATACGGAGGCATTGGTCGTGGCGGAGGCCAACCAGGGGCGGGCCCATAACCCGCCGGTGGCTGCTCATAGCTATTGGGATAGCGGTGTGGCGGCGCACCGCTCGATTGCAGCAATGAGTTAAGTGTGGGCGTGGGACCTGGTGCCTGTGATGCAGGCTGGCCCGGAAAGAATCTCTGTTGCGGCGGAGGGCGCGGTTTACCGGGAAATCCAGGCCGCGCCGCATAATACGGATCTGCCCCTTCTGGATAACGATACTGGCCGTACTGGTCCGCTATCGGTCGTTCACCGCCCCGATCGTGACCTGGTGCTTCGCCACTGTCGCGTGGCTGTCCGGAATCGGCCGACATCGGCGATTTGCTCTTTGTGTTCACAATGCCATCGGGCGGAACGCGCCCTACGCTCTTGTCAGTGCCGTTTTGTAATAGAGCGCTCCGAGATTCACTGAGTTGCTCCGATGGACTCTGATCTACGTTCACTTCGCTACGCTGAGACTCTGCCTGCGTCGCAGCCATGTTCGGCTGGTAGCGGCCGTCCCTTCTTACACTCGCTCTAGCGATCGACCGGCTCACTTACGTTACATCGAAAACAGGCGTCGGATTGCAAAACCGCGACGCGGACACTTCCATCACTATTAAGCCGTTTAACTTTGCACAAATTGTAACACGTAACTGACGAAAAATCGTTCACCGACGCACACACATCGATCACATATCTACTCCATTGGCGTAAACGAGGTTATGGAAAAGGTTACATATCTAGCGGGCGCTTTTGTAATGTTCACACTGAACATTTCATATCACTTTCACATGTACAACACTACAGATGCAATCACTTTTTAAAATACTCATTCCCTATCCTATAGATCGGTGATATACTCAAAAACAGAACAATAGAATCACGAAACTTCCAAAATTATTAGCGTCCGCCATTAAACGGACTTGAAATTCTACAGCACTGGGTGACGCTTTTGCCTATCTTCACTTCGATGACAGAAAAATAAAAATGTTGCAGTAGTAGCTTTTGTAATCATGAAATAACTCTGAAGTATATTATTTTGAAATAGTTTACTGATAAGCCTTAAATGTTTAGTTCTAAGCACCAAATATGGAAAAATTAACCAAGAATTATCTGTGCATGTTTACATTTCCGTAATATTGCGACCACGTAGTTACTGCAGGAGTGCCAACTTCAATATTTGTCTATGACAAGTTCCGCTGGCGCCAAGACTTTTGTTGCTATGTTCACTTTGAATTATGAAATATACAGTATCGTTATTTATCACCTTTAGTAATAATTTGGTGACAGAGTGATATTTTAATATTAAGCTTAAAATAAATCGATAATGACTAATAATCGTGTAATATATAATACCAACTTAGTAAAGCCATGGCAGTGCAAAGATAATAGACTTTATTATAATCTATCTAAAATAATAGATTATAAGGGCTGCATAGATATTCCGTTTTACTCTGTTACGTTTTAGCTGGGAATAAAATTATAAAAACGATTGTAGCCACCAAGGTTTATGTGTCGTCAATTTTTAAAGTATTTTAGATCCTGAGATCAAAAAATTTCACATCTAGCTTTTTAAAAATTATGAAAGGAACAATGTAAAAATAACAAAAATACAAAACAAAATAATTCCTCAAGTGCAATAACTTAAAAAAAAAAGGTTACTGCCACATTAAGATTTTTTCCTGCATTGTGGAGATGATTAACATACATGAATTGCGTAAGGCAAATTACTAGGCCCGGGAAAATTGTTTGTAGAGCATACAGACACTTGATGCGAGCTCGCGGCCCTATGGCGTGTCAGCAAAACTTAGTAATTGTACTACGAAGATGTCAAATTAACTTCGTTTTGTACTAATCATTTTGATACAAAATTTTATCTGTCATGAGTTGTGATCGGCGTAACGTAAGTAGTGCTATTCCCAGGATTTAGTGACCGTTATCTTAACATGAATGGCTTTCTAAATCCCGTGAATATATTATTTACATATTTTATCAAATCGATATTTTTATTAAGAACTATTTTGGAAATTCGTATTTTACATAACTATTAATTTTATGCATATATTTTACTGGTCACTAAAGTCATTTGCGCTTTCGTTAACTCTTCGATGGTGAGATGAGGACTCGGTTTCACTTTACCCATTCAATATAATCTAATATAAGCAATGTTTATGGCTTGTTCGAGATTCTACTTTAGTTTAACTTTCCATCTGTGTTAAACAAACCGGTTCACCGTGGACAAGTTTGCATAGTAAAGTCAAGAAAAAGGTTTAAAATTACGCGAGCGGCGCAATATTGCGAAGCCGACTATTTACGATTGTCTTACTCCAAATCTAGAAGTCTATATATGTCACACTTTGGACAAAATATATTTTTGTTTAGGAGTTGTTGTTTTTTTTTTCTCCTTATTATTTAATCATCTTCATATTTCACAAATTGTTATAATAAAAATGGTACTTATTGAGATATAATAAGAAGATTCAGTTTCTCAACTTTTATACTACAAGTGATTAATTACCATTTCTGACATACGAATTTGTTTCACATTGATGAGCATTGGACATATCAGTATAACAAGATCCCTCCTATTGACCAGTAATATGGCAAACAGCATCACGCTGGACCACATTATACCGGAAATGAGTAGTTTGATAAGGTATTTTAAACAGTTTAATTTTATATAACACATCGACATTCAGAAAAATATTCCCGGAAATCCCGGAGCATGTCCATATTAACATTATCATTCAAGTTCATTGCCTCAAAATAGCTCTACCTACGCCGATAACTAGTCATGAGTTTAATCATTTTGGGATCGTATATAATTGCGTATTTGGTAACGTCTTGTTTGGCATGCAGAATGAAAGGTATTTGAAGTCTTTGTCAACTCATGTTTGTATACAATATAAATGCTCATATATTTGGCTAAATATACTTACTAATACACTTACTGTGCACATTTAATTTCATTGTTTAACTCTATATTCATTTTTATGACTGTAGTAAAATTTTATTATTATAAAATCATTTTATTTAGCATTTCCCATGTAAAATTCAGGTAGACAGGATTCTACACCAGGAGCTCGCCTTGCAGAAATCTCAGTAGAGAGTAATATTGTTTTGTGTTGCAGAAACGCATGTTATATTTATGTTGTTTTCTATAATATAGTATCATTAGTTTTTGCTATACTTGTTGTGCCCCCTATTAACTTGGTCCGCGTATTACGCACTACTTCGCATCGGAAAAACCGTAAAAGAACCAATAACTCCACACTGGCAATGGTATACGGTTTTACCGCGACAAAGTTTGTGCAATTGCACACACTTTGCGAGCTCTCTGTTTACAGGTCTTTGTTACAGGTTTACAGCAAGACGTCGAGCAGTGTGGACGTATTTGTGTTGCAATATCCCGATTTTATCGTAGGTAAATGTGGATTGAAATAACGAAAAAAATTTAGAATTTACCATCGCATTTATTTAGCTTCTTTAAAAATTTTTTTTAAATAATAAAGATGCAATTAGTAATTATTTGCCAACACATAATACAGCGCAAACGCGATTTCCACTATCCCGCATTTAGCTGTCTAACTGCATTATTGCGACATTTTTAAATTGCGAAGTTTTCTAACAATGTGATAAATACAGTTTGTCGTAAATCGAACACGAAGTTATATCACATGAGTAAAGAAACTGCACAGAGGGAAAGCTTATAAGGAGTTGTCAAAATTTTTACTTATTTTGATAGGACTGGCACAGGAGGATAAACTAAATAAACAAAACGGTTATCAACATTTTTATTGTTACTTAAGGTATATTTTTTTTTATAAACTACGTACTCTAAATGTTTTACTTTTATAATTATTGTTCTTCAAAAGTTAGATATGACTTTTAATTTAATGGTAATTCTAAATTTATTGTAAAGTTTTTTTTTAAATAATCTATTACAAAACACTCGCATTGCATAAAAAATCAAATATAAAATCTTGCACACGTTTTAATATTTCCTTACCAATATTTACAATGTTAAATTACGACGTCAAAATATTCGAGAAATTTTTGGCACTACTACCACGACCACGCCCTCACAGAATACCAGCGTAAAATAGAAGCTTAACATTGCTGTGTTTCGTATGGTGAGTGTAGAGAACCGGAGACCCTCAACAAGACGAGAAGAGACGATCAACAAGAAATACAAAATGTAAGTTATTCTGCAACATACAATCTTTAAGTTCCCCAGTTAAATAAAAATCAGCTAATTAGTTACATCTGTTATTACTATAAATTCCTCTTGGACATGTCTGTACCTCGGTATTTTTAAGAAAACTCTGAATAAAGTATAGTTCTTTGTGTGAATGTGACTTAAATGACAGTTCTAAGCACAACTTTTTTTTTAATGTAGCCATGCTAAGAAAATTCCTTAAACAATAACATCAAACTGTAAACTAGATAATATCAATTACAGCAATCATTATACAAGGTTTATTTTTTAAAGACTACCTAAATTTTATATTTAACTACAAATATATAAGTAATGATATACCGTTACTGCATTTTTTGAAAATACGAGTAAATAATGCTTCCATCCAACAATTCCATCTTGGTCCTCATGGGTGACAACGCATCTGCATTTTGATTCGCAAACGAGAATAGATGTAGATGTCTATAAGCCACAGCAACCACTTACCATCAGGTGGACTGTGTGCTCGTTTGTCACCCTATCCTATAAAAAAAATATTAATAAAAAATCCGATTGAATATTTACTGTCTTTATTAAAATCTTTGTAATGGTTGAAAAAATAATATCTTTCTATATTTATAGGGTTATTAGACCTATTAACGTACAATTTTTTTTCTCACATTTGTGGTGTTTGAAACAACATTTTCTATAGGTACAAATATCCCGACACATAGACTAAACTATTTTTGTGGTAAATCAAATAGATATTGGAATTGGAGGTATTAAAATACGACAATCGTCTGGTTTCGTAAGTAACATATCGAAATCGTATTTATAAATAGTATTTTGAGGTTACCCTAACATATTAATTATAAACATTTTATTGAAGGCAATACTACGAGTAACTAGATGACATTTACTGGCAGTTACTACCCGCCTATCTAACTTTTGTGTTTTTCATTTGATACGAATTATTCTTCAAAAAACAAAATTTGACACTTATTATTTTATACACAACCCTGAGTTTAAGCACTGGCCGAGTCAGCAGTGGTCACGCAAACATGCGCCTCAAGCTTGTAGTAGTGTACTTATCACAGCGCGGTTGTATGAAGCTTTGCCTCTGTACGGTACGATTTCGTTACTCATGTGGTTATATTGCGACAACGCTATACGAATATTTGCGCGACAATGTGACTAGCGGTGTGTCGTTATGTCTTTTCTAAATAACGTAACGTTATCGTTATGGTACAACGGATAACGTTATCATAACTATCTATATTCATAACTGTCTATTTTCCATGTAACCGCAACTTAACAATATACCGTCATAGAACAGTTATCATCAAAATTATTTTCGTTCACTAAGTAAATACTAATTTAGTTGCTGAAATGAATTTTCCTTCGTACTTTTGATCTTTTGACATCTTTCTAGCAATTAAGGCATCCATTTTTCCTTATTTGTGTTAAGACTGCGGTACAGTACAGCTGATCGCATCACGGAAGTTGGATTACACATCGAACCTTGGCTCAAAAAGTTGTCTTTTAAGTTAGTGCTGACGCAAGGACACCCAAAGTGTTCACATGTCTCGAAGAACTAGCAATCGTTTGCTGTTCTAACGAAACTTGTGTGTACGCTTCTTTATATCGCTGCCGTAAATGTAACTTCAGATAACCTGAAGTCGTCTGAAAACTAAATTCGTTTTGATAAATATTATAACGCGCTTTTTTATTTAAATTATCAGTTTTTCTCGAAAAACTCCCACAAAACACAGTGTTTTGTCGCGACATTGTTTCTTTGTTATATTACAACCCAAAACGAAGCTATATCTATATTTACAATCACGAAATCAAATAAATATTTACAAAGGCCATTTGTTCGTTTTTAGACTTCTTTTATGAACACTAATATCACTATGCGTGCTTTATGTTTCGAAATAAACTTGGAATTAGCAAATAAAGCAGTTTTTAAATAATAATATTACACCCAAAATTTTTATTGCACCTTGTTCCTCGGAGATCTAATTAATATGAAAACTCAAGTTCAAAAGTTGAAGGACAGAAGGTCAATAATAATATTTCATCTTAACAAGGTCAAGGCTATTAATGCAGTTTAATCCTTACATTTTGGGGCACAAGTGTTATTTTTCAATATATGGCAAAAACCCGTATTTACTGTGTAGAATTTTATAATAAACAGCACGAGATTTAAAATTGCTTTATTAAAAAAGACACATTGACAATTTGAAATAGTTATACATCTATATGAAAAAGAATAATAATAAACTAATTTCTCGAATTTCGCTTCGCTCAACCTACACGTTTCAATATGAGCCCCGCTGCAGTTTCGTTCTTATCGTACACGGCATAACATTTGTTTTTGTACGGCAACGAGTGAGTGATGTTTTAATATCACGAATCACGATTCCAAGCCAATGCAACGTTACAGCGTTGCGGTTCAAAGGTACTCTGTGCGTTGCGGATCGTTATAAGAAATAGACAGTTATGAGCGTTATGTATAACTATCACGTTGCAGCGTTGCGGTTCAAGGGTACTCTATGCGTTGCGGATCGTTATAAGAAATAGACAGTTATGAGCGTTATGTATAACTATCTATACGTTATAAAGTAAATAGACGTTTCCATAACTGTCTATACGTTATAATGCTCATAGCTAAATGTGACCGCATTACGTCGTTTTGCGTCGTGCGTTGTGCATGACCTAGGCGAGACGCCCAGCAAGATGGACCGTGTATAACACGTTTTAGCCCATACGGCTAAACGTCTTTTACATCTTCATCCATAAATCTGTGCACACAACTAAAGATTCAAATAATAGGAGTTTTGGCGGGAACTTGACCGGCGGCGGTTTGCTACTTCTGTATTATTGTTTAAATAATGGTTTGAAGTGGATTTTGATATGTAAAAGTGGTACAATTTTATGTATTAAGTGTCTGCGCATGTGAAATATTAGTGGAAACGGTGAAACAAGTGATGCTGATGGTGATGCAATTCTCAAGATAAGGTATCTGTCTGCTTAGGCGCCTTTAGATACTATCGCCAACTGTCAACTGTCTGCTGGCTCAAGTTGTCGTCAAAATCTCCCAAGGGCTGCGCAATGATACGCATCAACATATTGTCAAGCAGTGTACTTATGAAGGATGTTTATAATATGAATGATGATATGAAGGATAATTATTATACATTGTAACTTCAGGCTCAGAAGAGCTAAAACCCAGACCATAAAGCCAGTTATTAAAAATAAATTGAAATAATAGTTATATTTATTTTTATTTATTTATAATATCTCTGTACACATAACAAATATATTTTATATTTTAGATTAGATGATGATATTATTAAAGAGTATATGTACATATAATCACCACCAATCACTACGATTTAAAAACGGAACTTCCATACTAAAAATTAAAAAAATTATATATCTTTTACTTTTTGTTAGGTATGTTGTATGTTTTACATAGAGCAACACAAGCCACCGGCGGATCGGAGGGGAGTAGCAGAACGCAGGCATTCTCCTCTGTCAAAATATAACTCCAAGCGGTCCTATGCATACAATAAAACTAGTTACAGCCGCACTTTTCGTTATATTACATCTAGTTGCGCGGCTGTGTCGACGTCCTACAAAAATGCTGAATTGTTCAGATTTTTGCTGCGAAAAGAGATCTGCCACGTCAAATTTACAAAGGGCGTTACCTTTCATTAATAAAGTATTATTAATCATATTATTGCTATTTTCTTCCTTTTAAACTTAAAAATTACAATAATAAGAGTCGTGTTGGTTCAGATTTGCTTACCAACCAACCAGGCCGCTCGATCGAGTGAATGATCAGAGTCTATATCCGAGTTGTCACTGTCACCCTATGCTGTCACCGAGCGATACTGTTATAATGTATCTATGTATTAGTGAAATTGTTTATTGTTTTAATTGTTATATGTGAATTTCGTAGTAACAAACGATTGTTTTGTGTGCGCAGATATGCAGCACAAAAAGCAGCACCACGCAAAAAAATGCAGACAGTATCTGTATCGGCGAAAAACGCTATGGTTACTTCTCTCCGGTCCGTCGATGAACCGTGTTGCTCTATAATGTTTATCATAAACTTTTATCTTGATGTTTATCAATTGATTATCATAAACTAATACAGTCGACTCTCGATAATTTGACATTCGTTAATTTGAATCTCTCGATAATTTGATTTTTTTTCCGGTCCCTCGAAAAATACTCAATAAATTGAATTAAATCTATATTAATTAGTCCCCTCGGTAATTTTAAATTGAAGGAATAGTCTTTAAAAAAGTAATCTTGCCCATCGACATGCAATAATTTGAAGTCTGGGCTTCCCTATACAGACCTGTCGTATTTTTACATACATAGACATGTCGATTGTTTACATAAATGAGATATGAGTGAGTCCCCCCCTCTAGATGAGGACGAAGAAGAAAACGAAGAAGAACAACCGCCAACTACAGTCACATTGCGCGAGACAAGGAGATCTCTTACTAAACTACGCTACTACGCCCTTAGAACCCAAGTAACGATTTCTTCGCAGCTCTCAACACTATCTAAAATTCATTGGACAATGATAGACTGAAGTCGCTCACTCAACAGAAAATTACGGACTTCTTTTCAAAATAAACATTTGTGAATAATTGTACAAAGGTTTAAAATAATAAATCACGAATTTTGATCAAACTCTTGTTTACTTGATTTTTTCCTCCCTCTTCTTGGTTTATCTAAGCTCCTGTTATTTTGAACTCTTAGTAATTTGAAATTTTTCTCTGGTCCTTTGAGTTTCAAATTATCGACAGTCGACTGTATGAAGTACTAGCGCAATGATTATGAAAGTAAAACGTATTGCTATATACTCTTTGATGAAAAGGGTACGAATCTACGAAGCATGGACCACAAACTAATAAGTGTTAGCCAACGAATTGTAACGGTGGAAGCGCAAGGGTAGCCCGCGAAATTCAAATTTTCTTACGTTTTTTGCAATTTGCAGGGCAGTGTCGGGTTATATGTTTAACAAAATATGCTTCGCGACCGTAACGAGTATATATTTACAGAATTATAATTATTATAATCATCAATACAACCGTCTATATTCGTATAATCCCAATGTATAGCTATCTTTAGAAAATCTCATTCTAAGGGATTATATGATCTTAGAGGGTTGTGTTGGTGATTTTAATGATAATAATTCTATAAACACATAATCGCTACGGTCGCGAATCATATTTTGTTAAATATACAACCTAACCCTGACCTGCAAATTCCAAAAAACGCAAGAAAATTTGAATTTCGTGGGCCACCCTGGAGCTTTATATCAATGTACCAACATCAAGAAATTTTTACTTTTGACAAACAATGCTGACAACCTATGTGAATTATTATCTATGAGTGCCAAATTAGTGTTGTAATATCTAATTTCCTAATTTCATATAATTTTATCGATATAATGTTTATAGAACATTTGTATATTATAAAAAAAATTGGTCTCCATATTAAATGATTATTCCGAAATAAATAAAACACGAGTATAATGCCGATCAGGATAACAAATCTATGTATTTTATACAAAGCAATTTGTTATAAACTTACAATGAATTAATAAAACTACTTTTACGGATTTTATCGCGTTTAATTAACTTATTTTATATTTCCGACTTTTCGGTTGCTTTCCAGCAACCATGGTCACGGGGGACTTGATTATTACAATGAATGGTTACAAAAATACGTATAAATAACCTTGGAATCAGAGACAGATGTACATCCGGTTTAAGGTTGGTTCATTTTATTTTTGCGACCACATGTACGAACAAGAAACCACCACATGTTGTACACCACTTCTTATAAGTTTGTGTGTACACCTATTCACTGTACACCATAATGTACACAACAAAGTATACACAGATTACATTTTACGATATATAAATAATAAAAGTTATATATTTTCTTGTAAATATTTAAAAAAATAATGACACACCATTAATGTCTCGACGTAGTTTATTTCTTTTTAGCGTTACTTTACTCGAGATTTTTTTACTTTGCTCTTTTAGAAAGCTATGCACAGAGTACATTGTATATTAAAGATCCGTGGTAGCTCAGGGGCTAAGCGCTCACTGTAAATTTCACAGTACGCGAGCAACCCGGGTTCGATCCCCGCCAGCACTAATGAAATTGCTAATTGCAATTTTAAGTGTTGATTTACCACGTATTTGGCTTGGCGGTGGAGGAAAACATCGTGATGAAACCTGAATGTCTGAGAAATAAGAAAAAAATACTTCGGAGACATGTGAAGTTCGCCAACAGGCATTGGGACAGCGCGGCGGATATTTCCTTGCTCTAAAACCCTCTCAAAAATTAGAGGAGGCCCGTGCCAACATTGGGATGTATATAGGCTGAACTTTAACTTTATACTTTACGGCATTGGTAATTGGCAAGTTTAAATTTTGCCAATTTGCTTACTAGTGCCATTCTGGGTATTAATTGTACTATTATCCTACTCTTTCTTGCAACCGATGCCCTATAAGTCCCTCTTATCTCTACTCTCTATTTTGCACACTCTACTCAATTAAGCTAGGCGTTGCAGGCAAGTCAAATCCTACGATGGGAAAGACCATTGTCCAGCACTGAACTTTTACGGGCCGATAAAGAAAGGCGTCCACGGACCGCCTGTTACTTCATTCTGATTGTCATAGCATTATGTGATATCAACTCGAGTTTAAATTACCAGCGCTGCTGTTGTAACTATTTAAATCTAAAAGCTGATTCATCATGTGAGGTGAATGTAAACGTAGCGACTTATATACTTAATGGGTGAATGAAACAGCATGTCTCGAAGATAAAATATATTTCATACTTCAGGGATGATCCCATTTAGTTGACTTAAAAAGTACGAGGTCCACAATTCTCGACTGTATTTTTTTATTTGTTTTGTATTACGCGATATCTTCGCCAATTGAGACCCGATTTTGGAGATTATTATATAGTTAAATATTCATACTTCAGGGGTGATCCCATAATAATTTACAGAAAAAATTTCAACCCCTAAGGGTGGCAAAATAAGGGATGAAGTTTTTATTATAACTATTTAGACCATATTGAGATTGTGATTGAGGGTATAAAATAACAAAAAGTAAGTCGACTTCAGTGAACTAAAAATAATTAAATATATATAAAAATAAAAAAAATATTTAACGGTGGACCTCACAGAATACCGGCGTGAAGTGGAAGCTCTGCTTCCACGTTTCGTCCGGTGAGTGCAGGTGACCGGAGGCCCAATCCCCCCCCCCCCCCCATCAACATAGTAGCGGAATTACACGAAAGACTACCCCAGGAGGGTACCAGCACCCCTGGAGGATCCCTCGCCGAGCATCCACGACCATGTTATTCCACTCCTGAGCGTGGGTGCTCAGGCTGCCCCGCATATTCGGGGGGGGGGGGGAGGGGGGGGGGGAATTCCGCTCAAAAATATAACTGCTCGGGGCAAACTGAGCAACAATAACAAGGCGACCCCTGCCACGCTATCCGTGAAAATCTGCAACATCAGGGGACTTCACTCGAACCTAAACGCCGTCCACTACCATCTCGAGACGGCGAAGCCGGCCTTGCTCTTTCTGACCGAGACGCAGGTGTACTCTCCGGCTGATACTTCGTATTTCGCCTACCCGGGGTACAAATTGGAGCACTCCTTTGTGCCTCGGGCTGGAGTTTGCGTATACGTCAGAGAGGACATCTGTTCTCGACGCCTCGGCAGTCTTGAAGTTTCGGACCTGTCCATCCTTTGGCTACGCGTAGTCAGCGACGACTACGGGTGCCTCTATAGGTCCCATAGCGGTAATGCCGAAACAGATCGACTCATCGACCACGTCCAAATGGCTACAGATTCCTTGCTACAACAGGTCCCATCCGCAGAGATCGTGATCCTTGGCGATTTTAACGCCCATCACGCCGAATGGCTCGGTTCACATTTAACCGACCATGCGGGGAGATCTGTTTATGACTTTGCCTTGGCATATGGTCTGAAACAACTGGTTACATCGCCTACGCGGATTCCAGATGTTGAGGATCATACACCTTCCCTGTTGGACCTTCTGCTGACCTCTCATCTGGACGGATATCAGGTTTCCGTCGATGCCCCTCTTGGCTCTTCGGACCAATGTCTGATCCGGAGTGTGGTGCCACTCACGCTCCCTTCGCGGTTGCGTTTTGCAGGTTGCCGCCGTGTTTGGCATTACAGGTCAGCGGATTGGAACGGAATGCGGTCTTTCTTTGCTTCCTACTCATGGGGGCGGGTTTGCTTCTCGCCGGATGATCCCAGCACTGTTGCTGACTCTGTCACTGATGTGGTGCTACAGGGAATGGAACTACTTATTCCATCTTCTGTGGTACCCATCGGTGGCAGATCTCAGCCTTGGTTTGGTCGCTCCTGTAAGATTGCATTATGCAGTAAGCAGGAGTGTTATCAAGCCTGGGCTGCGGCTTCGGCGACTCGGGATGTAAACACCATTATACTTAAAAAGAAGTATAACTTCGCCTCCAGGTCCTTCAAAAGAGTTATTGCCAAGGCAAAGTCAGAGCACATAGGCAGAATTGGCGAGAAACTAGTTCACCATCCTTCGGGAACACGTACATTCTGCTCTCTCGCCAAGGCTGTCCAAGGGAATTTCTGTAAGCCATCACTACCATCTCTGCTCAGGGAGGACGACTCACTGGCCCACGACGCAAAAGAGAAAGCCGACCTTTTAGGCTCCCTTTTTGCGTCCAACTCGACTATTGATGACAAGGGGAACACACCGCCGACCATCCCGCGGTGTGAGTGCTCCATGCCAGATATGCGGTCACAGCGCTCGGTTCGCAGAGCACTCCTCTCCCTGGACATCCACAAGTCGAGTGGGCCTGACGGAATCCCCCCAATTGTGCTGAGGACGTGTGCTCCGGAGTTGGCACCGGTCCTAACGTGTCTTTTCCGGTACTCCTACTCCCTAGGCGTAGTCCCGAAATCATGGAAGACACCTTTTGTCCACCCGATCCCTAAAAAAGGCGACCGCTCAGACCCGTCCAACTACAGGCCTATCGCCATCACCCCCTTGTTCTCCAAAATAATGGAATCCGTTATAAACTGCCACCTCATGCGGTACCTTGAGGATCACCAGCTGATTAGTGACCGCCAATACGGTTTTCGTCGGGGTCGATCAGCTGGTGATCTTCTAGTCTACTTAACTCATAGATGGGCGGAGGCAGTAGAGTCCAACGGGGAGGCATTGGCCGTTAGTTTGGACATTGCGAAGGCTTTCGATCGGGTTTGGCACAAAGCGCTTCTTTCGAAGTTCCCTTCCTATTGGCTTCCCGAGAAATTATGCAATTGGATCACCAGCTCTCTTGCAGATCGAAGCATCAAGGTCGTTGTAGACGGTGCATGCTCCGACTACAAGCCTATTAACGCTGGTGTTCCACAAGGCTGTGTGCTATCACCAACGCTGTTTCTTCTGCATATCAATGATATGTTGCTAACTGGTAACATTCATTGCTGTGCGGATGACAGTACTGGTAATGCTCTATACACCGGCCGTGCCAATATTTCTCGGGAAAACGTCACCGAGTACCGGAACAAACTTGTGTCTGAAGTCGAGTCTTTGCTGGACAAAGTCTCGGATTGGGGGCGACTAAATCTAGTCCAGTTTAATCCTCAGAAGACACAAGTTTGTGCGTTTACTGCAAAAAAGAACCCCCTTTGTCGTATCTCTTCAGTTTCAAGGTACTCCCCTTGTTGCCTCAGCCAGTATCGGAATCCTCGGAGTTGACATATTGAGTGACGTGCAGTTTCGTGGTCACTTGGAAGAGAAGGCCAAATTGGCCTTTAAAAAGCTTGGCGTGCTCAGCAGAGCGGGACAGTATTTCATGCCGGCACAACGCCTGCAACTTTACAAGGCTGCGCCTTGCATGCGGCCTCACATGGAATACTGTTCCCATATCTGGGCAGGGGCTCCCCAGTGCCAGCTCCTTCCACTTGACCGCATCCAGCGCAGAGCGGCTCGAATCGTCGACGATCGAGTCCTTTCCGATCGGCTCGACTCATTGGCGCTGCGAAGAGATGTTGCATCACTTTGCATTTTCTTTCGCATTTACCGCCAAATTTCACGAACACACATCGCGGCAGAACTCCCGATACCATCCACACCATCTGGATGATTGGCGGTCCACCACTGTGCGATTTTGAAGATGTTTTCTTCCTCGCACAACTTCCTTGTGGAATAGTTTACCATCAGCTATTTTTCCGGACCGATACGACTTAGGGACCTTCAAGAAAAGAGCCTACTCCTTTTTAAAAGGCCGGCAACGCATCTGCAATTCCCCTGGTGTTGCAGTTGTTCATGGGCGACGGTAGTCACTTACCATCAGGTGAGCCGTATGCTCGTTTGCCCCCTCTCCTATAAAAAAAATATAATAATTTCACACTCTGAAGTTGGGGCTCTATCTCTTCTTCTATACAGTATGGCTTAACACCTACTAAAATGACTTATAAACTGTCCATCTTGACGTACGTCAAGCCTACTCATTGTCGTTTTGGGTCGTGCGTCGCACAGAGTACATTATATATTACTGACAAGCCTGGGTGACAACCGGTGCGTCGTGTATGACTTTGGCGAGACGTACGTCGAGATGGTCCGTGTATAAGACGTTTTAACATTCTGCATGTGAAATTATTTTATTCTTTTTAGTTATTTGAAGAAGACCTTTACCTTTTGATAAAAGTTTCTATAACTTTTTCAATCTATTGTTTGGGGAACATCGTCTTCTCTAAAAACAATTACTATACTGTTTTCTTAAAAATTGTTTTATTTTTGTTTCCATCACACAAATATGGTTAACACGGTTGCAAAAATATTATTTTTTTGTACCAATATCAAGTTATTAAATAAGTTCTGTTAACCAAACAATTGAAGACTTAATGAGCAAGTATTAATATATATAAAAGTTTTGTTACTATATTATTTCAATATCGAAAATGTTAAACCATTTTATTAATTGCAATAACTTTACGCTTTAATGAATTTTTTTCTTACCAGAAAACCTCTGTTCATCCAAAAAGTAAAATGTATCTAGAATTTGGAAACCTCAAAGCATAGCATACAGAAATATTTTTGGAAACAATTACTCCATTTCTTATGAATATTAACATTTTCTATATTGATTCATTTCAATACATTCTTACATTAGTGAAGTGTAAATTACTAATGGAATCTCTGGCATAAGATAACCGGGAGAAAAAATTGTTGGGAACATTAAAAATTGGTTATTAGATTTAAAAAAAACTAACAAAATTATGAATTTTAATTGAGCGAGTCTTTACAATGCCAAATCTATACCTCGTCTTTATAAAATTAACAGAAACATAATTGAAAAAGAATCTAGATAAAATTTCTATAAAAAGTACATAAATTAGTTATGGCATAAAATTATTACTACACAATTACAAATGTCAAATTATTCTAGTTTAAGTACAAAGATCACGACGTACCGACATGACATAGATCGTGAAGTAAACAAAATGATTACAGATCTGGAATACAGTAAGCTAGAGGTTCGATTGCGCGTGTATTATACAAGAAAATTAAATAGTGCTAAAACTGTACATAATACACGTCATACATACTTTATTAAAATGGTTAAATTATTGAAAATGTACATGAACTCATTATTAGTAAGAAATTTTCAAACTTAATATTTACATGGCGTATGCTCCAACAGGAATGTTTCATTCAATCGTCATATAATACAAACATATGCCTTTAGTTGTTAGTAGAGAAGTTCCATATATTCCACTATCATACACATTAATACTGAAATATTTCGCGACTCCCTAATACTTATCTACAATAAGGCAATTTTTTTTGTTTACATCCAATAGTTTAATAACAAGACATGGCCTATCTAACATTATCCGTGTTTCACACTGATAATGTTTCTATTATTTTTCGGTCTTTTAGGCTTTTTGAACACTTGTATAATTTATGAAATGTACTACATCAATCAAGAAGAACCAAACTCGTCCATCCACGTGAGATACTTCTGTATGTCGCCTTTGGATACGGATTTGTTGCATTTGGCCAGTGCTTCCATGAAGTCTTGCCTGGTGACGGGCAAGTCCAATTCTTCCTTGGCAAGCTGTTTGATTTGCTCGGGCTTTAAGCCAGCTATCTTACGTCGCATTGACATCATGGACGCGTCTCTGGAAAGTAACTTACAATAAGTACGGATATTTTATTACGTCATGTACAGGTAAATTGTTCTCAATGTTATGGAACCATGTGAGGGTTGGACAGTGGGCTGCCTAGCGTTTGGTTGCGGCGCCGAAGACTTCTGGTCTAAATCACGCTCCGAAAAATTGCATTATGCAACTTACATATTTATCATAACAAGGATGCATTAAATATGTCGTTTTGACAATAAAGTATTAAAAAACATAAATATTAAGCGCCATATTTTAAATAAAAAAATAATTCAAGAAATACAATTAGCCAATTTTTTACTATATCCTACTATGTCCTTGTAGGCCATGGGTTCGAATCGTTCAAAACAAGAATTTGTATGGTCTGTAAAACAAATGTGGGTGTAAGGTGTAATTGGTAAGTGGTTACGACATATGATTTTTCTTTTATATACACTCATGCAGCCCCGGCGGTGAAACGTTACAAGAAAACTTGTGACTTTTTTTCAAATACCGTACTAAATATATCCACTACGTAGATAAATAAGTGAGAAACATCCTGACTCAGAAATATTATTGTTGAAGTGACAACAATAATATTTCTGAGTGAGGATGTTTTATATGTGCAATTATCATAACATAAAACCCCACGAAAACTCATTCTTAGTCTATTGGATTGGTAGCTTTAAAAAACTTACAAAAAATCCTTTGTTAATAATTTACTACTAAGTCCTTATACGTTTATTCTTAAAATATACATAAAAGTTAATGTGTTCGTGTGTAACCACGTAACAATATAATCTAATTTTATTTTGTTGACCTTTACCTATCGCTGGAGCAAAAATTTTTCGTAAATATATATTATGACGACATATTTTACTATGTCCTGTATAATAAAACAATGCTATAATGTAGTGCCTAGACAAGTTAATTATCCGTTAGCATTGAAGGGGCATCTCAAGTATAATTTTAACTGACTTAAGAGAAAGAAGGAAGTTCTCAATTAGATTGTACCTTTTAAGGGGACTACAGGAGCTAAACGCAAGTTTTACACTGCCTTAAGGTATATGATCTACTGCACTAAACTAAACAACTTCACTACTGCAGTAAACAAAATCAGAAAAATATATCATATTTTTCAGAACATATGCTTGTGTTGAAAACATGACACTACTTATTTGATACAATAGAAAAAATCACAAAGATACCTCTAAAATTTTCTTTTAACAATTAAAAACCATGCTAATATACATGCAATCATTGTGATTTTTTATCAGATTATTCTACAAGCAACATATTAAGGTAATAGTGTTTTAATTTTTAGTCCAAACAATTTTTTTAAATCGCATATTCTTATTTCTGATCACATATGATCTGTACACCTGTGTGCGTAAACGCCTGTGTAACGACAGTGCCGGCCGAGGCCTGATGCTATACAGATTTTGTGAACATGTGTGCGTGCGTCATTCGAGGTCACTCAGCTCGTTTAATCCTCTTATTGTATAAATATCTATATAATTTAATGTCTCCCATGTTAGGACTGGTTAGTTAGTAGTTTTGTTTTTTTAGCGAAAATGTGTACTTTCGCACTATTATTTTAAGGTATAGTAATATATTACATTATACATATATTTTAAACGCAATCAATGGATTTTTTTATTATATGTATTTTTTTAACTCCCACAAATATATAGTTTTCAAAAGATCCTCACCGACAAACGTTAGTAATGTCAGCGCCGGAGTAACCGTCGAGTTTTTTCGCGATTGCTCGTAGATCAACTTCAGGGTCGACCTTGACCTCTCGTAGGTTGATCTGTAGAAGTGCCTCGCGTCCCTCCTGCGTCGGTAAAGGTATGTAAATTCGCTTTTCAAGCCGTCTCCGGAGCGCTTCATCTATGTCCCACGGGAAATTCGTTGCAGCTAATACCATCACTACCTGTAAATGTCAAATGATAAGTATAAAGCAATGAATCCTAAATGTTATGCAATACAAAATAATAGTTATTATTTTATTTATAAATATAGTTATTTTATTTAACTTATTATCTACAAGTAAAATAAATATACAACAGCGATAAAAATTAATATTAGTAAGTTTTTATTCAACACCTCGTAACCCAGTCTTACCCCAGTCTGTGAACTGGCAACAGTCGGATATGGGTCATTCTTATTTAGCATAATTTACAATTCAATTTAAAATTATTTTTAAGGGTGGTAAAAACAATCATTGTTATAGAAATTGTATGAGAATATAGGGTAATGTCATATGGTCATAGTACTTAAAGTCAAATTATCATTTTATTTGTATATTTATAAACAATAAAAATAAAATTTAACATTTTACTATATTCAAATACAACATAATGATTTATTAATGAAGCTGGTCAACTACTCAATATTTTGGAGGCGGAAAGCAGTATTAGACGTGTCACATCTTGAAATAATAATAATAATAAAATTACTTATTTCGACCAACAATAGTCATAGATTGTTAGTAAAACAAACCTTAACCTAATGTTAGTATAAAATAAAATAGAAATTAATTCTTAATAATTTCACAGCAAATGTGCTGAGAAGGGTGTTGGAGCGGCATGCTTGCGCATGATCGCGTAGAAGTCGTCAACACGAGCATCCGTCGTAGTCAACATAGTCAACATAGTCGTAAACATAGTCAGCGCACTGCAGTGTCGAGGTCTCCTCAACATCACCCTCAGCACACTGTGGTACTGAACACGCAGAGCACTGTAGGCTCGCTGCGATTCAACATCATTTGCGCAACAAATGAGTGTCGTAGTTGGTTTTAAATCTGGCGTACTACATAATTATATTGCCCTATAAGAAAAGAAATTCTTATGCTTCGAGCGTGTCGTTCATTATTTTTATAAAATATTAGGTCCTTACATATGAAATTGGCGATTTGTACGGGAGGAATATAATGTCAATTTCTTTTTGTAAAATATATTTAATTAATCAAAGTATGCACCGTTGTTATCTATGCACTTTTGCCATCTCATAGGTAGTTCATTGATCCCTTTACTAAAAAAAAAAACCATGAGGGCGAGAATCAATAAACTCTGAAGGAGGTTTTGAGTGCCGCATCGGAGTAAAATTTTTTTTTCCTTGTAAGAAGTTGTCCAAATTCTGGAAAAAATGGTAATCTGTTGGAGCAAGGTCCGGGATCCGGTAACTTAGTGGTTGTTTGTTGTGCAGTGTGTGGTCTTGCGTAGTCGTGAAGCAGCAGTGGCCTAGAGTGATTGAACAATCTCGGTTGTTTAGCAGCTAGTTCTTCCTTCATGGTTTGCACTTGTTGACAATAGATATCTGCCGTAATCGTTTGGCCAGATTTTAGAAAGCTGTAGTGAACGACTCCGGCTCTAGTCCACCAAATACTCACAAGTAACTTTTTATGAATCAATTTTCGTTTAGGGCAGGATTTGGCTGCGTCTCCAGGGTTCAGGCATTGCGACGAGCGCTTCCGATTATCGTACAAGTATCCACTTTTGATCACAAGTAATAATTCGATTTAAAATCCCTTCATTATTGTGTCGGTTGAGGAAAGTAACACAGCAGTCGACGCGTGTTTGCAAGTTCGATTCACTCAATTCATGAAGTATCCATTGTTCAAGTTTTTTTTTACTTTCCCGATTTGCTTTAAGTGGATTAATACAGTTTTATCATTTACCCCATAGACTTAGAATATACTGGCGTATAGACCGACATAGTGTGCAAGGGAGAAGAAAATTCCTTATGGCAAAATTGCAAGATAGAAAAGGATACCAAATCTCATGACTCTGTAACCGATTTTGAATGACAGGTCGGCACGCAATTTTATATGTACGCTAGGGATTGACTCAACTATATCAAAATTAATGTCGATATTTATCTTGAATGTTTATAATGAATCAATAGACTTGCCCACACAACAAGAAAATAAATCCTCGGTTTGCGTTCGTTTAGAATAAAAACAATTTCATTAAAAGGAGCCATTTCTGGTACCAGTAAGTATGATATTGTTATAATTATAAAACTTCAAAAATTTTGATAAAATAGAGACAGATTTTTGTACCTTATAAAACTGTAGTACGTTTAAGATAAAAAAATCTTGAAACTATCCTATTTAAGCCATTATGAACCCAACTATCTGTTTATCAACTAAAAGATGTATAACCTTACTTCACCACCCGTACTTCACGGTCACACTAGTGCGATATTTCATTGCATCACGCTATTTTCCCCAAGAGTTTGCGCGGAGCTTCGGAATATATTCCCAAGTCACAACAATAAAACTTTTAACGTAGTTAGATATAATATATTTAGTAATTCTCTTGAAGCGTCACTAGACGCCCGCGCATGAGACGCGCGGTTCGATGTGCTAAGATAGTATAAATTCCATAGTATTTGATACTCACCCCCGGTGGCAACCCCGGTGACAAATAGTTAAAAAATTGGGCTCCCAAATAATTTCGTAAAAATAATTATTGTAATTGATCATTTCCACCTCAAATTTAAGTTATAGTTGTTAATTACGAACAAATTTTATTGTGTAATAAATAAAAGTGGTAAATATTTAAATAAATAAATTTTTAGTGCCTCTCAACTTAAAGTGACAGCAGGTAACGAACATCGTTTAAAAGTTACTGTAATTCTTGTTATCCCTTTTAATATTTACGATATATCTCTTAAGTGTTGTTGTTTTCGGATTTCATTTTGAATTGTTTTCTTGATAATTTAATTTGAGATCTGTAATTAGAGTCCTATAATTGGATATTTGCTTACTCTGTTCCCTTGATTTTCCATCTTTGTTTTCTTTTACTATTTAAAATACATAGTAAAATGAATACTCGTAACGCCAAAACGCGCCAGATGGAGAACCAACTCCATCTTGCGCTCCAAGAACTGAGGGCGTCCAGGGAGCAGTGTGAGCTGTTACTTAAAGAAAGGGATGACAACGAAAAGGAAATAATAAGTATAATTTCGAAAAATACTCAATTGAAAAGTGATATGGTTAAGTTACATAGAGACTATACAGATATTTTAAAGGAAAGGGATCAGCTCCAGAGGACAGTCGATGAGTTTGACCGATGCAGCAAAGAATATGAGGAATCCCTCAGATTAATTGCTGCATTGAAATTACAATTAACTGAAGCTAATGAGCAAATTTCAGAATTTAAACAAAACATTGATAACTTGCATGCACTTAAAACTCAGAGTCTGTTCGAGGAGCTCGTAGAATGTAAATTTCATAAAACGTTGCAACCCTCCACAACAATAGATTTGACTGATGATTCTACCACATCAAGAACAGCAGAAAGGATTACAAGCAGCAGAAGGAAATTAAAAAAATATATAAAAATTAATAAATATATTAGGAAAGTGCAAAACTTAGTTAAAACTAAAATTAATATTAAAAATTATACAAATGTATGTAAGGAAAAGCAAGAGTTAATTAGTAAAATTAAATTATATTCAATTGAGGTGGAAAACATGAAAAATTGTTATGAGACTGAAATAGAGTGTCTTAATTCAGAAATTTTATCACTTCAAACCTCATTACAAATTATGTCAAATAAATATCAATCTGCAGGGAATGAGATAAAAGAACACATACTGGCCATGGATAATCTGGTAAAGTCCTGCAAATATAACGAGGAACGTTTTGACTCCTTATTAAAATATCAAACTGAATATCAGCGCTCACTGCCAGGTTCTTTAGGGACAGTGTGTGTTAATAATATGACAAGCAGTAATACTTCATTTTCTTTACCTACACTCTATGATAGTACCATAACAAAGCAGATAAATTTAAAAAGTAATTCATATAATGAAAAAAATAATATAATTGTGTATAGTGATGACATAGGCAAAAACTTGGGTATATCATTGAATAACTGTTTAAAAAGGCAACAGATAAGTAATTACTGCATGCCTGGAGCATCATTCAGTGATATTATGAATAAAATTTTAACTAGTAAATTTAACCCTAATAGTATATTAATAATTTTTGTTGGGAGAAGAGGCAATATGAACAAGAATCAATTATTAAAATATATTGAATATCTCAATAACATAAATGTGGTTAAAGTTATCTTGTTTACATTGCCTTATATAGAGGGGTGGCCACAGGAAAATAAACTAAGACATAATTTAAATTTAATGATGCATAACTTGACATGTAACAATAACTTAAATTTGACATTTAATTGTAAGAATAATAATGATAAATTTCATTTAATTGATATTAATAATTTAACTAAGAAGTTTTTGACAAGAGATAGGTATTACCTATCAAAGTATAGTTTAAGACTGGTAGCAGATACGCTATCTTTTTATTTATATTTTAACTCAGCCAATGATTTGGCTACCTTGACACCTGCTTCTTTTGAGCAACAAAATAATTTTACATTTGATTTGGAACCAGTTACAAGTAATTTAAATTAGATAATAAGACAATAGAGGTAATCTCTAGCAAAGATAATTTAAATAGCTTAGAATGCAACTTACCAATACATAATTATGCAATTTTACAAAATAAAAATAATAAAAACTGTATCAACCTGGTGCATCAAAATATACAAGGTATGTTAGGCAAAGAATTAGAAATTGAATTATTTTTAAATAGTAACAGTATAAATATTTTATGTATTACAGAACATTGGTTGAAAGAATACAACTCCATATTTAATTTCAGTAATCACCAGGTGGTCAGTTCGTTCAATAGAGATACTAAATTACGTGGTGGCTCCTTAATATTAGCTAATAAGTCCTTATCATGTAAAGAACGTAAAGACATTGTGAGCCTCTCTGTTGAGCGTACTGTAGAAATGGCATGTGTTGAGCTTGAGCACCTTATTGTTGTCAGTGTTTACAGACCCCCATGTTCAAGTTATGATACTTTTGAAAAAATTATGGAAGAACTTTTAGTTAAGCTTAATAAACAGAATAAATCTCTTGTAGTGTGTGGAGACTTTAATATCAATCTCCTGGAAACTTCTTCCATCAGTATTAAATTCTGTTCTTTGTTCAAATCCTATAATCTTAATAATTTATTCTTTGAAGCTACACGTATTGCAGGGTGTAGTGCAACTTGTATTGATAATATTTTTACAGGTGTTGTACCAATCAACAAATCAATAATTCAAAAACTTAGTTCAGATCACTGTGGACAACTAGTTTCGTTACCTTATATGCACAAAAAACAGGTAAATGAGAAAATTGTGTTTGTTCCTATTAATGCAAAACGCCTGGAGAGATTTAGAAGTAATATGTTAAAAATCCTTCCATCCCTTTCTTATAAGAACAATGCAGACTATTTATATAGAGAATTATTTACCTTTATAAACAATGAATTTAATAAAACATTCACTTCTAAAACATTCTCCAGAAACAGTCGCAAGGCATTTAATGAGTGGGCGACAGTAGGAATTCATAAAAGCAGACGAAGGTTATATGACCTTTACCATGAAAGATCGTATAATCTTTCCGATGCTTTTAAAGAATATGTAAAAAATTATTCTAAAATGTTTAAAAGAGTTTGCTCCACAGCCAAATCATTACATATTAGTAACAAAATTAAGACAGCTAAGAATAAAATTAAAATGACGTGGAGTATAATTAACAGCGAAACCGGTAATGAGAAACCTCGTAATTCAAACTATCAATTAAAAATTAATAATGAATTGACTAAATCAAATCAAGAAGTTGCAGCGGTGTTTGAGAAATATTTCACTGATGTTCCTATCTTGACAACAGAGTCATTGAATTCTTCTCCAACTGTCGCCGAATCATTACTTAAACAGAATGTTAATACCTGTTTAAAAGAATTTAGATTTGAAAAAGTATTACCGCATAATATTGTAAAATACTTCAAAACCATTGATGTAAAGAAAACCGCAGATTTGTGGGGGATTTCCGTTACAGTGATTACGTCCATAATAGATTTAATTGCACCTCATCTTGATATTATTTTTAATACTTGTATCGATTCTGGTGTGTTTCCTGATTTAATGAAGTATAGTAAAGTAATACCTTTATTTAAATCTGGTAGTACATTGGACCCCGCTAATTATAGACCTATTTCTGTACTACCAACTCTCAGTAAAATTTTTGAAAAAATAATTTTGGATCAATTGTTAATTTTTTTTAATACAAATAAATTACTTCATAAAAATCAATTTGGTTTTACAAGGGGTCGCTCGACGTCTGACGCCGGTGTTGAGCTTATGAAATATATTTTTAATGCCTGGGAGAATTCACAAGATGCCTTAGGTATTTTCTGTGACCTTTCCAAGGCTTTCGATTGTGTTCATCATGATACATTAATCAGGAAACTACAACATTACGGTGTAAAAAATTTGGCGCTTAAACTTATTACTTCATATTTAAGTAACAGAACTCAAAAAGTCGTCATTAATGGTAAATGTTCCTCCGGATCGGTAGTATCAATGGGCGTTCCTCAGGGCTCGATTCTTGGCCCATTCCTGTTCTTAATCTATATTAATGACTTACCTTATCTTGTAGGGGACAATCACGATATAGTATTATTTGCTGACGATACCTCTTTAATTTTCAAACTGAAACGGCAGTCAATTAAATATGACGATGTAAATAATGCTCTATCGAAACTAGTACATTGGTTTAACGCCAACAATTTGCTCTTAAACGGCAATAAGACAAAATGTATTAAATTTACAATACCTAATGTAAAACATTCGAAAACCAATGTGCTCTTAAATGGGGAGGAGTTGAGTCTTGTGGATACCACTGTTTTTCTCGGTATTACTATTGACGCGAAACTGCAATGGGGCCCCCATATATCTAAATTAGCAAGCAGACTTAGTTCTGCAGCATATGCTGTAAGAAAGATTAGAAGTCTCACAGATGTTGAGACAGCTAGGTTAGTGTATTTTAGTTACTTTCATAGCGTAATGTCTTATGGAATTTTGCTATGGGGTAATGCGACTGATATTGAAGCTATATTTGTTTTGCAAAAGAGAGCCGTACGGGCGATTTATAATCTAAATTGTAAAGAGTCCCTTAGAGAAAAATTTAAAGAAATAAACATATTAACTTTGGCATCGCAATATATTTATGAAAATGTAATGTATGTACATAAAAACATAAATAGCTTTAATAAGAATAAGGATGTTCATACCTTAAACACTAGGAACAAACATAAGCTTGTAATGCCACTTACAAGACTCCACAGAATTAGTAATTCATTTATGGGGCAATGTATACGCTTTTACAACAGAATCCCAGAACATGTTCAAAGTTTGTCAATAAACAAGTTTAAAAGTTTTATTAAAGAAAAACTGTACAAAAAGGGTTATTATAATATCAAGGAATACATGAGTGAAAATAACCCCTGGGAATAAGGTGATCGCCACCATGCTGGTTCTATGAAAATTCATTTAAAATTGTATAATCAAAATTATTGTTAAGTGAAATTATGTTTAAAAAAAAAAGTCCCGCTGGGTTTCTTGCTGGTTCTTCCCAGGACAGAGGTATTTTCCGAACCAGTGGTAAATAAAATAATGACTTTCAATAAGTATTATGTAATAATCCATATTGAATAAAAAATCATTCTATTCTATTCTATTCTATTCACAACGCTCGACGCCCGATTCATGCTTTATGACTGACGAAGTTGTGCCGTGGGCTTAAATAGCGTGGTTCATCGCCTACAGTGTTAGTCGTAGAGGAGAGGAACTCGTGGATAAGTTATAGCTGCGCGGATCAATAGATCTGCGAGATTAAGTTGCACTTGCCGCGGTCAGTACATGAATGAGTGACCATTTTCATAACATACCGAGATTGAGATAATAGAGAGTGCATCTGTATCCTCAGACACCTGGTGCACTTTACTCTGTTAAGGTCATTTTTTTTAATTCATGCAGCTAAAATGATAATAAGTTTATTATTACTTTATATTTTTAAGCCTCATAAACATATTGGCCTTTAAACAGAACAATCGTATTTAACTCATTCCTACAAGTATCCTTACTAAAATTAGTTCGTATTTAAGTCGAATGTTAAAATAAACTTCTATAATGTATTTCATTATTAAATGTTTGTAATTATTAAAAGTAATACTTATATGAAAACTAAAGCAGCTATTATGGACTCTGTGTCCCCGTTTTTTATTTCCCCATCAAAACTATTTATAAAATATCATCATCATCATCATTACAGCCCTTCACAAGTCCACTGCTGAACATAGGCCTCCCCCAAAGAATGCCACAAAACACGGTCCTGAGCCACCTGCATCCTCATAAAATATAAATAGGTATATACTTAGTTAAGTATCTACCTATTTATATTAACAATATGTTGAAAAAAAAATTCCGATGAAACTGTCTATGGCAGTTAATATTTTTCTCCAAAGATTATAACTCGAAAATAAAACTTTCCGATCTGATTCTTGGGGGAGTTTTTGTTTTAAGGTTATTGGCAGAGTCACCTGGGATTTTTTACATTTCAATTAAAATCCAACAAAAGGCAGGTAGGCTCGGCTTATTTCCAGGAACATTTTATATGAATATTTTTTTAATTATTTTAGAACTATCATGGTAAAAATCCAGTTAATTTTTGAAGTTATTCAATTTCCTGCATTACACTATTTTTTTAATTGTTTTTTTTTATTTGCCGCTTTCTTAACAATTATTTTTCGGTAATTTTTGTAAGTAAAATGTACATCACTAGCTAACGCACACAATGACAAATCAAAATTAGTCACGCGTTTTCGGGCTGTCAGGTCGACTATACGCCAGTATATTCTAAGTCTATGATTTACCCCGAAGCCTGCAGCTATCTCTGAAGTCGATATTTCCAGAACGAAAACGTTGAAACCATAAACGTATCGTGCTTTCTTTTGCGACACCAGCGCCGTACACATCATTAATCCTTCGAGCTGTTTCTGCAGCACTGGTGCCACGGTCTACTCGTACTCGTAAATATATCGATATTTCATGTTTTCCATTGTGCGGTAATAAACGAAGCCAAAGAAAAAAATAATGAGAAAAAAACAAATGAATGACTGTTTTCAAAACTCAAATGTACCAGCTAATAAATTTGAATTTGGAATTCTTAACCAAAGAGGAGATATTTCAGATCAAAGTGGTCAGTACGATAAAACGCTAATTTCATATGTAAGAACCTAATATACGTTTTCTCATGATGTTTTGCCTTTACAAGCGCGGAAATTGTAAATTGAGTAACTGTGACATTTAATGGAGATTAACAACTAGATTGTTAGCTAAAGATAGAAAGCAATGGAAGATGTTAGAAGAGGACTTGCCAAGAGACGCACTGAACTGAGAGACATACTGTAAAGATCATAATAATTTAGAAAACCATCGAAAAATATTCATGACAATAGGCTTATTGATTGATCTATTGATAGAACAACAGGTTATAACGTAGCCAAGCGGTCAGAATATCAAACCAATTTTTTTTTGTTAAAACCCAAACCGTTGATTAAAGTTTAGGTAATGTTACAATTTTCCCGGCGTCTCTGACATTGTGTACGAGCCTATAATATAGCTGATTATCATAATAAGCTTTAAATGAGTGTTTCTGCTTTGGGCGTATTCTACACATATAGGCTGAGCAGTTAACAGCTTTTCGGTGTCGTGGAGATGAAGCGGGAGAACACGACGATGAGGAGGAGAGTTGTGCGGAGGGTCCACAGTACCTTGGCGGGCTCGTCGGCGGCGGAGCCGAGCCCGTCCATCTGCACGAGCAGCTCGGACTTGACGCGGCGCGACGTCGATGAGGAGGAGGAGGAGAGTTGTGCGGAGGGTCCACAGTACCTTGGCGGGCTCGTCGCAGGCGGAGCCGAGCCCGTCCATCTGCACGAGCAGCTCGGACTTGACGCGGCGCGACGTCGATGAGGAGGAGGAGGAGAGTTGTGCCAAGGGTCCACAATACCTTGGCGGGCTCATCGGCGGCGGAGCCAAGCCCGTCCATCTGCACGAGCAGCTCGGACTTGACGCGGCGCGACGTAGATGAGGAGGAGGAGGAGAGTTGTGCGGAGGGTCCACAGTACCTTGGCGAGCTCATCGGCGGCGGAGCCGAGCCCGTCCATCTGCACGAGCAGCTCGGACTTGACGCGGCGCGACGTAGATGAGGAGGAGGAGGAGAGTTGTGCGGAGGGTCCACAGTACCTTGGCGGGCTCATCGGCGGCGGAGCCGAGCCCGTCCATCTGCACGAGCAGCTCGGACTTGACGCGGCGCGACGTAGATGAGGAGGAGGAGGAGAGTTGTGCGGAGGGTCCACAGTACCTTGGCGGGCTCATCGGCGGCGGAGCCGAGCCCGTCCATCTGCACGAGCAGCTCGGACTTGACGCGGCGCGACGTCGATGAGGAGGAGGAGGAGAGTTGTGCGGAGGGTCCACAGTACCTTGGCGGGCTCATCGGCGGCGGAGCCGAGCCCGTCCATCTGCACGAGCAGCTCGGACTTGACGCGGCGCGACGTAGATGAGGAGGAGGAGGAGAGTTGTGCGGAGGGTCCACAGTACCTTGGCGAGCTCATCGGCGGCGGAGCCGAGCCCGTCCATCTGCACGAGCAGCTCGGACTTGACGCGGCGCGACGTAGATGAGGAGGAGGAGGAGAGTTGTGCGGAGGGTCCACAGTACCTTGGCGGGCTCATCGGCGGCGGAGCCGAGCCCGTCCATCTGCACGAGCAGCTCGGACTTGACGCGGCGCGACGTAGATGAGGAGGAGGAGGAGAGTTGTGCGGAGGGTCCACAGTACCTTGGCGGGCTCATCGGCGGCGGAGCCGAGCCCGTCCATCTGCACGAGCAGCTCGGACTTGACGCGGCGCGATGTCGATGAGGAGGAGGAGGAGAGTTGTGCGGAGGGTCCACAGTACCTTGGCGGGCTCGTCGGCGGCGGAGCCGAGCCCGTCCATCTGCACGAGCAGCTCGGACTTGACGCGGCGCGACGTCGATGAGGAGGAGGAGGAGAGTTGTGCGGAGGGTCCACAGTACCTTGGCGGGCTCATCGGCGGCGGAGCCGAGCCCGTCCATCTGCACGAGCAGCTCGGACTTGACACGGCGCGACGTCGATGAGGAGGAGGAGGAGAGTTGTGCGGAGGGTCCACAGTACCTTGGCGGGCTCATCGGCGGCGGAGCCGAGCCCGTCCATCTGCACGAGCAGCTCGGACTTGACGCGGCGCGACGTCGATGAGGAGGAGGAGGAGAGTTGTGCGGAGGGTCCACAGTACCTTGGCGGGCTCGTCGCAGGCGGAGCCGAGCCCGTCCATCTGCACGAGCAGCTCGGACTTGACGCGGCGCGACGTCGATGAGGAGGAGGAGGAGAGTTGTGCGGAGGGTCCACAGTACCTTGGCGGGCTCGTCGGCGGCGGAGCCGAGCCCGTCCATCTGCACGAGCAGCTCGGACTTGACGCGGCGCGACGTCGATGAGGAGGAGGAGGAGAGTTGTGCGGAGGGTCCACAGTACCTTGGTGGGCTCGTCGGCGGCGGTGCCGAGCCCGTCCATCTGCACGAGCAGCTCGGACTTGACGCGGCGCGACGTCGATGAGGAGGAGGAGGAGAATTGTGCGGAGGGTCCACAGTACCTTGGCGGGCTCGTCGGCGGCGGAGCCGAGCCCGTCCATCTGCACGAGCAGCTCGGACTTGACGCGGCGCGACGTCGATGAGGAGGAGGAGGAGAGTTGTGCGGAGGGTCCACAGTACCTTGGCAGGCTCGTCGGCGGCGGAGCCGAGCCCGTCCATCTGCACGAGCAGCTCGGACTTGACGCGGCGCGACGTCGATGAGGAGGAGGAGGAGAGTTGTGCGGAGGGTCCACAGTACCTTGGCGGGCTCATCGGCGGCGGAGCCGAGCCCGTCCATCTGCACGAGCAGCTCGGACTTGACGCGGCGCGACGTCGATGAGGAGGAGGAGGAGAGTTGTGCGGAGGGTCCACAGTACCTTGGCGGGCTCGTCGGCGGCGGAGCCGAGCCCGTCCATCTGCACGAGCAGCTCGGACTTGACGCGGCGCGACGTCGATGAGGAGGAGGAGGAGAGTTGTGCGGAGGGTCCACAGTACCTTGGCGGGCTCATCGGCGGCGGAGCCGAGCCCGTCCATCTGCACGAGCAGCTCGGACTTGACGCGGCGCGACGTCGATGAGGAGGAGGAGGAGAGTTGTGCGGAGGGTCCACAGTACCTTGGCGGGCTCGTCGGCGGCGGAGCCGAGCCCGTCCATCTGCACGAGCAGCTCGGACTTGACGCGGCGCGACGTCGATGAGGAGGAGGAGGAGAGTTGTGCGGAGGGTCCACAGTACCTTGGCGGGCTCATCGGCGGCGGAGCCGAGCCCGTCCATCTGCACGAGCAGCTCGGACTTGACGCGGCGCGACGTCGATGAGGAGGAGGAGGAGAGTTGTGCGGAGGGTCCACAGTACCTTGGCGGGCTCATCGGCGGCGGAGCCGAGCCCGTCCATCTGCACGAGCAGCTCGGACTTGACGCGGCGCGACGTCGATGAGGAGGAGGAGGAGAGTTGTGCGGAGGGTCCACAGTACCTTGGCGGGCTCATCGGCGGCGGAGCCGAGCCCGTCCATCTGCACGAGCAGCTCGGACTTGACGCGGCGCGACGTCGATGAGGAGGAGGAGGAGAGTTGTGCGGAGGGTCCACAGTACCTTGGCGGGCTCATCGGCGGCGGAGCCGAGCCCGTCCATCTGCACGAGCAGCTCGGACTTGACGCGGCGCGACGTCGATGAGGAGGAGGAGGAGAGTTGTGCGGAGGGTCCACAGTACCTTGGCGGGCTCATCGGCGGCGGAGCCGAGCCCGTCCATCTGCACGAGCAGCTCGGACTTGACGCGGCGCGATGTCGATGAGGAGGAGGAGGAGAGTTGTGCGGAGGGTCCACAGTACCTTGGCGGGCTCGTCGGCGGCGGAGCCGAGCCCGTCCATCTGCACGAGCAGCTCGGACTTGACGCGGCGCGACGTCGATGAGGAGGAGGAGGAGAGTTGTGCGGAGGGTCCACAGTACCTTGGCGGGCTCATCGGCGGCGGAGCCGAGCCCGTCCATCTGCACGAGCAGCTCGGACTTGACGCGGCGCGACGTCGATGAGGAGGAGGAGGAGAGTTGTGCGGAGGGTCCACAGTACCTTGGCGGGCTCATCGGCGGCGGAGCCGAGCCCGTCCATCTGCACGAGCAGCTCGGACTTGACGCGGCGCGACGTCGATGAGGAGGAGGAGGAGAGTTGTGCGGAGGGTCCACAGTACCTTGGCGGGCTCATCGGCGGCGGAGCCGAGCCCGTCCATCTGCACGAGCAGCTCGGACTTGACGCGGCGCGACGTCGATGAGGAGGAGGAGGAGAGTTGTGCGGAGGGTCCACAGTACCTTGGCGGGCTCATCGGCGGCGGAGCCGAGCCCGTCCATCTGCACGAGCAGCTCGGACTTGACGCGGCGCGACGTCGATGAGGAGGAGGAGGAGAGTTGTGCGGAGGGTCCACAGTACCTTGGCGGGCTCATCGGCGGCGGAGCCGAGCCCGTCCATCTGCACGAGCAGCTCGGACTTGACGCGGCGCGACGTCGATGAGGAGGAGGAGGAGAGTTGTGCGGAGGGTCCACAGTACCTTGGCAGGCTCGTCGGCGGCGGAGCCGAGCCCGTCCATCTGCACGAGCAGCTCGGACTTGACGCGGCGCGACGTCGATGAGGAGGAGGAGGAGAGTTGTGCGGAGGGTCCACAGTACCTTGGCGGGCTCATCGGCGGCGGAGCCGAGCCCGTCCATCTGCACGAGCAGCTCGGACTTGACGCGGCGCGACGTCGATGAGGAGGAGGAGGAGAGTTGTGCGGAGGGTCCACAGTACCTTGGCGGGCTCGTCGGCGGCGGAGCCGAGCCCGTCCATCTGCACGAGCAGCTCGGACTTGACGCGGCGCGACGTCGATGAGGAGGAGGAGGAGAGTTGTGCGGAGGGTCCACAGTACCTTGGCGGGCTCATCGGCGGCGGAGCCGAGCCCGTCCATCTGCACGAGCAGCTCGGACTTGACGCGGCGCGACGTCGATGAGGAGGAGGAGGAGAGTTGTGCGGAGGGTCCACAGTACCTTGGCGGGCTCGTCGGCGGCGGAGCCGAGCCCGTCCATCTGCACGAGCAGCTCGGACTTGACGCGGCGCGACGTCGATGAGGAGGAGGAGGAGAGTTGTGCGGAGGGTCCACAGTACCTTGGCGGGCTCATCGGCGGCGGAGCCGAGCCCGTCCATCTGCACGAGCAGCTCGGACTTGACGCGGCGCGACGTCGATGAGGAGGAGGAGGAGAGTTGTGCGGAGGGTCCACAGTACCTTGGCGGGCTCATCGGCGGCGGAGCCGAGCCCGTCCATCTGCACGAGCAGCTCGGACTTGACGCGGCGCGACGTCGATGAGGAGGAGGAGGAGAGTTGTGCGGAGGGTCCACAGTACCTTGGCGGGCTCATCGGCGGCGGAGCCGAGCCCGTCCATCTGCACGAGCAGCTCGGACTTGACGCGGCGCGACGTCGATGAGGAGGAGGAGGAGAGTTGTGCGGAGGGTCCACAGTACCTTGGCGGGCTCATCGGCGGCGGAGCCGAGCCCGTCCATCTGCACGAGCAGCTCGGACTTGACGCGGCGCGATGTCGATGAGGAGGAGGAGGAGAGTTGTGCGGAGGGTCCACAGTACCTTGGCGGGCTCGTCGGCGGCGGAGCCGAGCCCGTCCATCTGCACGAGCAGCTCGGACTTGACGCGGCGCGACGTCGATGAGGAGGAGGAGGAGAGTTGTGCGGAGGGTCCACAGTACCTTGGCGGGCTCATCGGCGGCGGAGCCGAGCCCGTCCATCTGCACGAGCAGCTCGGACTTGACACGGCGCGACGTCGATGAGGAGGAGGAGGAGAGTTGTGCGGAGGGTCCACAGTACCTTGGCGGGCTCATCGGCGGCGGAGCCGAGCCCGTCCATCTGCACGAGCAGCTCGGACTTGACGCGGCGCGACGTCGATGAGGAGGAGGAGGAGAGTTGTGCGGAGGGTCCACAGTACCTTGGCGGGCTCGTCGCAGGCGGAGCCGAGCCCGTCCATCTGCACGAGCAGCTCGGACTTGACGCGGCGCGACGTCGATGAGGAGGAGGAGGAGAGTTGTGCGGAGGGTCCACAGTACCTTGGCGGGCTCGTCGGCGGCGGAGCCGAGCCCGTCCATCTGCACGAGCAGCTCGGACTTGACGCGGCGCGACGTCGATGAGGAGGAGGAGGAGAGTTGTGCGGAGGGTCCACAGTACCTTGGCGGGCTCATCGGCGGCGGAGCCGAGCCCGTCCATCTGCACGAGCAGCTCGGACTTGACGCGGCGCGACGTCGATGAGGAGGAGGAGGAGAGTTGTGCGGAGGGTCCACAGTACCTTGGCGGGCTCATCGGCGGCGGAGCCGAGCCCGTCCATCTGCACGAGCAGCTCGGACTTGACGCGGCGCGACGCCTCGTGCTCGCTGTCGGAGCCGCGCCGCGAGCACAGCGAGTCGATCTCGTCGATGAAGATCGTGCTCGGCGCGTAGAACCGCGCCTGCTCCAACACACACATACACACACATTATTTTAAACATTCGTATATTTTATTTTATAGAATAAGGGTGGCAAATGAGCACACAATCCTCCTGAGGGGTAAGTGGATGCTGTGGCCCATTGGCATCTACATTTATCCATGATTAAGAATTAAAATGCAGATATGACTCCTAAAGTTAAGATGGAATGACTCATTTTCAATAAAAATCACACTAATCATACGAAACCTAACAGCATAAAGCTGCTCTTTCACGCTGGTATAGTGAGAGCGTGGTCCTACCCTGAGGCTAGTGCTTGACTACGATCCCACCTGGTGGTAAGTGGTGATGAAGCCCGAAAGGATAAATCGCACTGTTTTAGCGTACCCAAAAACCTATTCACTTTTGCCTTGAAGACGCCCAGATTGTAATCGTACGGAAAGAACAGACGGATTATTCCACTTACTTCCACTAAATCTCTGGAGGATTGGATTACCAAGCCCCATTAAAAATATCGTCATCGTCATCAGCGAGTAAAATTCCACTGCTGGACATGGGTTCTCTGTGTTGTAGAAAGGATTAGCCTTAAAAGTCCCATTTTGGGTGGCACAACGACGAATGCAGCAGCAGAGGTGTCGCAATATTGACGCTGCTACCCGTCACTAGTCTAATTACTTTTTTTTTATAGGAGAGGGGGCAAACGAGCATGCGGCTCACCTGATGGTAAGTGACTACCGCCGCCCATGAACAACTGTAACACCAGGGAGGGAATTGCAGATGCGTTGCCGGCCTTTTAAAAAGGAGTACGCTCTTTTCTTGAAGGTTCCTAAGTCGTATCGGTCCGGAAAAATCGCTTTACGTCTGAGTAAACGAGGTTTTTAAACTGCTATACTGTGTTATACTATGTGTCGATAGTTATAAGAGATTTCTGGTATTTCTAAAAAAACATCACTTAGACCGCCAAATACGGCTGATTTCTATGAAGGTTTAAGTTAAAGTTACAACCTATACAAGTCCCACTGCTAAAGCCCAGGCATCCCCTCATTTCTGAGAGGGTTTTAGGGCAAGGAAATGTCCGCCGCGCCCTAATGCGTGTTGGCGAACTTCACATGTCTTCGAAAAATTTTTTTGTTCTTATTTCTCAGACATGCAGGTTCCCTCACGATGTTTTCCTTCACCGACGAGCATGTGGTAAATCAACACTTAAAATTGCAATTAACAATTTCATTGGTGCCGGCGGAGAGGATCGATCCCGGGTTGCTCGAGTACTGCGACATTTGCAGCGAGCGCTAACCATCTGAGCTACCATGGTTCCTATGTATTCTATATCTATGAAGGTTATTTTCATGAAACTAGTTTTATAACGATAGTACAAGTTATAGTCTGAGAGCTGGCGACGAATTTTGGGAAGGTCCTTTTGGCAAGTTGAAATTGTGAAAAAATATAATTTCGTCAATTGGCGAATCCAGTCCTGCGAGTCTAGCAGAGCGTTTGCGTTTGCGAAGTCGGCATTAATAACGTGATAACACAAAAAAAAATAGTATATTTCATTACGAGTGCGGAAAGCCTGTCATTGCAAAGAGTTCCGACAACTTTGTCTACCCGAGCCGAGGCGCAGCCGAAGGTGAGGGTTGACAGTCGGAACAAGTTGCAATGACGGTTCCGCACGTGTACTGAACAACTATTTTTAATACAGTTGCGAAAAAATCAAGCAATTTAATAAAGAACATTTTTGGAAAATGGCGCCATCCGTAAAAGAATATAAGCAGAGATTTTTTTTGTTTTCTTCGCCCACTCTGGGTAGGCAAAGGGAACTATGCCCATACAGCCAAGTCTTCAGTAGAATTTTTTTATTGATATTTAATGAAAATTAAATTTAACGAGATAAAATGAAATGAAACCTAACCTAACTCATTGATTCAAATCATTAAATCTGATATTAAAACAAATTAGTAGCTTCTTTTTAGAAATATTTGCAAGAATAATAAAAACTTCTTTGAATTTTTTTAGTAAAAACTTCGTGGTTGGTTTTTTCTTTTTAATAGACATTATTTTGACAGTTGGCAAAGAGAACGCACGAGTTCGGGAAAGGTAAAGAAAAAGCACGAGTATGTAATAGCCCACATCCCAGACACTATACGTCCCTGCAATGCGCCACTTTTTGAGCAACTGTATTAAAATGTCTATTCGAAACGACTTCATAATCTTAGCAATTAATTTTGAATTTCAGATCACAACGTTTTTGCCGAACAAGCGACCCTTACAAATGTGTGCTTGTGTTTTTTTTTATAAGATAAGGGTGACAAGCGAGCACACAGTTCACCTGATGACATCTACATCTATCCTCGTTTGAGAATTAAAATGCAGATGCGTTGTCAGCCGTGAGGACTAAGATGGAGTGCCTATTTTCCTGTATAAAAGGTGTCCGGTTCTCTATACTCACCAAATGAAATAGCAGCATTAAGCTCCTATTTTTCTCGTGTATTATGTGAGAGTATCCCCGGTCGAGCCGACCCATTCGTGCTACAACTGTACTATTGATATAGCTGTAGCATGGCTCTGTGGCGGCACTGTCGTCGCGCCACAAGCGAAACACATCGAAGCATAAATCGCGCTATCAAAGTTCCGAAATTAAAGCAGCATATATAGAATAGCTCCGAACTACCAATCGGAGCTCTGGCCGCTCCCCGGGCAGAACACATTGCCCGGCGGGAGATCTCCCCTTTTCCTTCCACCCGCCACAGCTCTACCACTTTGTATAGTAAAATAGTAGGCATTGTTACATATTTATGAATGACAATCAGTTAAAATAATGCATTATCACGTATTCTGAATTTATAAGATAAAAAGTTCTGTATGCTTGTTTTTTTTTAAAATTAATTTTCCTTCGTTATTAGCCTACATTACCTATTCTGTACCTTCTCTGCAAATTTGGGCGTATATTGTAAAATAGCCCTGTATACGGTTACGGTTTTTGTAACTAAACTATTTGTTAGCGATTGTTTATTGCTATAGACGCAAGTACTATGTTTACATCAATTAGTATTGAATATGAATATTAAATTAAAAAAAGGAAACAAAGAGTTGTGCATTAAAATGCTCATTATGTAGCTTACGTACATAGATAAGTCACTTTTTATTGATAAAATAACATTTACTTAAATAATTAAAACCGCATTCGTATATGCGAAGGAGATGTCAAATATTCACATCGGGATGTTAGTAAGCCATATATCCGTAGCATCAGTCCGCAGTCCACTGGCAATGCTTAGGCCACTCACCATCTCAAAGAGCAGTCGCACGAGTTTCTCGGACTCGCCGCGGTACTTGGAGGTGAGCGTGGAGGAGGACACGTTGAAGAAGGTGGTGCCGCACTCGGTGGCCACCGCCTTGGCCAGCATGGTCTTGCCCGTGCCCGGCGGACCCACCATCAGCACGCCCTTCCACGGACGACGGATGCCCTGCGGACAACACATAAGACCATGCGTTTCACCAAAATTAAATCTGAACACTGTAATATAAATGTTATGAAAACATAACCTTCAATTCGTGTCTACGAAGTCTACGTGGTAGAGCCACGCGCCAGCTATATTATAGTTGTAGCATGAATGGGTCGGCTCGACCGGGGTAAGTCCACACTCTCACAGAATACCAGCGTAAATAGCAGCTTAATGCTGCTGTTTCGTATGGTTAGTGTAGAGAACCTTTTAACTCTACGTGGTAGAGCCATGCTGCAGCTTATTAGTAGTATAGTTGTAGCACGAAAGGGTCGGCTCAACCGGAGAAGGACCACGCTCTCACAGAATACCAGCGTAAAATAGCAGTTAAATGCTGCTGTGTTTCGTATAGTGAGTGTAGAGAACCGGAGACCCTTTTACTGGAAATGAGGCATTCCATCTTAGTCCTCACGGGTGACAACGCATCTGCATTTTGTTTGATGTCGATGTCTATGGGCCACAGCAACCACGTACCATCAGGCGGACTGTGTGCTCGTTTGTCACCCTTATCCTATAAAAAAAAAACTGGAAACGAGGCATTCTATATCAATATTCAAGTGTGACAACGTATCTGCATTTTGATATATCTATGGACCAAGCATCCACTTACCATCAGGTAGACTGTGCTCGTTTGTCAGCCTTATTCTATAAAAAAAAACTTCCTGACTCCGAGCTTCTACTGAGAATTGTATGACAGAAAAATCTCAGAAGTGATTTTGACCCGACCGGATATTGTAACCCGAAAAATGGTGGTGTCTCACTCCCATGATTCGGAAAGTACATAAAGCCGGACCATCCATCCATCGGACCATCGGACTATGAAAATGAGAGTGCACTTGCACTTGGCGCACACACTCATGCACTATAATCCCGTCAAACGTAAATGGCTAGTCTCCGTTGAAACTACTATCATATAAATCTGATATTATCATATATATCATAAAAATTCTGATATTTATATATCATATAAATATCAGAATATTATATTTTCAATAAAGAAATGATTTTTAGCGAAAAAATGTGCACGTGTTAACCTTGAAGAAATCCGGCATCCACATCGGCAAGACAACTGCTTCTTCCAACAGTCGTTTGGCTTCCGTCAGGTCTGCGATGTCGTCCCATCTTATGTTTGGATTCTTTTGTACTATATCTCTCTCTGTAACAAGACATGTATTTAAGCAATAATAAATAGTAATGCTATGAAGTTTTAATTTTTTTAGTTTTATCCAACATGGAGAAATTATCATAACTCTAAAATTGTTTTGTTTAATTTATAAATCTATTATATTCCACTGCAAAATTTATATATTTCTTAAGAATACTTCACCATATGTTCATTAATTAGCAGCAATCGTCACATGCTGGTAAGGTAAATATTTTTATGACTAAAATTCTCAGGTCTGAAATACCACAGATCGGTAAAGTGAGCGTCATGCAAATGCTCTGAACTGGGATCTTTTTTAACTTGCTCGAATGGGTCGGCTCGACTGGGGAATGATCACATACTCACAGAATACCAGCTTATATTTGTTCGTATGGTGAGTGTAGAGAACCGGATACCCTTATTATTAATAACGAGGTATTTTATGTTAATCCTCAAGGTGACAACACATCTATATTTTAATTTTTAATCAAGAATAGAGGTAGATGTCTATATGGCACAGCATCCACTTACCATAAGGTGGATTTATAGAATAACTTGGCAGGTCTACGCCTAGCTGGAGACTGTTATAAGTTTGTGACAACTAGAAGTATAATTTTATTTAACAGAATAATTTTAAATGTAGTATTACGTATTAAGTTATTCTTGCCGATTTCAACTAGGGCGACAGCCCTAGTTGAAATCGGCAAGTTATCAGAAACTATCAACTGCGCACGAAATATTATTGTGGCATATAAATAAACGCAAACACAGAGACAACTTAACTTATCTTTACCCACCTATATCCGATGTAATGCTAATACAATAAAGATTATGAGCTAGGTAAATTCACGTTCAGTTGCCTTGAAAACGAATAATAATTTGTGTTTGACACAAATCTTGGTTCTCGCTTAGGGTTGCCATCCGTCTGGGTTTTCCCGGATTATTCCTAGTTTGGACGGCGCCAGGAGAGCACCAGGTTAGGGTTTGATATTCCATCATTATTTTCAAACTTTTTTGTTTAAGATTATATGATAGCTTTTTGTTGTGTATGTATGAAATTCTAATTATTAACTATTAATTTAATAAAAACCGAAAAATATGAAATTAAAAAATAATTAAAGTTAATTATTAGTACCTTTATGAAACAAATTTTCAAATAAAAATATTTTGGATTCTAGTTCGAAAATCCGATGTATTCAAAGTAAATACTCTAGTTTACGATTTACGATTTTACGATTTAGCAAATGGCAATACTATTCCAGTTGGGACCACCAATATAAGCGAGCTACAAGCTATATTGCTTTTTTGTACCCGTACCCAAAGGGTAGCCAACAGGACTCTATTTCCGTCCGTCTGTCAGCGGGCTGTATCTCATGATCCGTAATAGGTAGACAGTTGAAATTTTCATAGAATGGTTATTTCTGTTGCGGCTAACAACAAATAATAAAAATAAAAATAAATTAAAAATTAAAAGGGGCTCCCTACTAGAAACCTGTTTTACGTTCGTACGGAACCCTTCATGCGCAAGTTCGACTCGCACTTGGTCGGCTTTTTATCATGAAAGCCTCATATACCAATGTCCATATTATTGTTTTTCCTAATAAACAATACTTTGCAACAACAGCGATATAGCTCAGGACAAGCGCCCGTTTTGAAAATGTATAGTTATAACGAGCAGCATCTCCACCGGCACTAGTTGTTAATTTAAAAAAAAAGACTATTTTATGTGCAGATGCGATGCCAGGTTCAAGAAAACCTCAGAAATATTATGCAGTCACAAACACGCACAACGGTATCTGCTTTAAAAACCCTTTCAGAAATGAAAGAAGGCCTGAGCATGTGTGTAATGTGTATTAACTTTTTCATATTTTATACTTTTTTTTATATTTTATTGGATAGGGTGACAAATGAGCACACAGACCACCTGATAGGAAGTGGTTGCTGTGGTCCATAGATATCTACATCTATCCTCGTTTGCTTTTTTCTCGTTCAAAATGCAGATGCGATGTCACCCGTGAGGACTAAGATGGAATGCCTCTTTTCCAGTAAAAACGTACCATACGAAACACAGCAGTGTTAAGCTGCTATTTTACGATTTTATTCTGTGAGAGCGTGGTCCTTCCCCGGTCGAGCCGACCCATTCGTGCTACAACTATACTACTAATATAGCTGCAGCATAGCTCTATATATAAAATATACTTTTAAATATATGCCAACTTTCCTTTGCTGTTTCTTTTCGGCCAAAATAACCTAAGTATTGATTGAAAGTAGCTTAAGAAAGCACCACGACTTTTATTTCTTAGTGTTTGCTCTTAATATTAATATAGGTACCGTATTTAACATGAGTGGTTTAGTGTGAACTTCGTGTCAAGTCGACAGTAAAGCCCAACCTCTCGCTTCGCGTTCGAGGTGTGCAAAATTAAGTTTTACAAACGAAACATTAATTTAAGAAATTAAAATTTCGTTGAAAAATAAATAGATTTCATGGCTTTGCGGTTTTCAACATTTGCTAACCCATTGCAGAACCTACAAACTGTTTCAACGACTCACCGAGCATATCGACGAGGTCGCCGTCGGCAGCAGACGGAGGTTCAAACCTGCGCTCCTCTTCTTTATGCCGCTCGTCGTCAGTGTCGCCATTGTTGTTGTCCCTATCCTGCTTGTCCTTCCCGCTGTTGTGATCTTTGTTGTTTGCTTCTTTTGTTTTTGCTGTAATAATGCGAGATTAAATATATAAAAAAATAACATTACATAAAAACTCACGCCTGTCACCCAGAGGAATAGGCAGAGAATACGGACTTCTATATGGCGCTACTGTTCTCAACCTATGCGGAATGCGATAGTGCACTAATGTACTAGCGTATAAACATTTGAATTTACAATCGTACATAAACATATAGACAAAAAAGGGTTTTAAAAACAGTAGATTTCGACTAATATTAGAATAATACTAAAATTTACAGGACTCATTACAACTGAAAAAATATACCTCATATTCTATAAAAAAACACATACAGGTGTTTTTTTTTTTATAGAATATGAGGTATAGGGTACAGGGTACAGTTTTCAAACACTGGATTTATAACAGAGAAAAACACACACACATACGAGGGTGGATTGAAAAGTACTCGGCCTAACACAGATCCATTCAATTCTAAAAATCAAATCTACCCACATTATTTAGTTCAGTTCAGACTAGTTCATTGTGTGAAGTTCGAAACGTGTGCGAACATTAGTTGTGATTTTATAAATTTATTAACAAAGTAATCGGACATAATTTCCGCGAATGGAGCAAATCGAGCAGCGTGCCGTCATTAAGTACCTCCATAAGAAGGGGCTATCATCAAAAGCCATCCATGATGACATGGTCAGTACATTAGGCGATTGTGCTCTGTCATATTCATCCGTCAAAAAATGGATAGCAGAATTTAAGCGTGGTAGAGAGAGTGTGAAAGATGAACCCCGCTCTGGAAGGCCTTCAACGTCAACTACTGACGAAAATATTAAAAAAGTACTTGATTTAATAATGAGAGACCGCAGATTAAAAATTAGAGAGATAGCCGAGATTATAGGCATCTCTTATGAACGAACTCAAAACATCATTGTCAACGAGTTGGGTTTCCACAAGGTGTCTGCGAGGTGGGTTCCGCGACTGCTTTCAGTTGAACAAAAAAGGACGCGATTGACTATTTCACGCGACAGTTTGGAGTTATTTGAAGCCGATGCAGATGATTTTTTGAATCGTTTTGTTACTATGGACGAAACATGGGTTCATTACTGTACACCGGAAACAAAACAACAATCAAAACAGTGGAGAAGACCTGGTTCACCACCCCCTAAAAAGGCTAAGTCGATTTTGTCGGCAAATAAGGTGATGGCTTCAGTATTCTGGGACTCGAAAGGTGTGATTATGATTGATTATCTTGAAAGGGGTCAGAATATAAACTCTGATTACTACTGCACCTTACTACGTCGTTTACGAGAGGAAATAAAAGAAAAACGTCGAGGAATGCTCAGAAGAAAAGTCCTGTTTCATCAAGATAACGCCCGTGTTCACACGTCAGTACAGTCAATGGCTGAAATTCACAACTGTGGCTTTGAACTGTTACCGCATCCGCCGTATTCACCTGATCTGGCACCACCAGACTTCTTTCTGTTCCCTAACCTAAAAAAGCACTTGGGAGGTCAAAGATTTTCGACAAACGACGAGGTCAAAGCAGCTGTAGACGCATATTTTGACTCTAAGGAAGAATCATTTTTTTTCAACGGTCTAAATGCTTGGAAGGGGAGGTGGCAAAAGTGTATTGAACTTGATGGTGATTATGTAGAAAAATAAAAATATAACTGATTTAGTATTTGTTTATTTTCTTGGTTAGGCCGAGTACTTTTCAATCCACCCTCGTACATGTGTGCATAATGCATACGCTGTCAAGCGTTCTTCAATTTAGTCTAGAGCTCCTAACATAGTTCTCGAGCGAAAAATAGACGACACGATGCAACTCAGACCTGAATTACAATCTCACTAATTGTGGTGTAACTTTTTTTAACATATATTATTTTGATAGAGGTATTAAGCCTTAATACGCAAAACTATGGGATAGGAGGTTTGGCTAGTTTTAATTAAATTTATTTTTAAAATCAGATATGGATGACAAGTGAGCACCCACCCAGTCCACCTGATTGTAAATGATTACTGTGGCCCATAGACATCTATCCTCGTTTGCGAATTAAAATGCAGATGCGTTGTGAGCCGTGAGGACTAAGATAGAATGCCTCTATTCCAGGTCTCCGGTCCTCTACACTCACCATACGAAACACAGCAGCATTAATCTGCTATTTTACGCTGGTATTCTGTGAGAGCGTGGTCCTTCCCCGGTCGAGCCGACCCATTCGTCCTACAATTATACAATTAATATAGCTGCAGCCTGACTCTAGCACTTAAAGTAGTATTGTGGAAGTTTGTAAAGTGCACTAACTTAGTTTAATAAATATTATTTGCTATTCAAATATACGCTATTCACAATAGCCTTAGACACTTTCGTTGTTATCGGATGACAAGACAGACGCTGGCAAATTACCAGTCGAAAACAAAGGGTTGACGACTCGCCTAGGGTCCACTTTGGAAGTAAAGAAGAGGAAGGAAAAATTCCAACGAACAATCCCCAAAATGTGTCCTGTAGGATACCAATTAGCACCCCATTATGCGGCAACAGTACTCCGATCGGGACATTGGATATTATGGTAGCGGCTTAGGAGAATTCAACACCCTAATTCGTCTAGATGGGAGTCGTTAGAGTAGACTAAGGGATTTTCCACTAAGATCTTATTCGCTTTCGATACAAGGCGGAACAACCATTACGTTTATGCTTGGCATAAAACACTGGCAATGGTGAGCAGCAACAAAGGTGTGAGACGTCTGGCACTACGATCAGCAATTCGTTTGCCAAGCGTGGCAATTAAGGCAAATCATCCTTACAACAGGCGAGTTCCCTGAACAGCAGTGAACTTTACGCGCTTAAGAAGAAGAACTCCAATATAAATATTTGATTTCATTTGATAGTTGTAATGGTTAAGATTTTTTAAAGTATAAATTCTGCCACTATGTCTACATAAAAACACAATCAAATCATAGTCCGGGAAATGAAGCTAAAAAAATGGTAAAACCTCGCAATTTTTTCGTCCAGCACCGATTTGTACAAAAATTTGGGATAGGCTTATTTCACCCTCTAGAACATTTTCTATATTGTGCCGTTGTACGCTTTTTATTTTTTAGGGGTGAAAACTACCCCTTATTGTCAAAAATTATAAAATAACATTAAAAACTTAAATATGGGTAAAAATAGTAAAATAATGACGGCTCCGTGGCGCAGTGGCTTAGCAATCAGTTGTTGCGCTTCGAATCCCGCACGGAACAAGTATTTGTATGGCCTACAAATAATTGTTCCGGGTCTGGATGTTTGTCCTTGTGCAATTTATGTTTGTAAACTGCCTCCACGATACAGGAGAAAATCCTAGTGTGGGGGTAACATTTTTAAAATAAAAAAAAGATTGTTTCATGCTTTAGGATACAATTTCATAATCTTTTAACGTACCCTTGTTAAAAACTACCCTTGAAAACATTGAAATTGTCAGAGCACGTGCTACTGTCTTCGAACTTTAGAATACACTGGTGAGAAATCATCGAAATATACACTCACACACGTATACACGTGAGCAAATGTTTCTTCTTGTCCGTCTTCCAAAAAGAATCGAAAAAGTGGAACATATAACATATAACGGCCGAATATACCGGTTATGTAGATTACTACGCTCCAGCGGGTAATTCGAATTTTTCGAAAAAAAGATTGATCGGTTTTTAAGCATAGCTCCTTCATTTTAGGTGATAGAATTTTTTTTTCAGAAACGATTTTGTAGGGCTTTTAAGGAGCTATAAGAATATGTGAATTAAATTACTTAAGATCGCTTAATTTTTAAATGGGGAGAGTTTAAAGCGCTTGAATCAGGTGATGTTCGATCGTAAATGTAGGTGTTAAACGGCTATATCTCGCCGAATATTCACTGTACAAAAAATCTGCACACAGGGAAATTTTTGTCATTAAAAAAAGCTACAATTTAGTACTATATCGTGTTTTTCGTATCTTTAGTATTTTGGGAGATATTTTGAAGAAAAGGGTTAAGAACACGATATTGAAAAAAATCGTTTTCTCTTTAAACTCCCATTTTTCTAAAATTAGGCATTTTAAATTGGTCAAACTTCGTGGGTGTACTAATAGTACATATATAAAGAGAATCACAGAACGGTGGCGATCAATTTTAATTAGGGGGTACTTTGGGGGTTGTTTTCACAGATTTTGTTCGTAGAAAAAAGCGGATACCGATCTTATTTTGATCATAAGTCGGCCAATTTTCATGCTAGAGACATTTTTTTTTGTTTGAAAGTTCTAATTAAATACTTTAAAAAAGATTTTATGACCTTTCCCCGAATAGTGCAAATTTTTCTCGTTATTTCGCTTTAAATCTTCCAATTTATGCATTTGACAAAAAAGCTAAGCATTAATTTGCTGTATCTCAGTTCGTATTTGTCGTAGAAAAATTATAAAAAGCATTGTTTTTGTTTTTTTTTAAAAGCTACAATTTGGCTCTCTACACTTTTTTTGTAAAAATGCATATTTTTAGTTATTCGCAAAAAACCATTTAAAAAAGTCAATTTACTGTTACTTTCAACTTTGAACAACTCAAAAAATATTAGTTTTACGAAAAAAACGTATATAACATTTTTTTCTTAGAATTACCTTTTCCGTCGATTCCTATAGTTAAAATGTAATAAAAAATTTCCACTCCCGAGATGGGGTGCCAACCACCCCCAAGGCTCTAGCATACAGCGGCATGATATAGACAATGATCCTTGAGCTATTCCCTACCTTCTGTGAAAATTTCAAGTAAATACATGGACGAAAAAATTGCGAGCCAAAATGCTTCATTTCCTGAACTATTGAGGACCCCTCTTTGTTTGAAGGCGGCTAATGAATGTTAACAAAGTTAACTGACACAGCTAGTTCTCAATCAAAATAAAGTAATAAAAACCATGGTGAAATACAACTTACCACTATGAGCTTTACTGGCGTTGATCTTAGGGTTTCTGACATCGGACGTTTTACGTTGCGAAGTTGTGGCGTTGCGTTGCGCGGTGGTCGGTTTCTTGTTGTCGCGGTTGTTGCGAGGGTTGTTGCGGGCCGATTTCATTGCTGGCGGACCTCTGGAATAGAAATAGTGGATGCAATATTTATATTCCAATACTATTAAATTAACGGCACGGTGTCCAATGCCCAAGCCTTTCATTAATATTATTTAATTATACAGAAAACCAGCGTAAAATAGCAGCTTAACGCTGCTGTGTTTCGTATGGTGAGTGTAGAGAACCAGAGACCCTTGTCACTGGAAAAGAGACATTCCATCTTAGTCCTCACGGGTGACAACGTATCTGCATTTTGATTCTTTATTGAGGATAGATGTAGATTTCTATGGGTCACAGCAACCACTTATCATCAGATGGACTGTGTGCTCGTTTGTCACCCTACCCTATAAAATAGCGCAAATTTTCCTTTTGCTCGGTGGTAAACGAGTACATAATGACATAGAACATATCCGCCATATATATCCGTTCAATGGGGCAGTGCGGTGGACTCCCCTGCTCACTTGGCATTTACCCTTTCAGAACTCAGAAGAGAACTTTCCAACGTGGGAAAAGGACCTTTTACTTTCCTAGTTTAACACTTGTGAATATTTTCAGCGGGAAGGTTCATAGTTTTTTTTTTTTGTTTGTACCTTTTTGGATTAGTTACTAAACTTTAGTCTATATGTAAATCTAGTCGTAGCATACATTACGTTGATATATTTAGAATGGTTGTTGAATTACTTTTACCTTTAACACGTGCCTGGATATGAATCGCTAATAACAAAAGTTACCGACACGTGCTTTACCTCATTAATTTATAAACAAAAGAATAAAAAAGGCTAGTGGTTTTACACGGCAGCTTAAATCTCATAAGGTAATAATTACACTGTTTGATAATTTGAATGCAATTCTTTGGAAATTTGACAGCTTACGACTTGATTTTAACTATCATTATCGTCCTTGTCTATTTGCCTGAGTCGAAAAGAACGAGTAAATTTAAAAAAAATGGCCAAGTCCATAACAATTCAAATTTATAGCAATAGTCTTTTGTGAATTCATAATATACTACTGTTACAAACATGCATATCAAGTGAGTTAGCAATGCCAATCGCTACCCATAGAAGGTATAAGGCGCAGTACCTTTAAATGTTTCACTGTGGCATAATTTTTTATTGAATGATGGGCGACAAACGAGCGCACAGTTCACCTTATGGTAAGTGGGTACTGTAGCACAAAGACATCTACATCTATCTTCGCTTGACAATCGAAATACATACATATGTGTTGTCACCCCGAGTACTAAGATGGAATGCCTTCTTACCAGAAAAAGCGTCTCCGGTTCTGTGTATACACCAGAGTGAAACAGCATTATTTTGCTGTTTCACGCTGGTATTTTGTGAGAGCGTAGTCCGACCGCGGTCACGCCGACCCATTCGTGCTGCAACCATAATGTAAGCCGCAACATAGCTCTACCACGTATAAAAATTATATATAATATATATTGTATGCCGTATTAATAAAAAAAAACTATTTACTTATGCTCGACGCTAGTGGGCGGTGGCCAGGCGTTGGGATCGCGGTCTGGTGGCGGCGGCCAAATGTCTGGGTCGATCTCGTGCGGTGCCGCGCCCCACATCTGGTCACGAGTCGGCAAGTCTTCGTAATCTGCAATAACACATTATACAGTTTAAGTGTTCAAAATTGGCATTCATATATGAGATCATGAATTGTATAGACTTTAGGTTTGGTTAACACTTTTAAGGATATACTCGTACATATATCTATATTCATTTATATGGTACGTTTTCGATTAAATTTTTATTAAAAATTCATAGAGAACAGACGAAAATCTAGCATGTTATACAAAAAATGTGTCAAGATGGATATTATTATGTCTTTGGCGTAAAAACTCTTGACCTAGCGCATCCCAACGAGTTAATTTGACGTATAGATAGCATTGTTATTACGTACGTGCCTATCACCCCACTTGCTCTCTTATACTAATGCAGTACACGCTGGATCACATTGCCGGATTCCGTATCTATTCTCGTCACATCTTTCTCACCATAATGCTCTCTTAATTCCAACATTCTCTGACTGTTAATTTTAGAATTTTACAAACAAACATCAAAACGAAAATAAACACAGGATATTGGAGACCAAACTCTCTCGAAACTCGAATGATATGAGATGTGATGTTTAGAATAGTTAGTTATAAGCAGATAAAAATTCAGTGGCCAGGATTAAGAAAGGAATGCTTCGGTGGATTGGTTTTGGACACATAGAAAGACTGAATAGAGAAAAGAAGACACGTCACAACACGGCGACGAGAAGACGAGTTCTGTGTTTCGTTTTTTTTTTTTCAAAGAAAGGAGACAAGATCCCTCTTATAAATAAGAAGAGGCCTGTGCCCAGCAGTAGGACGTATATAGACTGTAACTTTAGATTTATATAAAAATAGAATATATATTCTTATAAGCGAATATAATATTATAAGCTAATTAATAAAACGGATTTTGCGTTACTTTAGACTTTAATATTTCTGTGAAACAGGTTGTATTACGAGTACAACAATAAAAGAATTATATTTTTAATAATTAAAATTAATTGATTAGCACTACCACTATTCATTCGTGGCGAAATCTTTTAAAATGAGATTCGAAGAGCTCTCTCTTTCCCTTTACTGATTTCTTTACCGATGAAGTTACAGTAGCGTGTTAAAATTGAGTTCGCTAAAGGTCTGCCTTTATGAACGTCAACTTTCAAAATACGTTATTAGTGTAGTGTAGAGTAAATGTTTACGTATATGCAACGAAACATTGGTAAGAGAAAAAAGAAATCATATTAGTAAAAAATATTTCTTGAATTATAATTTTAATACTAATTTTCCAGACTAGAACCCTGAAACCCAGAAAATAATATTATATTTGCACTAAGAACCAAATTCGTTTTTAGTTTTTTCTTTAAAATAATTTAAGTAAAATAAACAATTCTTAGTAATTTTGAACGCTGCGGACTAAAAATAATGTTACTTAATCCTCTCACTTCGTTGTTCTTCAATATCGACATTCGTTTGTGTCAAACTTATCGTAGTAATATATTAACGATGAATACCGACCACAAAGGCTGACGACGAATTATAATTTCAGTCACATCGGCGGATACTACGAGGGGGGCACTGAAAATTTCGGGAATCATAGAAGTGACACAACATTACTATTTAAAAATGTATTTATTGCTTTTCGAAGTATTCTCCGCGAAATTTGACACATTTTTCCATACGATGGAACCAATCATTGAAGCAACCATTCCATTCGGAAGTTGGGGTCTCCAAAATGGCCGTTTTGTAGGTGTCCACAGCTTTTTCAAGTGATGAAAATCTCTGTCCACGCAATTTAGTCTTTATTTTAGGGAATGTATAGAAATCATTAGGGCTTAGGTCGGGGCTGTACGGCGGATGGTCTAATAATTCTATGTTTTTTTGCTCTATAATCTCTTGTTCTGTGTGCGGTGTGAGAACTCGCATTTTTTTTTTATAGGAGAGGGGGCAAACGAGCATGCGGCTCACCTGATGGTAAGTGACTACCGCCGCCCATGAACAACTGCAACACCAGGGGAATCGCAGATGCGTTGCCGGCCTTTTAAAAAGGAGTACGCTCTTTTCTTGAAGGTCCCTAAGTCGTATCGGTCTGGAAAAATCACTGATGGTAATCGATTCCACAAGGAGGTCGTGCGAGGAAGAAAACATCTTCTAAATCGCACAGTGATGGACCGCCAATCATCCAGATGGTGTGGATGGTATCGGGAGTTCTGCCGCGATGTGCGTTCGTGAAATTTGGCGGCTGGGATTAATCCGAACAATTCCTCAGAGCACTCCCCATGGTAGATGCGAAAGAAAATGCAAAGGGATGCAACATCTCTTCGCAGTGCCAATGAATCGAGCCGATCGGAAAGGGCTCGGTCGTCGACAATTCGAGCCGCTCTGCGTTGGATGCGGTCAAGTGGAAGGAGCTGGCACTGGGGAGCCCCTGCCCAGAGATGGGAACAGTATTCCATGTGAGGCCGAACTTGCGCCTTGTAAAGTAGCAGGCGGTGTGCCGGCATGAAATACTGTCCCGCTCTGCTGAGCACGCCAAGCTTTTTAGAGGCCAATTTGGCCTTCCCTTCCAAGTGACCACGAAACTGCACGTCACTCGATATGTCGACTCCGAGGATACCGATACTGGCTGAGGCAAGAAGGGGAGTGCCTTGAAACTGAGGAGATACGACAAAGGGGTTCTTTTTAGCGGTAAACGCGCAAACTTGTGTCTTCTGAGGATTAAATTGGACTAGATTTAGTCGCCCCCAATCCGAGACTTTGTTCAGCAAAGAATCGACTTCAGACACAAGTTTGTTCCGGTACTCAGCGACGTTTTCCCGAGAAATATTGGCACGGCCGGTGTATAGAGCATCACCAGTGCTGTCATCCGCATAGCAATGAATGTTACCAGTTAGCAACATATCATTGATATGCAGAAGAAACAGCGTTGGTGATAGCACACAGCCTTGTGGAACACCAGCGTTAATAGGCTTGTAGTCAGAGCATGCACCGTCTACAACGACCTTGATGCTCCGATCTACAAGGAAGCTGGTGATCCAATTGCACAATTTCTCGGGAAGCCCATAGGAAGGGAGCTTCGAAAGAAGCGCTTTGTGCCAAACCCGATCGAAGGCCTTCGCAATGTCCAGACTAACGGCCAACGCCTCCCCCTTGGACTCTACTGCCTCCGCCCATCTATGGGTCAGGTAGACCAGAAGATCACCAGCTGATCGACCCCGACGAAAACCGTATTGGCGGTCACTAATCAGCTGGTGATCCTCAAGGTACCGGATGAGCTGGCATGATGGAGGATGATGCGGCGGTTGCAGTTCTCTTTACGGAGTTCAGAAACGACCTGTGGCAAACAAATGCTAGCATACCATTCTGCATTAACCGTTCTTTGTCCCTAAAGAGGAATAGTCGTAGCATGGCCGGTTTTGGAGACAAACGTGGCCACCATTTTTTTTGCAACACTCCGTGAACGAACAATTTTTGTTGGCTTTATCTCATTTTCGAACACCCAAACTCGTGACTGGTTTTTAGTTTCGGGTTCGTACGCGTATATCCAGGATTCGTCACCTGATACGATGTTGTATACAGCATTTGAAGATCCTGCGTGGAATCTTTCGAGAGTTCTGACGCACCAAGTAAAGCGAGCCGCTTTTTGCTCTTCACCGAGCGAATGCGGTATCCATCGGGAAAACAACTTTTTTACACCTAATTGTTCATGCAAGATTATTTGCATTTGACTCATGCCAATGTCTTAAGTTGCCTGAATTTCGCGGTATGTCACATGTCGATCTTCCCGCATCAACGTTTTCTTGGGTGACTGCAGTTTTTGGACGACGTTGACGGGGATCATCACTGAGCTTGACACGTCCACGTTGAAATTCAGCAAACCAGCGATAAATTGTGGTTTTGGATGGGGCTTCATCACCAAATGCAGAAATCATCCGGTCAACACACTGTTTTTGTGTTAAACCACTTCGAAAGTCATAATAAATCGTCGCTCTTGAATTTTCTCGAGTCAATTCCATTTTCTCAACGACTAAACAAGTTTGACAAAACCTTGTGACAAGACCGAGAATCTTTTTTTAAATAAATAAATGGTATACGATTTTTAAAACCAAGGGGTTTTCAATTCAAAAGATTTTAATATGACAGGAACAGTGGAAATATTCCATTCCCGATACTTTTAGTGCAGCCCTCGTAGGCAAAGAGTAAATAAAATATTATAGAGCACGAGCGCACAGGTATATATGTGCACTCTCTCCTCCGCTCTTATTCGACACGACCGGAGAAAGACCAGGCGCAAACTGTAAGTGCTTTACGACGCACGGGTGTGAAATACTACCAACTTCCTGATTATGGACTGCTACTGAAAATTCCTTGTGATTTCTCTCAAGGAATTTTCAGTCCACTAACTGATTTTTTTACCCGACCCGAGAATCGCATTCGGGACTTCGTTATCAGTACTCGCGCTAACGACCACTAGACAACGAGCCAGCCTCATCGACGAATTATATACACGTTCAAAAAAGATCGAGCCAGTAAAGCCAATCTATTCATTTGCTAAAGGCTATCGAACTCACTGAATCAGTCGTATACAGGTACATATAAATCGACCGTCAGGACTAATGAATCAAGATGTCAGTCACCTTGCAATAGCGATGTATTTCTCCGTACACGGTACTTACCGTGTTAGGCCGAAGGTGCAGAACAAGTTTTTATGTTAACAGATACCGTTGCAGTTTGCAATGATGTCAAGACCGTGTTGTGACACGAAATGATAACCGGAACCATGAACTACTGGATTTCCATATGTTCGCAAACTATATATCCTATTATTGTAATTTGTAACATTTCATTTCATTTCATTTTCAGGCTGCCTGCCTTTTCTACTAATTTTGTGCAGCATTATTTTCATAATTCACTTTTCATTTTTCGTAACATCATTCCTTATGCCATAAGGCCTATCAAAAGCCATTGATATATGATATCTAGATGGCATGAACATAGGCATCCCAGGACCGATTAGTATAGGACTGATTTTGGTGAAATTTTTCGGGTGTTTGAGGACCCATTAGGTTTGTCACGACACAGAAATTAACTGTGCGAAGCCGGGGCGGATCGCTAGTTGTTTATAAAAATTGAATTCGTAAGTAACTCTCTGTTTATTGTGTAAACCCGGCGGACAGAACGACTTGTCACGACAACATTATGTGAGAGCTTAATTCCTTCCGGGTTTAGCCAACTAGCTTAAGTGTCACATTGATTACTTAGCAGCTGTGACTTATGCACTGACTTGCCATGAAAGATGACGACGTTAAGTTACCGGACGAGCGTGAAGTCGAAACTTTAAACGCTACACTGAGTTCAATAACATAATTTTACCTTCTCGAATCTATCTCGAATTTGTGATTCGATCTCGATTCGATCGCAAATTCGATGTTTGCTATTAGGCGACTATGACAAACACTTTAAATTGTTAGATCTATGATTCTTTTTTTTATAGAATAATGGTGACAAACGAGCACACAATCCACCTGACGGTAAGTGGATGCTGTGGCCCATAGACATCTACATCTATCCTCGATTAAGAACCAAAATATAAATGCGTTGCCACCCCTGAGGACTAAGATGAATGCAGAGTTTCCAGTAAAAAGGGTATCCGATTCTCTACACTCAGCTACGAAACACAGCAGCATTGAGCTGCGATGTTATGCCGGTATTCTAAGAGTGCGGCCCTACCCCGGTCGAGCCGACCCATTCGTGCAATAAAATAGCTGCAGCTTGTCTCTATCACGTAAATTTGGTGTTAGTGTACTATGTCAATCAACAAGAACCCTAAAACATTTACATTGTAATATGCTAGTGTTTCACGTGTGACGACGTGTCGGGGAAATCGATTTTCTGTTATGAATTACTCATAAGTATTTGACCTAGACAATGATAATTTGGATATCGATGTTTTATGTTTTATTTTTTTACGAAATGAATTATAAGCGTTACAAATGATTTCAATTTAAAAGTCATTAAGTGAACATAAAAATATACAATAATAATTTATAATGAAAAATTTTGTACAACCGACTTCAATATAAATTATTAAGAATAACCTTGATCAAATTTGTATGAGACCACATGTGAAGCACCAGCTTTCAAATTCAAATAAAAATAGAATCATCGAAATCGGTTCTCCCAGAAAAAAGTTAAGGTAACACACATAAAAAAAGAACAGTCGAACTGAGTACCGGAGATGGTACTTTTTTTGTAGTCGGTAGAAATAATTAAAAATTTTGTACAGCCGACTTCAATATAAGTTATTAAGAATAACTCAAAAACTATTGGTTTGACCTTGATCAAATTCATATGGGACCACACGAGAAGTATCAGCTTTCATATAAAAAAGAATCATCGAAATCGGTTTACACAGTAAAAAGTTATGAGGTAACACATAAAAAACATACAGTCGAATTGAGTACCGTCTCCTTTTTGGAAGTCGGCAGAAAATTACAATTACATTGTGAGTCTAGTCCATCTACACAATATTTAACTTAAAAGCATCACTGTGTATTTCTTATTAGTAAAAGGCGTGTAGTGGCGGTCAAGAATATCCACTAGCCCATATCTTCCCGTGGGTGTCGTAAAAGGCGACAAAGGGAAAAACACAGGAGATGGGCAGCAGTATCTTCCTGATAATAGCTAAAATTACAATAAAAAAACTGCGGTTGCCAACCCGCTCGCCACGCGTGGCAACTATGGCAAATACCCCCCAATGATTAGAGCAACAAACAGACGGCCCCCAGTCCCCGGCGGCCCCGCTATTCCTGGCTACGGTGGCGACCATGGTTACGGCGGGGCAGGGGGTGCTAAAAATCTCCGGTGGAGGTTCGGTTGCCACCTTAGACAACTCGACCTGGCAACGTACAACGCACGCACCTTGAGGACTGACGCGAAGATCGTGGAGCTGGAAGAAGAATAGACAAGTTGCGCTGGCATATTATAGGATTATCCGAAGTCCGAAGAGAGGGGGAGGACACGGTAATCCTCGAATCCGGCAGCTTGCTCTATCACCGGGAGGGCGACCATCTGTCCCAAGGAGGTATCGGATTTATTGTCCTTAAGTCTCTCGTTAACAACGTTGTAAAGATCGGGAGTGTGTCGACGAGGGTTGCGTACCTTATACTCAGAATCACCAAACGGTATTCGCTGAAGGTCATACAGGTTTACGCACCAACCTCGGCACACCCCGATGAGGAGGTTGAGGAAATCTCTAGAGCATGCATTCCTCCAAAACCCAATATACGGTGTTAATGGGAGACTTCAATGCAAAACTAGGCGCAAGAGAGAACGGTGAGCTGAAAGTAGGGAAATTTGGAACATGGCAACGGAACCCAAGGGGCCAGCAGCTGGCCGACTTCATGGAGAAAGAGGGACTCTTTATGATGAACTCTTTCTTCCAGAAACGGCCCCACAGGAAGTGGACCTGGTCGAGCCCCGACGGTTCGACAAAAAATGAGATTGACTTCATTATGACGACCAGACGACAACTGTTCAGTGATGTCTCCGTGATCGCGAGGGTGCAAACTGGTAGCGATCACCGAATGGTTAGAGGCACACTGAACCTAAACGTTAAGTTGGAGAGGTCTCGTCTAATGAAGTCAACGCTACGTCCCCCTCGTGCTCTGTTCCAAAGTCCCGAAACCTTTCAGCTCGAGTTACAAAACCGTTTTCAGTGCCTAGGCGACTGCAATGAAGTGGACGATATGAATGACAAGCTCGTGGAAACTGTCCATGCGGTCGGAGCTAAGTTCTGCAAGACCCGCCGCAGAAGAACACAAAAACTCTCCGATCACACTCTTAATCTCATGGCTGTTAGACGGGAGATGAAGCTACATTCTTCAATAGATTTGACAGCATACAGGCAACTGAACAGACAGATCTCCAAATGCATGCGGCGGGACTTACGCAACTTCAATACAATTTGTATTGAAGAAGCGATCAAGCGGAACCAAGGCTCCAAAGCCTTTGCCAGAGATCTGTCTACCAGAAAGAGCCAACTGTCAAAGCTGAAGACCGAGTGTGGCAGCATCGTTTCCGGGGCACCTGAGATTTTGAGTGAGATTGAGAGGTTCTATGGACAGCTGTACACGTCATCGTTGGAGCCACACGCAAGTGTGAGTAACGATCCAAGAGCGAGTCTTATCCGACACTATTCCGAAGATATCCCGGACGTCAGTCTGAGCGAGATTAGAATGGCTCTCCAGCATCTTAAAAACGGCAAGGCCCCAGGCGAGGACGGAATTACAGCGGAGCTTCTGGAAGCGGGTGGAAAACCGGTACTAGAAATCCTTCAGAGGCTCTTTAATTCCGTCCGTGTTTAATAACCATGTCACACCTATGCCGGTAGTTGTTGGGAGCACTAAGCTCGAAGTTGTTGACGAGTATGTTTAGCTGGGACAAATAGTTCGACTAGGTAAGTGAACAGTGGTAGAGCCACGCGGCAGCTTTTGCTGTCGCACGGATGGGCCGGCTCGAACCGGGGTGGTACCATGACCTCACAGAAAACCAGCGTGAAGTAGAGGTTTACTTCTGCGTTTCGCTTGGTGAGTGCAGTGCAGGAGGCCCTTCTTACTGGAAATGAGGCATTCCATCTTAGTCCTCACGGGTGACAACGCATCTACATTTTGATTTGTAATAGAGAATAGATGTAGATGTCTATGGGCCGCAGCAACCACTTACCATCAGGTGGACTGTGTGCTCGTTTGTCACCCTTATCCTATAAAAAAAAAAACTTCGACCGAGAGGTCAATCGACGGATTCAACTCGGCTGGGCAGCGTTCGGAAAGCTACGACAAATCTTCTCGTCAGACATACCTTAAAACCTTAAAACGAAATTGTACAACCAGTGCGTGTTGCCAGTGATGACTTACGGAACTGAGACGTGGTCCTTCACTGCTGCCCGTATGAGGAAGCTCAAGGTCGCTCAGCGAGCTATGGAGAGGGCTATGCTCGGAGTTTCTCTGCGTAATAAACTTAGGAATGAGGATATCCGCAGTAGAACCAGAGTAGCCGACATAGCCCAACGGATTAGTAAGCTGAAGTGGCAATGGGCCGGCCATATAGCTCGAAGAACCGACAACCGATGGGGAAGAAAGGTTCTTGAGTGGCAGCGTCGTACCGGTAGGCGAAGTGTAGTGCGACCCTCCACGAGATGGATTGACGACCTGGTAAGACATGCAGGAAGTCGATGGATGCAGGTGGCTCAGGACCGTGCTTTGTGGCATTCCTTGGGGGAGGCCTATGTTCAGCAGTGGACTTATGAAAGGCTGTAATGATGATGATAATATAATTAATAGAATCAGGCGTTACTTTGCGGAAATACATTATATAAAAGCTTTTACAAAAATTTACTTCGCAAATATCCGCGTTATAAAATAAAATGATGTGTCTTACCTAGTATGAAGAAGCACCTCCGCCCTCCCTCAATTGCGTGCACTATCCCCGTCACCACTAGTAGTGGTGCTGGGATTAGTGGTTTATAACGCGGATATTTGCGAAGTAAATTTTTGTAAAAGCTTTTAGATGATGATGATGATGATGATGAAAAGGCTTTTTAAATAAAACAGATGGATAGCAGGGATGGTATGTATTATTGTTACCGTTACGGCTACATAAGTGCATCAGAAGTGTTAAATCAGTATTTTTTGGTTTGCTCCCGTTTTATGAAATAAGATAAGCCTTTATAATTTGCAATCAACAACTGCAGGGGTGCTGGCATTGGAATTCAAATTCCAGTTGCTTGCGTACTATGAAGTGAAAGGGCGGGTCGATTCTACCATGGCTATTTATAATAGTTAGTGTATTTTTGTAACAATTTTGCACAAAGTGTACACCGAATGCAATTCTACTATCGCAGCAACACTTGCACAATAGGCAACATTGTACCCTAAGAGTTGTTCAATGAATAAAAACAATAGGCGTATGTTGTGTGAGATTGGATAACGTTGCCGGACAACAGACCGATTGACGCACATGACCATTGGCTATCGAAAGGCAAGTATTATGATGCATTGTCAAGCGCGCACACCATAATGAACTGGTGATTACAGTTTATGACATCACTCCATTCAACTTAACCATATACCAGTAACAGAATCGGGAATACGGGTATCGTTTAACAAATGTGTTGTAGGGCGGTCAAAGTACATACTCACTGAATTGTGGGTGCAATGGACATTATTTTTTAATGTAATTATCTTGGTCTTAAAATGGGCGGACAAAATTCCCTGTGAGAAATCCTGCCAGTCTACCTTGGGAGGAAAACAAAAGTGTCGGTAGGTGCAGGTGCTTACGCTTTATTGGAAAGATTTGGAAAAAACAAGTAAACAAGCATACTTAACGCATACTAAAAAGCTACACATATACAAACATCCAAATACATAATACATAAAAATAGAAACATATTATTATACATACCTATTATACATAAATACCTATATAAGTGTCGAAGTACGAGGGGTGATTCAAAAGTAATGATGATGAATATTAAACACGGTGATTATAGTAAAAAAAAAAATATTTTTCTACATAGTATGCAAACAAGTCAATGCATTTTGCCTATCTTTTCTCTAAGGCCAGAATTCCCTCAGAAAAAACTATCTTTATTTTGACCCTCCCAAAAAAGCCTCAACAGCGTCCATCACTTCGCTATCGCCTGCAAATTTCTCGCCTCAAAGGTGTTCCTTGAGCCGAGCAAATAGATTTCACTGGGAGCTAGATCTGGCGGGTGTTGGGGCAGTTCAAGTCCCGTTTCTTGAGCGTTTCTTCGGTGAAACAGCATTCCAGCTCGCAGTTTCCCGCTTTTTTCCCCTTAATAGTCTCTCGCAATCTTCTTATTTGGTCTGCGTAGTGCGTAGTAAGAGCCCTTTTCAAAATATTCCACCATAATTATTCCTACAGACTCTAAAGCCGTGGTAGCTCAGATGGTTAGCGATCACTGTAAATTTCACAATACGCGAGCAAACCGGGTTCGAGGGGTGAGATGGCTTGTATCCAAACCATTGATTGTTGTTTGGTTTCAAGATTAACATGGTGGATCCAGGTCCCGTCTACGGTCATGAAACGTGATAAAAAATCTACTTGGTGCCTTTCGAGATTCACCCTGAAAATGTCGAGTTGTTTTTTCTTTTGCTCATCGGTTAACTAACGTTCTCGGTACCCAAAGCGCAGATACCTTTTTCATATTATCGCAAGGATTCTTTGAAGACTGCCATATGAGATCCCTGTGACCTCAGCTATATGCCTGATGGTCACTCTTCGATCTGTTAATACTACATCTTTGACTTTTTTCACGTTATCTTTAGTGAGGGCTATGGATGGGCATCCTTTGCGATGTTGCATCTTCCGTGGATGGTCTGCCCAGCTTAAACACCTTGGCCCAGCGTGCAACTGTGGATTATGGAGGAGCAGAGTCCCCTAATGTTTCCACCAAGTCGCTGTGGCACTTGATGACAGCTCTAATTTCGTTTTCTCCATTTTGATGTTATTTCTTCGATGATTCGTATTCAAATGAATGTACGTTGTACGTCCCGGGAATCGTAGTCTATTTATACGATTTTCTATGCTGACCTAGTGGATAGTATGCAAGCAAAAATATTTTTTTTTCGATTTTTATGTGCACTGGAAATAACTGATTGTCATTAATCATTACTTTTGGATCACCAGCGTACTTTCACAAAATGTTGTTATTTGGAGCATTTTTTAATCCCTTACCGTAAGGGCGTTCTAGAGTAGTGAAGTCAGAATTACAAAAGATGACTTGAAAAATTCAGTATGCCGGGGAATACTGTTCTTAAGACAATTTGATGGACGAGTTACTCGATCTCGAGTAGAATAAAGAAAATGGAAGTTATCTTTAAGATACGATGGAGTATTTGGATCAAATAAGTTAGAAAAAAGCAGATGTAAAATTCTGAATCAAAAGTCTAGACTTTGCCGAATCGTAGACCATTTGAACATCTTAAGATACGAGGAAATATGGTCATACTTACGTAAACCGAAAATGAAACTCATGCAAATTTTGAGAAGGCGCTCCAACTTATTCAGACGATGTTAGGATAGATTATATGTAAATCTAATTAGTACAAAATAACGGTCTTTTTAAACGTGTTGTGATCACGTCACTTGCATCAGGTGCATTCTAATTCTAAGCTTCCTCGATCTTTTAGATTCCTTATACGTGAAAGTGACGAATAAAAGAAGTTTAAATATTTGCGCCAGCGGGAACGCTTACGGCAGCCCTACAAAATTACAAAACAATACTTTACAGTCATAACTGACGACTGGGCGTACTATTTACATAGTAACTATTATTTTTACATAGTGGTACTATAATAAATTGTGCCTGACTGGTGTCCAACCTAGTAAGTAGTGAATTATTTGTCTACGCTTCGGATCCTAAGTTCGGATATAGCCAGAAGGAACACTTGTGCAAAAACACAAATTGTAAGTTTGGGTTGGTACCGTCGCCGTGTCTCTTATAATTATTGGCGTTACGTTCGTCAAGGGGCACGGCTCAGGCAAAGCACTCTTGCGCAGGTTTTAACTTCCGATTACAGAAATTGTCGCCGTAGTATGAATCGGCCAGAAAGACCTCAACCCGCTGAACCAATAGCCTAAATTAAGTGTAGTTTTTACTAACTGGTGGTGAGAGGTGTAATGGCTTTTTCCCCTTCATGTTGGAACATCTGTAACGTCGCCACAGTCGCTTTGAGCTGCTCGTATTCACGCGCCATCTGTTTTTGTACCTGTGCAAAAAAGGTTGCATTAGTCATGCTACATTATTTACGAATAAATACACCACTCATCAATGGTAGTGTTCATTCAGTTCACTTTCTTTGAAATCTTATATATTATATAAGATTTAGAAAAACTTATTTTGATAATAATGTCCTCCATCCCGAATTGCGGTTACGGTGCCCCTGACCAGTCTCAACAGACACTAGCTATCTGCACATAACAAGGTCATAGTGCACGAGTATGTGCGCAAGCACAGGAGCACTATTTATTCCCTCACTCCCATATTCCGATGGAACGGCAATCCAACACGAGCAGAGACACAAGGCCAACGAGGCGCAGTCAAAGTAAAAACATTACAAATTTTAACAAGTCTATTAAAGCCTATTGTATTGATAAAGAAATATCTGTTTTAATATTCGGAGTTTGATTGCGTTATATATTTCGTAATGAAGTCAAGCAGGAGTAACCGACGTAACCATAAGCATCTGATGTGGCAATGATTTGACCATATAGCCCGTTTGAAACGCCAACATCTTTTACGATCTCTACAGAATGCTTCAATAACAATCGTGAAACAAATATTTTTGGATAAATAGACAAAGTAATAATAATATTTTTTACTTTCTAGGTGCCTAAAAGTCCAATCTGGCTTGACCCTCTCTATTTCAGCCGTCAAGTAGTGCACTTTTACCGTGGTTTGAGTTTAACATGGTTAAACTCAACTCCCTCGTAAGATTACGAAAATCGCCAAAATGTATTAGTGTTTTCTTTTTACCCGACTGTCCCAGAAGGAGGGTAACGTTTATCGAGAGTATGATGTATGTACGTATGTTTGTATCTATATGTCCATTTCTTTAACATGCTCTATAGCCTAAGCGGCTTGAGATTTTTACATAATATATCGTTGGATTCGTTTTAGCTGTGGAAGTGACATAGGGTATAAAAATTTTCTCTTTTCAGTAAACTTTTTACGTACTCCGTTTTTTAATAACCGTTTAACTTGTTAAAACTAAGGGTACGCGTATACCTAATCCGTCATCGGCCGAAGTTTGCTCGGGCGATGACGGCCGAACTCGGACGATCGAATCAAACACTTGTAAAAGAAAGAGAGTGCGTACACAAACATGACCGTCATCGTCCGATAACGCACGAAAACGGCCGATTAACCGTTGAGTCCGAACTTTTTTTTTTTTTTTTTTATAGGAGAGGGGGCAAACGAGCATGCGGCTCACCTGATGGTAAGTGACTACCGCCGCCCATGAACAACTGCAACACCAGGGGAATCGCAGATGCGTTGCCGGCCTTTTAAAAAGGAGTACGCTATTTTCTTGAAGGTCCCTAAGTCGTATCGGTCCGGAAAAATCGCTGATGGTAGTCGATTCCACAAGGAGGTCGTACGAGGAAGAAAACAGATTCAGATTTCTCGCCAGATTGCCGGCGTCTACAGTACAGTGCAAATTGAGTGTGTTTATAGTTTAATTTAATCATTTTGTCTTCATTCTGTTGTTTCTGTCAGTGTTGTTATCTACCTAAACGACTATGGATATTGAAAAATTAATTAGTTGTGTTTATAATAGACAATATAATAGACAATTACAATAATCGAGAGGTTTCGAAACGGTTATGGGTTGAAGTTGGTTCGGAAATGGATATAGCGGTTCCAGATATTTAAAACATATGCGTCTTCACTCTGTTAAGCAACACAGTCAACTAAAGAATACCGGCAACGTCGGCATTCGGCATACGTGGTACACTGTTGCAGTGTAAGCACATACATGTCCGAGTAACTCGTCCGGGTAGTTCTGTACGCCATCGGCCGACAAAATCGGTTTTGGTGTACACGTACCGTTAGGCTTGGTAATAACGTTTATTATAAAAACCTTAACTGTGATAACGAATTTTATATACATTTCTCCGAGCACGACTTATTGAACGCGTGTACGATTATTATTTTTGCAATCACGCGGGGATAAACTCAAAGGTAATTTGACGTCATTACGTTCGCGTCGTGAGCTCAACGGTTGTTCGCATCAATTTACTCACGTCTCAACAAGAGTAGGCACTCGATTGCAGTTTATTTGCTTCTACAAATGTGATTTATAGGTTTTTCTATAATAAAGTAATTTTATTATAACAGTTTTAGCAATCGTTGATATAATAGTAATAGTATTGAAAAATCACAACAAAAATATATCTTACAATTACAAATTGTAAGTTACAACAGATTGTGGGAAATCATTAAATATACAATAGTAGTGCATTAAGATACAGAAATACTTATTCTTACAATCACTGATGCCTTAAGAACTTTAACCAAGTGATAACAAGGTCGTTTTTGTCGCGTAAAGTTTATGTTACCAACAGTACTTTTAAACGAAAAATGCGGCCAGTGTTCTTTAAGAACACAGATAATATAATTAAATGTATATTTTGTATATTTAAAAAAAAGTATATTTTAGTCCAAAAAAAATCGTGATAATTTTCTGCAAACGATTGTAAAATATTATAATATTCTGTTTTCACATTTACCTTAAATAATCTTAGTACAAATATTATGGCGGTATTTAAAATAGCTTCATTGTAGTAAATTTTGATTACAATCCGAAGCATCCGATGTTCGGAAACGCTGACTCACCCAAAACAACTTGAAAGAAAAATGTGCAATGCAATTCCACGAGAATCTATTGTTCATAGCGTGCAGGACGCGGCCTCTCGTCCGAGCACCTTCCACGAACAGCATCGTTAAGATAGTATCGTTTGCATTTGCTGCAAATCGACGCATAAAACAGTTTAATTACACGAACTCTGAGAATACACCCCTGCTGCTTTAAGAGATGTTTTGTTGTAGTAGTGATTGATACGCCATTTGCATCGTTGGACGTTAAAATTACGAACAACGAAGGCTTGATACTTATCTTACTTTATACGTGCCCGTAAACGTCTACAGTGGAACATGGACTTTCCCGATATTGGTAGATTTGACATATCTGGTATTGATATGTACTAGTAACCTTTTAGTAACCTTTAAAATGAAAACGAAAACTAGATCAATTATTTTTTGTTAACGAACGAAGAACGATTTCTCTTATTACCTCGGAATTAATCTTAGAAAATATTTGTGCTTTTAAGTAGGCTTTTAGGTAAAAAAATGTCCGAAATCTTGTAATATTCGTACTATTACAGAATATCGGATATTTTTTTAAGTATAAGGGTGACAAGCAAGCACACAGTCCACTTGATGGTATGAGGACGCTGCGGCTCATAGACATCTACGTACATCCTCGATTAAGAATTAAAATGTAGATGTGTTGTCACCTCTGAGGACTCAGATGGAATGCCTCATTTCCAGTAAAAAGGGTCTCCGGTTCTCTACACTCACCATACCAAACAAAGCATTATTCTACTGTTGCACGCTGGTATTCTGTGAGTGTGCTCTTTTCCCTGTTGCGTCGACCCATTCGTGTCGCAGCCATATATAGCTGCAGCGTGGCGCTACCACTATATTTCAGATATCCGACTGTTACGTTGTTTGTTACGTTGCATAAATAAAGCAAAATACGAGCATATAATAGCTAAAATACGTAGTTTTCGATTTATAACCAATAAATTATCGCGATTCGTTTCTTTAAGTAAAGGGATGAAACCGTGTTAATGAATAAAATCAAAACAACTAAAGTTTAAGACAAAAATTTTGGATGCGGGTATGCAGGTTTTAGTTTCGATTTCGCACAGAACGAATAACTATATAGATTACAAATAATCGTTTCGTGTCTGGATGTTTGTTCACGTAAAAAGAATGTAAAACCCTTTCACGATTTGGGATAAATAGTTATTATTTATTAAAAATCAAGCTACGCAGATTTTTATATTGCGCATGTAATTATTACGATATTTTATTCACATAGTCGTTAAAGTAATGTTACAAAATTGTAGATCTTTTCTGTCTGTCTCTCTGTGTCCTTTTCTACGTGTACTGTGTGTGAGTCAGTCTGGGTAAGTGCCACCCTCTTACCTATAACTGCTGCCAGATATTAATGCCTGCACTGTTACTGCAGTGTCAAGCCGCGTCCCCACCAAAGTGTTGTTGCCAACACAACAGTTGGAAACAAAACTTGAAACAATGTCGGGAACCGTGTTTCCATTTTCGGCGGCAACATCAAAGGAATACGCTTGTTGCAAACATAGAAACATAACTGTTGTCAACATCTTTGGTGGATACGCGGCTTTAGTTCTGAAATATATAGAGAGCTAGTATATTTACAAGCTGCGAGGTACTCCATCTAAGTTTTCAGTGATGACGACGCATATATAGACTTCTTTGTTAAAAGTTTGTTTGTCACTAATGTTTTTCTTTAAAATTTACTAACACACATTGGGGCACACTACGGACTCCAATGTAATTACAGGGCATTTTAGGTTTGAAGTGGATTTTGATATGTAAATGTGGTGCGATTTTGTGTATTAAGTGTCTGCGCATGTGAACTATTAGTGGAAACGGTGAAACAAATGCTCTGATGGTGATGTAATTCTCAAGATAAGGTGTCTGTCTGCTTAGGCGCCTTGAGATACTATCGCCAACTGTCAACTGTCTGCTGGCTCAAGCTGCCGTCAAAATCTCCCAAGGGCTGCGCAATGTAACGCATCAACATATTGTGAAACAGTGTACTTATGAAGGATAATTATTATACATTATAACTTCAGGCTCATAAGGGCTAGAACCCAGAGCCGTAAAGCCAGTTATTAAAAAATTGTTCTCAGAGGTAACAACGCATCTGTAACATTTTTTATTTGAAGTTGGATGCTGGTGTCCATGGATTGTAGTAGCCACGTCGACTGGAAGTTCGAAAGTGACAAACTTAGGTTTTTTTAATATGTTTCTAGAATTTAATGAACGTAAAATTTTGGTATCATCGTAGGTATCCTCATACTCATATTTGTTTAATGTTCTGATGAGTCACAAGTAGAAATAAGGTAATCGTTGGCAACGTAAAGGCATTATCCAAAGCACAAACAATAGAGAAATGCGATCTCTCATAGCGATAACACGGCATTTGCAACAGCTGATAACAAAAGAACTCCCATATTATAATAAAGTAAAAGTGTATTAATTCAAAACGCCTCGCCTTACAATTTCACCTAATTCTCGTAACGCCTTGACCGACTTGTAATTTTTTTCGGTGTAATATCGAAACCCACATTGTATGCAGAGGTCAGTTCGGTCAGGGCTTTTAAAACTTAGGGTCGCATTTATTTCTCAATAAATTTTATATACCTTTATTTAATGTTATTTACGGTCCTAGTTTTTGTAAAACGTTTACTTTTCAAGACGAGTACAGCTATAAGAGTATTAAAAAATTGTTCGTACCGCTGAACCGTTGCACACAAAAATTTGAGAAACCGCCATGTTTGACTATGCAACTTCGGGAAGGTGGACTAAATAATTATTCAATAGTATAGACAATCGGACAACTGAAACGCGACCGACATAAATTATTTAGTCGGGTTCGACGACCCTAAGGTAAAACACTTACGACGACCCAGCTACACGTACGTAGCACGCGATAGGGCTTTCGTCGCTTCGATACTTTGTTGAACAGCAAATTTTTTCAAAGTGAAAAGGTTTCTTTGTACTATGAGTGGTAAATGAAGACATATTTCGCATAGTAACAGTCCACTGTATACAAAGTATTTTCCAAGAATGAGCCAACTGGCATGCATTAATTGGAAAATTAGCATATAAGTAGTTACCAAACCCGATAGATGACTCTAAGAGCGCAGAATCAATAACCTCGTAAACTTGTAAATGCCGCTCCAGTCTATTTTTTTTTATAGGATAGGGTGACAAACGAGCACACAGTTCACCTGATGGTAAGTAGTTGCTTTGGCCCATAGACATCTACATCTATCCTCGTTTGCGAATCAAAATGCAGATGCGTTGTCAGTTGTCACCCGTGAGGATTAAGATGGAATGCCTCTTTTCCAGTAAAAAGGATCTCCGGTTCTCTACACTCACCATACGAAACACAGCAGCATTAAACTGCTATTTTACGCTGGTATTCTGTGAGAGCGTGGTCCTACCCCGGTCGAGCCGACCCATTCGTGCTACAACTACACTACTAATATAGCTGCAGTATGGCTCTACCACGTAATATATATATATATATATACGTCTGTGAAATTTAATATCACTTTTCTGCCGACTTCCAAAAAGGAGCCGGTACTCAATTCGACTGTATGTTTTTTTTCGTTTTTTTTTTTTTTATGTGTGTTACCTCAGAACTTTTTTCTGGGTGAACCGATTTCGATGATTCTTTTTTTATTTGAAAGCTGGTACTTCTCGTGTGGTCCCATATGAATTTGATCAAGGTCAGACCAATAGTTTTTAAGTTATTCTTAAATAACTTATATTGAAGTCGGCTGTACAAAATTTTTAATTTTAAATTATTTTGGATGGATTTTGGACTATCAGTCTAACATCAGAAATACTGCAGGAAAAACGTCTCAGAGTCCATTCTTATAAAGGAGTAGGTGTGACAAAATACTCGTACATAGCGGCTAAAAACCTAGTTTTGAAACATTCCTTGGAGTTGGCCTATATATAGGAATGGATTTAAATGGGATGTAATGACAATAATGATGATGTTTAGTCAATAGTACTGATGATCAATTACAAAATTCGTTTAGTTTGCCATTTTCTTCAGTTATTTATTCACAACAAACTGCTGGACTGATTTTGATAAAGAGCGTCCGAATTTTCTTGAAACGTGCAGAATTGTCAAAATTTGGACTTTGGAAATAGGACACATTACAATAACTTCTTACTGAGAATTAAAATGTAAAAAGTAACATTTATAAATTCTTAAAGATATAATATTCTTATAGATATTATATATTGGTAAGAGTATCAACCCTAACACGTGGCCGTACAAAATGACCACGATTGACGTACTCAACAATAGAACAAATGCTTGGCGTTCACCCAGCCACTGAATTAGACTAGGTGACCTAACTAAGCACTTAAAGCCTAGTGCGTTATCGACACAAGCACGGTTACAGCAATACACTAAAACCCTAGTACTTTGACGTCTTGGCTCGTTACAGTATTACACTTTATTGATTCAACTGAAAGGCTTAAGTACGTGTGACATTTATCATACTTACAGTTCTAATGTTAGTGAAATCATCCAAAGATATGTACCGGCTTAGCTCTAGCGCATTTGGTTTGCCTGCTACAGGCTTACAAATGTAGAACAAATCACACATTTATGAACGTATGTACACATTCTCAAGCCAAAAGTTTATGCTTTCATTTCTAAGTGCATTTTAGGGCTAGGAAATGTCCGCCGCACTTCCCCAATGCATGTTGGCATCTTCAAGTATCTTTGAAATATTTTGTTCTTATGTATCAGACATGCAGGTTTTCATCACGATGTTTTCCTTCACCGCCCGAAGACGAGGTAAATCAGCTTTATAACCTTTTGCTAGATGTTAATTAATGTTAAATAACAATCTGTTAATTTTAGCTACGTATACAGAACATGTTTTCATAATGATTTTTTTGTGTTTATGCGAAAACACATTGAATGAAACCAGTTTTTTTACAGATCTTAAAACGCGATGTAATCTATAACAATGCGTTTCATTCAATAGTTTTTATAAGCGAGATTTAGGTTTGTAACAATGTTAGTCAAATAAACGTAGAGTAAATAAAGTAAACAGCGCACTGCGTGTATTTACCTAAACTAAACATATCGGGTGACAAAAACTGCGGGTAGCCGATAAAAAGAAACAGTATTTGCATAATTCTTTATCATTCAATACAAACACACACACAAAGTGTAATTGCCGTCCTACATAATATTACTATTCATTCAACAAACGGACGAAAAAATATCAAATCAGTAGCGTAGTAGTCAGCAGCGTTTGGTAGAGGCCCTGTAGCCGCGGCTTCGAATTTCGCACGGACAAGTCTTTTATGGCCTACTAACTTTATGCCTTTGGGCGTTACGTTTTAAACAAAAACAAAGCAAAGGAGTTTGGGCAAAATTATACAGAAACTACGCCATCTGCGAGAACTTTAAGGACCTCTTCGACGAAACATAGTTATTTGGACGCGTTACAGTAGTATGGAATTGGCATTTTTACTTACCTTGCATAGTTTTTTCTTAAGTATTGTTAAACGGCAAATAAGAGTGCCTTTTAAATCTAATCCTCCCCCAGTATTTATTATTAAGCACGTAACTAGGAGATTTTATTTGTGTAGATTTTTTTATATGTTTGCCCAATTTTCAATCAAAGAAATTTTTTTTAAATGTCTTTTTTCAAAGTACTACAAACTACTAATTTGAAGCACTATTAGACTAACTTTACTTCAAAACACTATTATAATTTAATAGCGTTCAAAATAGGACTTAGTTCGTTTGACCTTTCCATATGGAACCATTAATCGAGACTTTCATTTCGGCACGTAATGTGTTGAAGCGTTATCTCTTATCGGCAAACTTAGTCATGGCAGCTTTTACTAATAACTTGTGTAAACGCAACATGTTTCAATAAATAAGCAAACAACGCATCGATTTTATTACGTAAACTTATTAAATACATAAATTTTACTAGGAAAATTGTTATAATACCTCAGATAGTCCTATCAGGCAATTTAAACTTGCGAGAGCAAATAAATTAAACATTATTGTTATTTGGGGTATTTATATTCTCATCTGGTTGCGATGAATAAATATGTTATAGGAAATAATACATATACATAAATATATCTTTAATATACTAACATAAATAAATAAAATCCCAAGCAGATGGAAGCCCTCGGCAGGGGAGACCTAACGGCCGAGGGTTAGGGGGAAAGGGAAAGAAACCGGCGGACGATGCGGCGGTATCAAGGAGCCCGGAGCTGTACGTCACGGAGTCCCAGTCGCCTCAGATGACCCGAAAGGCTGACCGGGATTAACCCGTTTGCAGAGACGACTACAGGAATAATTCCGGTCGGCAGACCACCTCACATGACGGTCACCTCGTGAGCCAGGTTCAGATATTTTGTTTTATTATCTGCTTAGGCTTTCACGAGGTTCTCGTCATATGGAATGGTAATGTCGACCAAAAATATTATTTAACGTGCTAGGGCCATGCTGCAGCTATATTAGTAGTATAGTTGTAGCACGAATGGGCCGGCTCGACCGGGGAAGGACCACGCTCTCACAGAATACCAGCGTAAAATAGCAGTTTAACACTGCTTTGTTTCGTATGGTGAGTGTAGAGAACCGGAGACCCTTTTTACTGGAAAGGAGGCATTCCATCTTAGTCCTCACGGGTGACAACGCATCTGCATTTTGATTCGCAAACGAGGACAGATGTAGATGTCTATGGATCACAATAACCACTTACCATCAGGTGAACTGTGTGCTCGTTTGTCACCCTTACCTATAAAAAAAATTGAAAAAAAAATCCAACGGCTCCACGGCTTGGCAATGAGTTGCGCCGCTGAGGGCCGATAGTTCGAATCCCGCACAGAACAAGTATTTGTAAGACCTACAAATAATTGTTTCAGGTCTGAATGTTTGTCCTTTTGCAATAATTTATGTTCGTAAATTGCCTTCACGATACAGGAAAAAATCCGGTAACGTTTAAAAAACAAGTGAATGTTGTGGTCAAAGACATACGAGTAGATATCTACATCGCCTCGAGGGCAAAGAATGGACGCCTCCTTATTAGTAAAAGTTCCGGTACTTGTAACTACAACAGCTGTATTATGCATTTATTAAACAGTGGTATTCTAAAGGGAGCGTGATTCTTCCCCGGTCGAATTGATCTATTCGTTCTGTAGTCATAATACAGCTATAGCGTGGCTCTACAGAAAATATACTGAGCTTCTTCAAGTTATTTGATAATTGTAGTCTGATCTCTGAGTTGTTAGCACCTATTTATGCCACCAACATCTGTGCATCCGCTGCCGTACTCATGTTTGAAGGTTAATAGAGCCACTATATTTACAGGCTATGTGGCATTTCATCTTAGTCCTTAGGGATGATGTCACCTTGAGGTGCCCGAGCCGCAGTGGAACTTATTTAAATAAAACTAATTTTACGGATTTTATCGCGTATATTAACTTATTTTATATTCCCGACGTTTCGGGTGCTTTCCACACCCGTGGTCACGGGGGACTCCTCATATTTACGCGAACACTACACATTTAAATAAAACTAATTTTACGAATTTTATCGCATATATTAACTTATTTTATATTCCCGACGTTTCGGGTGCTTTCCACACCCGTGGTCACGGGGGACTCCTCATATTTACGCGAACACTACACATTTAAATAAAACTAATTTTACGAATTTTATCGCGTATATTAACTTATTTTATATTCCCGACGTTTCGGGTGCTTTCCACACCCGTGGTCACGGGGGACTCCTCATATTTACGCGAACACTACACATTTAAATAAAACTAATTTTACGAATTTTATCGCGTATATTAACTTATTTTATATTCCCGACGTTTCGGGTGCTTTCCACACCCGTGGTCACGGGGGACTCCTCATATTTACGCGAACACTACACATTTAAATAAAACTAATTTTACGAATTTTATCGCGTATATTAACTTATTTTATATTCCCGACGTTTCGGGTGCTTTCCACACCCGTGGTCACGGGGGACTCCTCATATTTACGCGAACACTACACATTTAAATAAAACTAATTTTACGAATTTTATCGCGTATATTAACTTATTTTATATTCCCGACGTTTCGGGTGCTTTCCACACCCGTGGTCACGGGGGACTCCTCATATTTACGCGAACACTACACATTTAAATAAAACTAATTTTACGAATTTTATCGCGTATATTAACTTATTTTATATTCCCGACGTTTCGGGTGCTTTCCACACCCGTGGTCACGGGGGACTCCTCATATTTACGCGAACACTACACATTTAAATAAAACTAATTTTACAGATTTTATCGCGTATATTAACTTATTTTATATTTTTACTGGTGTGTAAATATGAGAAATCATCACGCAGTGGAACTTTACCAATTGCTGAACTGTAGCTCGTCCGTAACTCTAACATTGTAAAAAAAAATTATATAAATTGACAAGAAAAAAAGAAATCTAGTGACTACAAGTTCCCTTGGATTTATAAGTGTTTAACAAAAACAATTCTGAATCCAGTCTGGCCTACGATAGATTCCCACCAACAACAATACCAGACAGTCCTTATTAAATACACTAGTCAGGCTCGTATTGAGGAATGCAAGGTAAGAATGAAAAAAAAAAACGAATTAAGCAGGTCGATAGCCCGCGCAAAAAGCATCGGAAAACAAGATGGCGACTAGATAAACGTTGTTAATTTTAATCAAATAATAAAACGATTCGAAATAATATGTGATACATTATGACAGTAATGCACTATCTCTCAATCTAAATTAAAAACGCTTAATTCTTCTGCATTGTGTATATAAAATTCAAGAAACATTTAAAATGCTATCTGCTAAACACTAAAAATTATATAATTATATATATAATATATATATATATATATATATATATATATATATATATATATATATATATATATATATATATGTAAATGACTTTTAAAGGAAATATTAAAGTTATATAAAATATTTACGTAACCATAAATAGAGCTCACATTATTTGCTTGATTTACTCGTATTATAAAAAAAAAACTGTGAATCATCGAAATCGGTTCACCCAGAAAAAAGTTATGAGGTAACTCACTTATTAAAAAAAACATACAGTGGAATTGAGTACCGTCTCCTTTTTGAAGTCGATAGAAAACAACTGTTTAATGATGGCATTTCGCAAGTATATTTATTATCAGTCACGCTTTATTAGTGTTCTGAAATATATATTCTTAAGCACATTTCACAACTATAGAAACGAGTTAAGATCGTTGAGGCCAAACAAACCTCAAACCTACACAATATTTTAACCTAACCTAAGGCAGGTTAAGGTGATCTACAAAATTGAAAGTTGCATATAAGCTCCTACATCTATAAAAATAAATAAAATTGAAATGTCTGTTTATAATGTCAAATTAACAGTTTTTTGCCTGTCTGTCTGTTTGTTCTGGCTAATCTGCGAAATGGCTGGACCCATTTTGACGGGAGTTTCACTGGCAGATAGCTGATATTATAAGGAGTAACTTAGGTTGCTTTTATTTTGGGAAAATAATTAGGAAAGAATCATGAAATCCAATCGTAATAAAGTACACGAGTTGCGGGGAACAGCTAGCTTAAGGTATAATATGTTTAATTTTTATAGAATAAGGGTGACGAACGAGTGCACAGTCAACCTTATGGTAAGCGGATGGTGTGTTCCATTGTGACCTACATACATCTAATCTAGATTGAGAGTTATTATTGTTATTACACTTTAGGACTAAGATGGAGTTACCTCGTTACCAGTAAAAAGGACTCTCTACACTTACAAGAGTAAAACACATGCATTAAACTGCTATTTTACGCTGGTATTCTGTGAGGGCGTGGTCCTTCCCCGGTCGAATCGACCCATTCGTGCTGCAACCATAACAGCTGCAGCGTGTTTCTACCACATTAAATATGTCCTAATATTTACATCATATTTCAACTGTTTAAATATGTGCTTCAGACCAATTCTCACATTGAAATTAGATATAATTTGAGACTTCTTATTGCAATAAATAATAAGAAATTCCAATATATACATACATATAGCGAACAATGCTTATGGTAACTAATAACCTTACGTCTAGACGTTTAATAGACAGAATGTCTCGCATTCCCAACAAATTTTTAGCTCGATTTAATAACGCCGGCTGCGTTAATAATTATTTTTCTCACGTTGAGTACAATACACGTTTAGCAAGTCTGTATGTGCGGACCGTTTATCATATCACGTTCTTTATTAATGTTTAATATCTCAACTAGTGACTGACCCCAACTTGACACGAGTAATTCACCAGAGTTGTATTGTCTCTTTTCGAGTTGATTACAAAACATCATCATTTCTCTTCTATGACACATAAAATAATTAACGTGACCTAATATTCTCACAAGGAACATCACAGCTCGTAATTAACGCGGGTTGTAATTTCTTTAAAACTTTAATAACTTATACTATTCTACATTGCTACTATTCTGTATTTATAAATGGCAGAGCCACGTTGCAGTTATATTATAGTTGTAGCAGGAATGGCCGGCTCGACCGAGACCACGCTCTCATAGAATACCAGCGTAAAATAGTAGCTTAATGCTGCTGTTTCGCGTCGGTGAGTGTAGAGAACCGAAGACGCTTTTTACTGGAAACGAGGCATTCCCTCTTAGTCTTAGGATAAATGTAGATGTCTATTGGGTCACAACAATCCACTTACCATCAGGGGGACTGTGTGCTCGCTTGTCATATTTATTCTATAAAAAACGTAAATCCTTTTAGTAACTGGGACCAAATAGTTGAACTCACCACCGTAGTAAGTTAAGGTGCAGTATTTAGGTGCCTGAACCAATGCCGTGGATATTTCTATAATATGCAAATTATTTTGACTTTTCCTTATTATTATGGTTTTCCCGAAAAGCAATTATTATTAATTTAATCAGGAGGTGTTCAATTAATTTGTCTGGGTCGTTCAATTCTTAAAGAATTTATATTTAGTAGAACTACTAAGAATGTTTCACTACTACACAGTTTAACGATTGAATTAACCAGTTGAGCTAGTGGAAATAAGCCAGAAATCTGTCAACCCATTTTATTTTCATTAATGTCACATATATTTGAATTTATGCAGTCTAGTTGGCGCATTATTGAAATAGCCTAAGGTATATAAGAAGATATGAGAATCGACTAAGAATAAGGGCTTAATTACTTTTAAAAGCAAACATCATTCTTTTATTTTTTATTTAATATAAATTGTTCATGCTCGTAAATTTAAAACTTCTTTTTAAGAAATGTAGATTCTGCCTTTATATACCGACCGGTTTTATATGAAGGGATTTAAAACATTCTGGACATCAAAATATCTAGATCGGTGTCATCCTAGCGTTTATACTGTATTTATGGAACACTAAATGGTTATGTCCAAATAATATTAATTATTCATGTATGCGGCGAGACTTACGAAAAATACAGTTTGCATTAAAGACGCGTTGCGATGGCGCGAAAAGAATGGTTCGAAGCCTTTGCCAGAAACTTGTCTGTCAGAAAGAGACCACCTGTCAAATATTTTGAGTGGGATCGAGGGCCGCCTTATATTTATATTTTTCTTTATATTTGTCGATCCAACATTTTTTTTTCACATTTTTCACATTTTAGTGATAAGGATTGGGGCAGTTATTTCTAAATTATTTTTATAATTTTTTAAATAATATCTACATCATAATATATTGTTACATTTCGTGCTTCAATAATAATCTTTCATGTCACTTAGCTCTCTTTCTAAGCATTTTTTAGCACTTTTTCGAAGCATATTCTATATTCATTTTCATATACAACTTCTTTAAAATATTATGTTAATAATTCGACCTTGTTAAAAAGAACAAATTATTATATTTTAATTTATTTCATTGGTGCAGAACACTGAACATGTATTCTGCACCAATGAAATAACGTACAGCAAAGTACAACCAAAACGATGAAATAACATCTGAAACCGTGAAATTCAAGACACTGACACATCTATTTTATGTATGCACTTGTATTTTATCAAAACACCTGCAATACAAACTGCGCAAATGGCGATAATGTAAAACTAATAAAACATATAAGTTTCAATCCTCAGATAAAATTTATTCATAGGATAAAATATAAAGCTAACATAAAAAATACAGTTGTATGAAATGAAAAGTTTATGTTTTTTTCTTTTTAAATTTAGTGAGGTTACTTCAAAGATTAATTATCTACAGTAAATACACAAAAATAATCTTGGTTCTAGATTTTATTATAGAACATAAAAAGTAATCCACAGCTTAAGATTATAACCCAGACGAAACACTTTTTTCACACTTACACTCAAAGAACTATTTTTTAACATTTAAGAGTGACAAAGAATAATATGCAGTATGCAACAGTAGGCACTCCCTCACCATTCCCCCCCCCCCCCCCCGAACGGGTTCTCGCCTTGTCGTGGTTTAGTAGCCAAGCCACACCCGCGGTGAACAAAGAGGAACCCACATGGCTGGCCCGAGGTGAAGAGCCGGCCCGCCGTGGCCACTCCGAGTGGGCTTGGCAAACCCACTTCGGATGTGTGTTGGTGGGCTGTGGCGAGAGGAGTGTCACTAGGTGTGACTAGGTGGAGTCGCGCAGGAAGAGGAGTGTTGGTATGGCGATGCGTCACTCTACCTATCCGTCACGACTTTGACGGGGCCGCACCGTTGGTGCGGTGGTGGTGGGGCTGCGTGGGGAGAGGATTGTCGATATTGTAAGGCATTTGGCATTTGTAAGACATATTGAAGGCTAGTGCTTCTGAGTGCTCGTTTTTCCTGGCCCCATGGCCTTCGCGCATCGGACACGGGGGTGTCTGTTGCGCAGTTGTAATTGGAAGCTGTGGAGGAAGGTGCGCCATGTTTTCTGGTGCCATCTCCTCTCTCAAGGAGAGGCCGAGGGGTGGGTTCGCGGATGTGTGCGAAAGCGTTCCCGTGGCCCAGCCAATTTGCGACCAAGGTGAAACACCATGGGGTTTTGAAGGCGCGAGTCCGACATAATCCGTCCTTACGCCCGCAAGGCGGGTATGCGTAGTCAATCCCATGTAAAACAAAAAAGGCACTCTTATTTCTGCTACTTAATGCGGATACTACACTGCAGTTATTGTCAACATTACACGTATGCGAAATAAGCCACTAAAGCGAACTAAACGCTTTGTTTCGTCGTACGTATTGCGTAAAGCAAATAGGTCGTGTTGTTAAATATATACGAGGGCTGCACTAAAAGTATTGGGAATGGAATATTTCCACTGTTCCTGTCATATTAAATTTTTTTTTAATTGAAAAGTCCTTGGTTTTAAAAATCGAATACCATTTATTTATTTAAAAAAAGATTCTCGGTCTTGTCACAACGTTTTGTCAAACTTGTTTAGTCGTTGAGAAAATGGAATTGACTCGAGAAAATTCAAGAGCGATGATTTATTATGACTTTCGAAGTGGTTTAACACAAAAACAGTGTGTTGACCGGATGATTTCTGCATTTGGTGATGAAGCCCCATCCAAAACCACAATTTATCGCTGGTTTGCTGAACTTCAACGTGAACGTGTCAAGCTCAGTGATGATCCCCGTCAAGGTCGTCCAAAAACTGCAGTCACCCAAGAAAACGTTGATGCTGTGCGTAAGCTGATTGAGGAAGATCGACATGTGACATACCGCGAAATTCAGGCAACTTTAGACATTGGCATGAGTCAAATACAAATAATCTTGCATGAACAATTAGGTGTAAAAAAGTTGTTTTCTCGATGGATACCGCATTCGCTCTGTGAAGAGCAAAAACCGGCTCGCGTTAGTTGGTGCGTCAGAACTCTCGAAAGATTCCACTCAGGATCCTCATATGCTGTATACAACATCGTATCAGGTGACGAATCCTGGATATACGCGTACGAACCCGAAACAAAAAACCAGTCACGAGTTTGGGTGTTCGAAAATGAGTTAAAGCCAACAAAAGTTGTTCGTTCACGGAGTCTTGCAAAAAAAATTGTGGCCACGTTTGTCTCCAAAACCGATCATGTTACGACTATTCCTCTTGAGGGACAAAGAACGGTTAATACAGAATGGTATGCTAGCATTTGTTTGCCACAGGTCGTTTCTGAACTCCGTAAAGAGAACTGCAACCGCCGCATCATCCTCCATCACGACAATGCGAGTTCTCACACCGTACACAGAACAAAAGAGTTTTTAGAGCAAGAAAACATAGAATTATTAGACCATCCGCCGTACAGCCCCGACCTAAGCCCTAATGATTTCTATACTTTCCCTAAAATAAAGAATAAATTGCGTGGACAGAGATTTTCATCACCTGAAGAAGCTGTGGACGCCTACAAAACGGCCATTTTGGAGACCCCAACTTCCGAATGGAATGGTTGCTTCAATGATTGGTTCCATCGTATGAAAAATGTGTCAAATTTCGCGGAGAATACTTAGAAAAGCAATAAATACATTTTTAAATAGTAATGTTATGTCACTTCCTTGATTCCCGAAATTTTCAGTGCCGCCCTCGTATTATATTTATTTGTATCTCATTTATATATTTTAAGGAGAGAAATATATAGGGGTTAGAAATATATATTTATAGATTATGGAATGTTTAAAGGCAAAATAACTTTGCCCTATATTTTCTCGTGTAATGCAAAATTGGGAATATAATGAGGAATAATTAAATATGTGTATAAGAAACGCATATTAATAATTTTTACAAGTAAACTGCACTGCTATCTACGATAAAAAAAGTGTACTAAATGCTCAAATTGGTGTGAAAATAGCGTCGTCGTCATAATAGGGCTTAGACAGCATTATCCAGGTGAGTGAAAGCTAACACTCGCATCAAACCTTATATTTAAACCATTTAAACTGAAAAGTGCTTAAGTACTTGTAATTTTATACTGTTGAAGCGTCAGTAGCCTAATGGCAGGGCGTGGACCGCGAACACGAAAGGTCGTTGGTTCGAATCCGCCATTCGACTACTATCGTGAACCACTTCTAAAACTAGCATTTTAAGCTTACCATAAGTGGTTTAAGGGAATATTAGTAATGTTTAATAGCATTACTAGGATTTTTTTTAAAGAAAGAAAACAAACAAAAACAATAAAAAATAGATAAATTAATAAAATTCATACAACCTGACAACTGTACACCTTATATCATTTACTATTAAAACAGTGAATTTTCTTTGTTATTTCCAGACAATGGCTGTAGCTAATTCAATAAGATTTGCGGATAATGCATCGAAGTTACTCTCGGAAAAGATTGTTCAAATAGGATGCCATTATAAGTAAACAATATTTTAACGTGTACTTAAGATCATTTCCTGTATATCTTATAAAATAAGAGTGACAATCGAGCATACCGACTACCTGATGGTAAGTGCATGCTGTGGCTACCTACATTTATCCACAAGAATCAAATTGTAGATGCGTTATCGCCCCTGGAGACTAAAGCAGAATGCCTCGTTTTCAGTAAAAAGGGTTTTCGGTTCTCTTCCCTCACCATACGAAACAAAGCAATATTAAGTTACTACTTTACGCTGGTTATTCTGTGCGTAGTACTATCCCGTTTGAGCTGACCCATAATATAACTACTAATTAGCCACAATATTACTGCAGCATAGCTCTAATACCAAAAAAATTGTATATTTTTTTTATTTAAGTAATTGGTTTCTCGAAAACGCCTCTAACAATAATATATTTTTTATAGGATAGGGTGACAAACGAGCACACAGTCCACCTGATGGTAAGTGGTTGCTGTGGCCCATAGACATCTACATCTATCCTCGTTTGCGAATCAAAATGCAGATGCGTTGTCACCCGTGAGGACTAAGATGGAATGCCTCTTTTCCAGTAAAAAGGGTCTCCGGTTCTCTACACCCACCATACGAAACACAGCTGTGTTAAGCTGCTATTTATCGCTGGTATTCTGTGAGAGCGTGGTTCTTCCCCATTCGTGCTATAACTATACTACTAATATAGCTGCAGCCAGTGGAGTAGCGTGCCTTAGAGGGGTATCAAAATTTGTCGGGGGGCCCAAATGAAGGGTAGGTAAAGATTTTTCACAAAAGGAACAAAAACTCTCGCATTGAATTAGAATAATTATATATTGATTATAAGTTATTACTAACAATTAATTCTCCTAGGAACTAAGCTAACCAAACAATTCAAACCAACATCCTGTCCCATAGAAGTCTTAGAATTTTTGCTTACACACGTTCGGGGCCCCTGTAGCCCGGGGGCCCCGTATCATTGATACGGACGATACGTCGGTAGCTACGCCCCTGGCTGCAGCATCTCTACCACGTATAAAAATAAGGATAAAATTTTGTATTTAGATAATGTTTTACTTTCCAAGTTTATCTAGATAGGTTATATCCCTGAGAATTTTCAATTTCTAAATCCGAGCAAAGCTCGGTCGCCTAGTTTCTTACATATAAATCGAGTGAAAGCACTAATGACTAGCGCTATATTTTTTGTAACCAGTGTTTTTCGAAACTCGTCACGAACTAAGCTAGTTTTCCCGGGCATATTTCATTAGAAAAAAAAGGATAGGTTTTTTACCACTCATTTAATCAATAAACTCGATATCTTAATAGCAGTAGAAACCATTTTGTCTTGTGTATTTACGTATGTATTAGATTTTTATCCACTCAAATCGCGCAAAAAGTGCAATTTTCGCTAATTTCTATTCAATCGGAGTAATTGAATGAGTACCGCCAATTATGGCGATTATGGAGGTAATTAAGATTTTACTTTCCTTAGAATAATTATGTTTGTATTTAAGACGCTCACACAAGGCGTGATGTAAATCGTACTCTTTGGCATGACGAATCGCCCGCATGGTATGGAAATCTAACCTTTGTGTCGCCACCAAAAAAAAACAAAAAAATTTTTTTTTCTGTAATTTTCAAAAGTAAACGAAACAGGATATGGGAAGCAGCATCATTCCAATTACATATCAAAGTAATAAAAAAAACTGCGATTGCCAACACGCATGCCAAGCGTGGCAACTATGGCAAACATCCCTCCTGGGAGGCATTTTATGGGGGAAGGCCTTTGTTCAGCAGCACTTTTGATAGACTGTAATGAATAAAATATATCAAATTATCTGGTGTTTAATTTCGTACTACGTTTGGATTGAAGTGATAGTAAATAAAAAAAATTAAGTTGCATGCATGATTAAGAAAATGATTAAGAATGTTAATAAAGTCGATGGCTAGCCTTCTAAAAAAAAGAAATAGTCTATTTAATAAAGTGGTCAAACCTAATAAGAACACTATAAGTTGGCACTCTTAATTCCGCTGCTTAGTGCAGATATATTACACTGTTATTGTCAACATTTCACGTATTTGAACTAAAAGCTTTGTTTCGTCGTGCGTAATGCGTAGAACAAAGGAATAAAATATACTTGGGAGCAAATAAATCGAGCCACTTTCTTTTTTCACGTATAATGGTTAATATTTTTGATAATATGGAACGCATCAATTCGAATCATTACGGTCCCTATAAGTTTATTAAATAACATTTACAATGAAGGTAGATATGATAAGTCCAGAGAAACAATAAAAAGCAAAATTATTGCAAAAAAAAATCTTATAAACTGGTACTTACCCCTGTGCCCTAGTCTTCTAGTCATCGATCTGATCAGCGTTACGATGACATGTACGATATAACCAGCATACAGCATTACGTGGTCTTAGAGAATGTCAGTTATGTATCGGTCAGCTGTTAATCCACGTCTACCACTTCCATCGTTGACGGTGTCAACGATGACAATTTCCGTTTTTACGTCTAAAGAAATTCCTTCCTGCACTATACAAGGTCCATCGTCAAAACTTACAGTTTATCGAATGCAACATTGTGCAAATCTTTTACCTGGTCGTCTATACACTCGGTTTCTCCCACTGCTAAAAAGACAGATACTCTACTCGTCAGAAAACAAAACTAACTTCCAGTCTTTTAAAGTCCAATTAATGTGTTCTCGAGCAAACTCCAGGCGAGATTGTGGTGAGCTACAGTTAATTTTGGGCCAGTTGCCAGTTTGTGTGATGTTAAATTTCGTTCCTTTAGTCATCGTCTCACTGTCCACCTACTGATTTCGACACCTTGAACGTCACGTAACGCTTGCTGTAGTTGAACAGCATTAAGTCCACGGTGCCGCGCAACGAACTGGTTGAAAGAAAGCGGTCGTCACGTTCTGTAGTTGCCCGTGGTCTGCCCGTTCCAGATACCTGCGGTAGGTATACCAGCTTACCTTTGAACGACTCAAATGAAGCCTGCGTACCACTTCACGTTATCCGTGTCCAGTCTCAACTTAAGCTACAACTTGGGCAGTTTCCGTCCATGTAGTATCCATTTTATCAGGCTATTTGATTATACAGACACAAATAAAGACAACAATAACACGTCAATATGGCACTGGCGTGTAGTCAACCACTTTAACTGAGAGCGAAATTCTGAAACGTGATCATATTTACGCAGGCCAAAGATGAATCGGATACAATTGTTAAGTAACCTGTCCAACCTGTTTAGCAGCTCTTGAGAAATATTAGTTAGACAAACATTGGCATAGTCAAATAATGGAAGAATTAGAGATTGGACGAGAAGACGTTTAGTTGAAGGAGACAGAAAGAACTTAAGGCGATAGAAGGAACGAAGTATGCCTGTGACTTTACGACAAACTTCGGACACATGTGATATCCAACTAAGAGACGGGTCGATAATTAAACCCAGATCCTTGACACTATTTCTGAAGGGTACGCAATTTTCACAGTAAATGGATGGTAGTTTATTTATTTATTTATTTAAAACTTCATATACACATGTGGTATATAGGCGGACTTAATGCCTAAGGCATTCTCTATATGTAAAGTTGTGACACCAATCGACGACTACCAATGACGATAGCCTGACATTTATTGGGATTTACCGTTATACCGAAGCGCTGTGACCAGTGTGATATACGTTGTAAGTCACGATTAATAGCTGCGATAGCAGAATCAATTTCAGCAAGGGCGCTTGTGAGTATTACTGGAGTTCGTCAGCATAGAGGTGGTAAGAACATTGAAGGTGGGTAGTTAGAAGATTGATAAACACCGAAAACAAGAGAGGAGAAAGAATGCCGCCTTCCGGTACAGCTAAAGACAGGTAGCACCAGTCGGAAAAATCCTGACCAGACCGAACAGCCTGCTGGCGACCGCGAAATAAGAGGAAAACCAGTTCAGTGCTGACGAGGCGAAATTTAGTCGTGCGGATGTATGCAATATAATTGTTACCAACTTTAATAGAATAAAATTTGCGCAAAGTAACGCCCGATTCTATTAATTACAATCAAAATGTCCTAAACAAATGAATTGCGATAATTCTATTCTACCCTTTATAAATTTTCATTAAAAAGAAATTTGACAACTAACTACCCTCATTCTAAAAGCTATTAAATAACATTGTAAGTGATATATGTTTCGAATCGATGTGTTCCATAATACTTAAAATAATAATCATAATGTGTGAAAAAGGGTAGTGGCTCGATTTATTTGCTCCCAAGTATAGTTTGTGTTCTTAAATATATTATATTTATTTGTATCTCACTTATATAATATTTAATGTGAAAAAATAATATTAATAGACTATGGAATGTCTGAAAGCATTAAGTTTAAAAAAAAACCTTTACTTATTTTCCCTTAAGATACTACTTGGGGTATTATTAATGGCTTTTGTAAAATGTTATTAAACAGCTTAAACTATCTTCGGACGCCGCTATTAAATGATATTACGATAAAATGATATAAATTAAATTAAATCCGGTTTATCCGGATACAAATCCGGATACAAATCAATCAATAATATATGTTTTTCATGTACTGTACAGGCCTGATCTACATTATACGACGGTGACACTGAAAGTTCTTAGAAAATCAAAAAGTGAACAAACTAGCGAGTTATTAGTTTTATTATAACTTTTCAAAATAGTGTCCATTTACATCAATACATCGCTGCATCCAATGGAACCAGTGAGAAAAGCACTTTGCCCACTCGTCTTTAGGGGTCTCCTCGACGAAATTTTGAAACGCAGCCACTGCTTCCTCGAAGGTTTTCTTTTATTATCGGAAATAAATAAAAATCGCAAGGTTGGGGCTATAGGGCGGGTGACCCAGCAATTTCCCGTCTGACGTTACAGTAGTCGATTGTTTGCTTGGCGGTGTGCGACGAGGCGTTGTCGTGGTGAAGGAGGATCCTACTGCGAGGTTGTTTCTACCGAACTTTTCCCAAGACAAGTGGCAAACAATAGATAGTGTACCACTCTGCAGTAACTGTTTTTCGATCCTCTAAAACAATTGTTGCGTAATGACTTGTCCTTCCAAAGAACAAGGCCACTATCTTTTTTCCCACGTTTCGACCTCTCTTCACTTTAGTTGGCAACTCCTCGGAAGGAAACACCTAGACAGCAGACTGTCTCTTAGTTTCAGGATCATAACAATAAATCCAGCTTTCGCCACCTGTAATCTTTGAACCATTTCACGACACCTATCAACACGACGGAGTTTTTGGGTCTCTATCAAATTATGAGGTATCCACCGGGCACAAAGATTCCTGATCGCTAAATTTTCATGGAGGATTTTGTGCACTTGACTCATACCGATGCCTAAGCTTGTCCGAATCTGCTGATAAGTCACTCTTTTGTCAGTCTCTATCATACGCCGCACAACACTGATGTTTATCTTCAGTCGTTGCCGTAGAAAGCCGTCCCTCACGCAGATCATTGGTGAGATTAGTGCGACCACGTTTAAACTCATTAAACCAGTTGTAAATAATTTCACAAGATGGGCCTTCATCGTGAAAGGCCAATCGAAGTGTATCATAACTTTCCTGTTGACTTAAATGACATCGAAAGTCATAAAAAATTATTGTACGAAAATTTTCTCGCTTTAAATTCATGCTGACGTGACACAGACAATTTTGAATTTGCCGCCAAATCGCAAACAAATGACAAATTAATAGAATACATACACAATAATATTGGCAAAGAGCGCCATTTTCAAAATTTGAACTTAGTTTTTTATTATATCGTTTACAAGTGGCCAGTTCTAAAAACTTTCAGTGTCGCCCAAATTTACGAGACCTTTTTCGTTGTGGTGATCATCAGTGTAACATATCAACAAGTCAGCAATACATCTTATCACCAAAATCAGCTCATACTGACCATTTTATTTTTATATGAAACAGATCATCCAGATGCCGTGATCAAGTCGCAGTGGGAGATATCTCTTAAGTCTAAGAAGTTTTAAATATTTATAGTGATGATGAATGGCAGCGTACACCTAACACGACGCTGTTCAGTTGCGTTGGTCGCGATGCAATCCGCCATCCAGACTAATATTTTGCGGGTACTATAAAGAGATGGAGTGAATATCTTAGATTTGCAAATATTGTGTTTAAACAAGTGTAACAGATAATAACATAGACGATAGTTTAGAGTATAAAAGTTTACTACTGAACAGTTATTAGGAGGATTTGCCTAGTCACGCGTGGCAAACGGATTGACGACCGCAGTGCCAGACGTGTCGCACAATTGACGATGCTGCCCGTCGCCGGTCTGAGTATTACGTCTACCGTAAACAAGATGCCATTATTTATCTTTGGAAACCTATTCTTTTTTAGTGTTTAGTAATAACATAACAAATAACATTAAGTACAACCACTGTTCCATTTTCGCCGACGATTTAAAATTGTTCAAGGCTATTAAAAAACAGAATGATGTTTTATCTTTGCAAAATGACCTTGACTCCATGTATGAATGGTGCATAATAAGTAACAAAATGAAACTTAATCCTCGTATTAAATTTTATAAAATTAAAATTTTTTCTCGTCTTAAATTCACAAGGAATAAATCTACTATTGCTTCTTGTTACTCCATTAATAAAGACATATTCATAGACTAGCTGTGCCCGCGGCGTAGCTCGCGTATACAGGTTTTACATAAAGAATTTGTCGTTTAGGTAAGAGAATATTAAACGATTTATTTCATTACTGTATCAATAAGTGGTAACAAAATAAATCATTATCATCAAAGTTCTAAGTCGTTTATGATAGAGCTTCTGTGTAAACGACGTTAGAAGTAGGCTTAGCCGGGGTATACACAAAAAGGTTACGGGGGCTACTAACGCGGGAAAAAGCAACATAGAGTTGGCCATGTGCAAAACAGTCAGTACTGAGGTACACTCCTACAACGCGTAAAGTTTGACCTTGCGCTTTATTTACGGTCATCGCATAACACACACACTGTAACTGGGAACTGAACGCGCTTAAAACTGAAAGGAAAGTTACTTCTTTGTTAGAGGGTTTTTGGGCAGTGCTGCCAGATAAAAAAAACTCATTCAGCTCTAGGACAACACAAAAAGCGCTAGATTTCATGAAAACAGCGCTTTAAAAAAGCCCTAGTTTTCGCGCTAAATTAACTACAAACAAAGTTTGTGTTTTTTTATATAATCATAATAAAGAAAACAACATTAAGTTTTTTTTCTGGCAATATTTTTTTGATGTATCAATACTTCGCAGGGCATCGACTTATAATTATGGCAATTGCTGTAGTTAGTACTGTACTAACAATAAAAATATCATTAATTGTTTTAAAGTGCAATGTATTTCGCAACTTAGTTTCAGATGTCAGCATCTGATTGCGGTTGCTACACAGTTTCTTTGTGTTATAACTTCTAAGTAACTTTTAACTTAGCTGTGCTCTAAGCAACTGACTGAAACTGAATAAAGCAAAATAAATGCGTTGCCAAAACCATGAATGAAAACTTTAATAAAGGGGATTTCCCCGGTTATAGTCATCGGTAAAAAAATCAAGTTGATCATCCTAAAGGGGAAGCCAGGAGATCCATAGCACAGGGTATCCTAGTTTGGACTCGTCTCCCATGTTCTTTGTTTTGTGGAAAAAATATGTTTGAAAAAGATAAACTGCAATGTTACTACTTGTGGGAAAAAATAATAAAGGTCATTATTATTATTATCGGTAATGTGGACTAACAGTGCTGCTATAAAAGAGTTAATAACCCGCTAGTCGCTAAAATATTGAAATGTGTGCTAAATACACCAAAAAGCGCTGGATTAAGCGCTAGGTGCTAAAATTTCGAAATGCGCGCTATTAATTCCAAAAAAGTGCTAAATCTAGTTCCCAAAGCGCTAAAATGGCAGTTCTGATTTTGCGTATATTTTAAATACAATATCACGACATTTCGTTGCAAAATTTTTATTTTTGGTCGGGTTCCGTTGTGTGGCTTCGATGGATACAAATTTCTTCAGCAAGTCGCAATACGATTCATCGGTGAAAAATCTCAACACCGCAATTCAGAAAAGTTTGTAATTTGTACAACTCCATCTATTACGTTCTTTGTGTGAGAAAACATCCTATCTCTTTTTGTGTTTTAAGTATAAATATATTAATTATTATGGAACGTTTTTTTTTACACAGAAATCTTTTTATTACTATTTCTGAGACTTTATGGCGCCATTGAACAAATTCGAACCTACATTTCAAAATTAATGTCTTCAAAAATTACTTTCGATAGAATTAACCAATTTTAATACAACAAAGATTAAATGTAACTCGAAGATACGCTTTATGATATTCTTAACGATTTCTTTGAAAATAAAAGATGTTTACTTTAGACGTGATGCGTTCATGCGACAAATAGACAGACAGACAATTCTAAAAATTATAAAATGTTCTTATTTAATTATTTTCAGTTCCCCATAATGATTTTAGCCACCAAAATGTATATACAATGTACAGAAAGAGACACAACATGTTATCATCATTTTTATTATATGTATATATTTAAAGAGAGATGGCGCTGCTAACATCATCAATTCTAAAAATAAAAGAGATTAATTGACGCGATTGATACATTATATAAAACGTAAGAGAACTTATAAATCAGTGCCTGCACAGTAAGCAAAAAATAAAGTTTGACTCTCGCCAAAACCAATGCAATTGTTAATTGCTCTTTTAAAATTTGATTTACCACATAGAGTACTCGGCGGTAAAGAATAAATTGAGTTTATCAACACGCAGTAGGGCAGCGAGTAATATAATAAAGATTAGCAGTAAATATGAAAACTCATCTACAGAAAAAAAAACACATTTGCAATTGCATTACATTTTCACAACACCACCATCTATCGAAGAAATGGGTTAACTATTGTGCTTCAGATTTAGTTAATAAGGTTAATATATTTTTGTATAATATATTTAATACGTTCTTTATTACTTTTGTTTACTGCGTTTTAGATATACATAATTATATCATTATTTTACATAATTTAACTATGATTTATATGATATTAGTTTAAAATGCACTTGATGACTCAAACAAAGCCACCGTTGAGCAAATTCGTACCTATACTTCCCTACCCATACTTCAGAATATTTATCATAACTTTTGATGGAATGAACTGATTGTAATGAAATAAAGACTAAATGTAACCCGAAGATACACTTTATAATTTCCTTAACAATTCTTATGATATAAATTAGTACTTTATACGTGATACGTTAACAAACAAACAGACAGACAGACAGACAGACAGACAGACAGAAAATTCTAAAAATGGTAGAAATGTATTTAATTACTTATTTTTAGTACCCCTTAATCACTTTTATTACAAAAATATAAAATGTACAGACATCTGCTATTTACAGTTTTATTATATGTATAGATCTTGGGCTAGTTCTTGATAACAAACTTAGCTTTATAGAACATATATATAACGTGGTAACGCGTTCATGGAAAATGTTAGGTTTTATTAAACGTGCATGTAATGACTTCAAAAAACTCAGACTCTGATAACTATCTACAATGCATTAATTCGTAGCAGTTTAGAATATGCCACAGTGATATGGAATCTTTCTTATAAAATAACAAGGAGGTTGTAAAATATAGGGAGTGCGCACTTCATGCTAGAGAAACGTTCCTAAATCAGTGACCTTGAAATGAATGAAAGGTACCGAGTTAGGTGTTGCATTTCTTTCTAATAGAGTGTCCATGATACAATATTTTGAGAATATTATTAGTGTATACAGCATCACGGAAAACGATATGCGTATTTTTTTCAATATGGAAAGTGCTGAATAGTGTTATAATTAAACTCCGTATAATGTTTTGATAACATTATTGCTTCGCTACAGTATCAAACCTTACGGTAACTAGTGGCGGCGTAGCGTGGGTGACACCCAGGGCGGTTTTCTATCAAGCACCCCCCAAAAATAAAACAAAAATGCTATACATGCTAACGGGACTTTATTTTGCTAAAATATTCTAATATATTATCAAAGTTTACTTTCTTGTCATTTTCGATAGATAAAATGGAAAGATTGGTTAGTCACGCTTGGCTCATTGTGGACCTTAAGTTAGATTTTATTAACTTGAGTTTTGATAAGCTTCCTTCACATGAAACTTAATAGTAAAAAAAATCTTAGACACGTTAGATTCGGAACAGATTCCGAATAGCCCAATTTGACGAGAAAATCTCCAATGAGTTACATTGAACCGCTTCTTGGGAAGAATGCTGGCAGCTTTCAAGTCATGAAGTTACCAAAATTATATATCCTGCAGAAAAATCATCGTAGATTTTTGTCAGATTTTGAACTATTATTTGTGATCTTCATCTGGTGACGTTAGCAGAGTGTAAAGGCTGAACAACATTAATGTTACGAGAATAGCATCCATTGCTCAGTAGCGATAGTCTAGTTCCTCGTAAAATCTGTCAAGACATTCTAACATAGCTCTCTGCAGCTCCTCTGGCAACTCTTTGCTTTTGTGTCTGACTAACTACTATTAGGATTTTACACCAAAAGGAAAGATAGCATAAAAAACTGAAGCCACACAAAGCTGGTAAGAAGTGTAGATACTGCTTTTTTTGTATCGACGTTTTCTGTTGGTGCTGGGATCATGTATATCTTCGAGTGTTTATACTAGTTTTTTTAAATTATTCTACAGTGGTGGTTTTTTTCGTGTTACTTAATAATAAGCTTAATTAAAATATTAGCGATATGTAAGATTATCGTTCTCAACTTCATCGATTAAATATAGGATTATCGTTCTAGCATACGTCTAAAATATTACTTTAAGTCAATAATAGTCTAAACGTTGGTAATGTTTTTATTTTGTGTAAACATTTATCAATGTTAGGACGAGATAAAATACCAAACTCGGTGCCTCTCTTTCTAAGAAAAATGAGGAACGGTTACAATGTTTCAAGCGCTCACTCCCTATATTATATTATAACCTCCTTGTAAAATACACATTGACAGAATCGAGCGTATTCAAAAAAACTTCACTCGATTCATCGCTTATAAATTTCAAAACTGTCCATACTATGCTAACTATAAATCTAGGCTTTCTCATCTCGGAATGAGTTCACTGGCAGACCGACGAAAACTTTTAGACCTACCATAAACACTACATAAACTTCTACACGGTAAGTTAATTTCACCAAGTCTATTGCAGCAAGTGTGCCTTAAAATCCCCTATCATATCCCTAGACACCCAATTACCAATTTATTAAATATTTCCTTCAGCAGAACCAATCTTGGTAAGTTTTCACCGTTAAATAGATGTATGCGAACTTATAACAGCTTAAACAATCATGACATCGACATCTTTAGCGACCCCGAACGTGTATTCAAAAGAAAATGTAAAGACTTACTATTACCTACCTTGCCCCCTTGCCCGATTAATGATTCTAAACTATTATTTATTGTAATATTTTTTTTACTGGATGTGGTGCTTTTGCTCAATTAGTTTGATTTGTGTTTGTTTAGAGTTTATATGTATGTTGTTTAGTTTTTTCATGTAATGATGTATACACCTGTAAAGACATATCCTTTGTGTAAAAAAAAATTGTATTTCGTTTGTAACAACGCATACTGATATTGTCGATGGTGTATCTATCTAAATAAATAAAGCCATATTATTTTTTTTAAGTTTCTCATAGTCACCTCTTACGACACTCAAGGGGCAAAATGGGGTGAGAGATTCCTTCAAATTCAACATGTGATAATGTAATTATAATACACTTTCTCACATACACATATAGCGTTTGAAACTCAAAAATAATTTACATTTGTTCAAATATAATGATGAAGATTTTCTAATGGAATGTGATGAGGAAATGAAATTAATCGATTGATAGTAAAATTGTTAGTTAGCAGTGAAAGTGCTTCCGAATAATTTCTATTTGATGCCCAAAGCAAATTAATTATTAATGAATTCATTGAATTGATTATGGTTAATCTACTTCGTTTTATTTCGAAACAAACAGCGACAGAATGTCGGTAGGTACTACCCACACTTTAAACTTATGATCGAGTACTGTATTAAGCAACCTAAAACTAGTTATGTACCCATTTGAATATTCAAATGCATGAAGCGATAGCAAAAAAAAAAAGCACGCGATGGACGCTTAGCGTCTATTACAGTAAAAGTGTGACGATTTAATTACGACCTGTCTTTTAGTCGTTTTATTAAATCGTAAGAATACTTTTATAATAAAGAGAGTTATGTCCACGATCATAATATAAAGTTTGATCACAAAGAATAATTAAAATTAGAAGCTCTGTGTACAAGAAAATCTATACATAAGTGAAAAATTTATTCGTTTTTAAGCGTATTGAGCGGTCCTACCCTAGCACCCTCAAATCGTCAAAGACTACGCATAGTCTCTTATTTTCTGCCGACTTCCAAAAGGGAGACGGTACTCAAATCGACTGTATGTTTTTTTTATGTGTGTTACCTCATAAATTTGTACTGGGTGAAACGATTTCGATGATTCTTTTTTTATATGAAAGCTGATACTTCTCGTGTGGTCCCATATGAATTTGATCAAGGACAGACCAATAGTTTTTGAGTTATTCTTAAATAACTTATATTACAAAATTTTTAATTTTAAATTATCTTAGGGCAGGGTCAGATATTTTTTACGTGTAGTTAATTCTAATGGACGTTAAAAAGATTTTTTTTTTATAGGAGAGGGGGCAAACGAACATGCGGCTCACCTGATGGTAAGTGACTACCGCCGACCATGAACAACTGCATCACCAGGGAGGGAATTGCAGATGCGTTACCGGCCTTTTAAAAAGGAGTACGCTCTTTTCTTGAAGATTACGCTGGACTTCAACTGATAAAATGGATGTGAAGAAAATTGGATTTCAATTATTGATGATAATGAAATAAAATGTTATAAAAATAAACAATAGGATTATGTTGTAAATATAAAAGTTTAAAAATAATTCTGGACTCTGGACATCGTTGTCACCCAAATTAGGAGGATTCGTATATACGTATAATGCGTAAATTACGTAAATAATGCGTATAACCTATGAAGATCAATGTGTGATAATTTAAGATAAATTCATTTTTTTTTGCTTTGATACAAAAGCAGCATTAATACAAAAATATAAGTATTATACGTGTGCAAGACGTTTATGATATACATATATTATGACTTTAGGTGAAATTAAACGTGAATCAATCCGTAAGACTTTTTTTATTGGTCCGCGATGTATTATTTATGAATAATGTTTAAATACTGTGTGCAGAGAAGTCGCAGGGATGTAAATTTCAATAACTTTTATTACTGTATCTATAATCGCATTATTATTACAAATACATTACTGAACATAGGTTACATAGGTCCCCACCATAGATTGCCACAAATTACGGTCCTGCGCCACCTGCATGCATCGGTCCATGCTATAATCTTTTTAAATATGGGAAAAATATTTGGATTAAGGACGCTGATGAAGTAATATTGGCAAATATAGATTTGCTTACACCGCTACTACATGGTTGACTACACTTTTTTTCTATCCCTGTTACCAAACGGCACATGGTTGTGGAGTGTTAGCGAACTTTACACGTCATCGAAATTTTTTTTAAAATGCTTTATGTTAAATTTTCTTAATATATTTTCTTTCACCGTCAGCACGTTGTAAAATTATTGCCATTTTAAAGAATTCATAAGTACAGGCGCGGACAGAACTCGTTTGGGTCGCGTATTATGAAATTTAAGAACGGTTTTGACACAAAGTTCCTTATCGCATTGGTGGATTTGGTAGATGGGGGCTAAGCGAGAAAAGGTGTAAGATTTTTCCGTCACGACCCCCTTTCTATAGTGCGAGCGAGATGGAATAATATCCATCTCCGTCGCACTTTTTCTTATCTTGCCATGAAAGAAATATTATTTTAAACGACGCTTCGTTTTAATAGACGCTAGTAATTAATTTATTTGTATTTGTTAATCAATAATATAATACGTTTATCAACAATAATACAAATCTATACTACGAAAGGAACTTCGTTCCAACCGAGTGTTCCACGACACTCACGCATGTATTTTTTTATCCCTGTGTGTAATACTAATGCAGTATTACACACAGCTATAAAAAAAGCGTTCATAAATTAATAATGCTAATGCACATTTCCAGGAAAAAAAACTAAGCATGATATTTATGTACGCTAACTTGTTACTGATCGATTATTTTCTCATTGATAGATAAAAAATCACATGCATCTGTTATCTTCTAATTAAAAGATCCCGACAAATCTTCCTTTAATAAATAGAAGCTTTACAGCATAGTATAAATTATTACAAATGCGAATAAACATTAAAAAAAAAGAAAAGATATATCATCCGTGATTTTAAATATACTCCCTAGAAAAAAATGTGACAGGATCCTCAAAAGAGATACCAAATGTCCTAAATACAACTACGCAGTATCTCAAATAAATGATGTTTTAGTAAATTAAGAGTAGAGAATAGAGAAGTAAGAGTGTGCAGGGTTAATCAAGTCCTACGTTAATAGAAAACTGACATCAACGTTAAGTCTACAGCTTATCGTAGATATCATTCATTTTCTACCGACTTCCAAAAAGAAGACAGTACTCTATTCGACTGTATGTTTTTTTTATGTGTGTTACCTCATAACTTTTTACTGGGTGAACCGATTTCGATTATTCTTTTTATATTTGAAAGCTGGTACTTCACTTGTGGTTGCATATTAATTTGATCAAGGTCAGACCAATAGTTTTTGAGTTATTCTTATTAGCTTATATTGAAGTCGGCTGTACAAAATTTTTAATTTTAATTTATTATAGTTTTCCATTAGCGTTAACGATTGTCAACTTGACTAACCCTGCTAACCATATAAACGCGGGACGCGGCCCGCGGAAGTGGGAGGGGTGACGGCGGCAAGTTGCCGCCGGCAACCTGAGCGCGTCTTTAATTATAACGCGTTTAGAGACACGTTATAATTAGGTGATTAAACGAACTTACCTTAAGTGAAGTTCAATCACAATTATACGAAGCTCCTTGTCCGAGATATTATTACAATGTAGTCTACGCTTTTCGTCGTCGTAGCCATCACAAGGTTCCAAGCTCCAACCACAAAAAAAAAGAAATGTGTTGTTTATGGATATAGTCTCTGTCAACATACCAAGTCAACTTCATTAGTTTAAAGCCCTTTCATGAACAACCCTTGCTTATGGGTTTTAAGGGACGGGTGGGAGTATAGTCCACAGAATACTTTACTCCTAGCGGAGAAGAATGTTAACTCCATATAAAATGGATAGGAACAAAATTCAGCGCCATCTACCGTTGGAGCACATACAACAAATTTGAGCGGGAAAATTCGAATCGCAGAAATTAAATTTTTTTCATCGATCTGGTTTTTCCAAGATTTATTCTATTAAAAAATATGTTTCTATCATTAAACATTATTTCTATAAATTTATCTCTAGAATTATAATAATTAATTATTTTAGAAACATATTTCCTAATAGAATAAATCTTGGAAAAACCAGAATCGGTCACAGTTATGTATTTCTGACGAGGAATACAAGTTATAGTAAAATATAATTTATGCTTACAAATTCATTTATTCATAACAAAAGATATAGAAAAAAAAAACAAATATAATTAGCCTATTAAATTGTTTTAAATTCATTTAAGTTAGTATATTGGAATTACAGGTGTAGCGTAACTTAATATTTAATGAAACATGTTTAAATTATGCAAAATTCTTACAATATTCACACAGAAAATAACTACAATAATATGTAATCAATTTAAATAAAATATAAAATATGTCGACAATTTGAATTTTGTTTTAATAGAAAAATTGGCCTTTACATCTAAAGATGATTTATACAGCGTCAATAATTTTACAACAGCTATTCTAGACGCTGTAGTGCCTGGGACATCACGAATCCAAACTAATAAGTTTGGATTGCAAGTATAGTAAATCTTAATTTATGTTTACAAATTAATTTCTCCATAAAAAAAGATACGGAAAAAAAATATAACTAAACTATACAAAAATGTTTTAAATTCAAATAAGTTGGCATATTGGAATTACAGTTTACAAAACAATGTTTAAATTATGCAAACTTCTTGCAATTTTCACATAGAAAATAACTATAATAATATATACTCAATTTAAATATAAAAATGTCGACAATTTGAAACAGAAACATAAACTTGTTTATTCAATATAGATTATATATAATACTTATTGAAAATCACTCTCTTGTTTAATTACCACTGGTTCGAAAAAAAACCTCTGTCCTGGGAAGAACCAGCAAGAAACCCAGCGGTTTTTTTTAAATAGCTTACAATCATGTATGTTACACAATTAACAACACAACAAATTAGAAATAGCTTGGTAGCGATCACCTCATTCCCAGGGGTTATTATCATCCATAAATTCCTTAACTTTATAATAACCCTTTTTATACAAACTTAGTTTAATAAAGTTTTTGAACTTTGAGCAAGTCAAATTTTGTATATTTTCTGGAATTTTTTTGTAAAAGCGTATAACTCGCCCCAAGAATGAATTACTGACTCGGTGGAGTAGAGTAACTGGTACTATTAGCTTGTGTCTGTTCCTAGTATTTACAGAATGAATATCACTTATGTTTGTAAAACTACTTTTATTTTTGTGTACGTACATTACATTTTCATAAATGTATTGAAAGGCCAAAATTAATATATTAATTTTCTTAAATATTTGTCGCAGCGACTCTTTAGGCTTTAAATTATAAATTGCTCTTATAGCCATCTTCTGTAAAACAAATATAATTTCAGTGTCAGCTGCGTGTCCCCACAGCAAAATACCATACGACATTACGCTATGGAAATAGCTAAAGTAAACTAGTCTAGCTGTTTCAACACTGGTTAGACCTCAATAATAATAATAATAATAAGGTTAGAAATAACCTCAATAAATTATTTAATGTGCTAGGTGATGGAAGGCACCACATCCTTCTTAATAATCGGTAGCACGTTGGGGACCTTTTAAATAACCACAATGCGATTACTTTTTCGTCGAATGTCCACCTTCTGCCTTTAAATTTCTTTTTATCATTTTTCAATTGAGCCTGTAGCATCAGCGCAAAAGACGGCGTCAGCCTCTGCATTAGTTTTGCTACAGACTTATTTTTTTCTAAAATGTTGAGGGCATCTCCTTTTCTCATCTTCTGAATTGTTCTTTTTAGTTGACAAATTTTTTTCACTTGTCTTCTACATTTGTTGTATAAATAATTTTCTCTGTCAGTTTTTTTAAAAGTTTGTTTCTGTATTTCTTTACAGACAATCATCTGAAACAAAAGCATTAACAATTAATTACTAATTTGTGCCTTTGAGTGAGAGAGTGAGTGTGGAGGTACCTACTTATTATGGATAATTTTATTAATTAGATATTTTAATTGCTCTTTTTAGATATAATCTAGACCCCATTTTCTAAAAGAAATTACAAGAATTGAGATGATGATTAATCTAGATAAAACTGTTAATTATTACCAACTCTAAAGAAACAATATTGTTTACTTTTATTGTAGGTACCGATTTTTCATTTGGAATGGCTGGTCCAATAATTTTATACGAGTTTATATGAGTAGTATAGTTGTAGCACGAATTGGTCGGCTCGACAGGGGAAGGACCACGCTCTCACAGAATACCGGCGTAAAATAGCAGCTTAACGCTGCTGTGTTTCGTATGGTGAGTGTAGAGAACCGGAGACCCTTTTTACTGGAAAAGAGGCATTCCATCTTAGTCCTCACGGGTGACAACGCATCTGCATCTTGAGTCTTTATTGAGGATAGATGTAGATGTCTATGGGTCACAGTAACCACTTACCATCAGGTGGACTGTGTGCTCGTTTGTCACCCTTATTCCATAAACAGTTTGTCAGCCTATCCTATAAAAAAAGACATTTTTGGGTAGGTATTTGAGGAGCGCTAAAAACTTGTCAAATACCTATTACCTACCCAAAAATGTCTACCAGCTCTCATACAATTTGTTTGTCACCCTATCGTATAAAAAAAAATTATTGAATTGAAATGAAAAAGTATTGAATATTGATATGGGTTAATGCAACTGACATTGATGCCATATTTGTTTTGCAAAAGAGAGCCGTATGGGCGATTTATAACTTAAATTGTAAAGTCCCTTAGAGAAAATTTTAAAGAAAACTTTGGGATCGCAATATATTTATTAAAATGTAATGTATGTATATAAAAACAAATAGCAGGATTCTATGTGTAATGTGGGGGCCGCAGTAGTTGTACAACAAAAACACTATTAATGTAGAAGTTAAAGTAACTTGATACCTAATATGTATATGAAAAGTACAAACAAACTTACCGAATAGCATTTTTAGGCCCAGGTTTAGGAAACCGAGACAGTTTAATGCCTGGCACTTGTTTGGAAGATCGCCCACATTTTGCACATTTCCTATAAATGTTGGGTGCCATAGTGAAATAGGTAAGAAGGTGGATATCTAATTAAGTTCACAATTTTACACAAACTATGAAAAGAGTCCGTATCTCACTTGAGTTTATCAACTTGTCACCAACAACACTGCTCTGGTTCGACCGACACTCATGCGGAGGAGCGAAATTCACTCAACTCAACGCAATAATAGAAGTGTAATAAAGTAACAAATTAAAGGAAAAACAAAAACAACATCAATCAACAAATCGTCACAAATCGTTGAAATTTGAAGTGAAGTGACTTGTTTTTTTAATTTTTAAGTGCTGCCATTTTATAAATTAAATATTCTTCTATAAACATGGACAAGATAGCCGGTATATTATAGGATGCATTTTGGTGAGTGTGCGCAGGAATTACACGCTTTAATTCTTTCCTCTCCTTTCCGTCATTGGACAACCAGGCGGTCGGCGGGTCTTCACCCCTTAGTTGCCGATATTCTACGCATTATTATTTGCTTCGTCTTTTGTAATGCAAAGCAGTGGAATAATTTGCCAGCGTTTATCTTTCCGTCCGAATACAATCTAGGTGCCTTCAAGGCAAGAGTGAAAAGGCTTTTGTTACGCTAAGACAGTGCGATTTACCATCTAGGGCTACATCACCACTTACCACCAGATGGGATCGTGGTGAAGCACTGGTTTATAATAAGTTAAAAAAAAGATCTGTTGCTGATGCTTTAATCAAGTTTATTTACTGATCAAACGTAATCAATATTTTTCTTTATACCAGTTTGTACAACTACCAGTTTGTAAAGCGCAGTCTATAGGACGATTTTTTGGAAAACTCAGATAATTCCCAAATTAACAAAATCGAAAGAAAATCCAGAATAACAAATTAAAAAAAAAAGCAACATAGTATTTTAAAATCAATAGATAGATACAAAATCAATTGGTGAATACTCTCATTTTAGAGGTTTTCAAATAACTTGGCAATTTTGTGGTAGAAATCTGGTAAAACAAATGACCAAATAAATAATTTTGTTACCGCGCCATCTACGCGGTTTACTAAGTACTACATCGATCTGCGAAGCCGACGTAGTTCTTAGCGAATTTAGTCGATGACGCTACTGTTCATTAATGCCGCATAGGTCCCATACATTAGTTGACAAGGCCTGGTATAGTCTCGGACAAGGAGCTTCGTATAATTGTGATTGAACTTCACTTAAGGTAAGTTCGTTTAATCACCTAATTATACTCTCTCCTTGTCCGAGATATTATTACAATGTAGATGTTTAAAGACTGGGTTGTGAATGAAAGTACTATTATGCAATTTTTAACAATGTATATTAAAAACAATTAAAGTAATTCTGCTTACAATCTTTAATCACTAATCTGTTTTATTCTTAATTAATCAAATCAATTAACATGTGATGTGTTGCAAACGGTACTACTGAATAATAATGGATCTTCTGAGAGAGGTCTATTGTAAAACCTTGCAAAGGTTTCCGAATTTTTTGACCAACCCGCTGTCTTCCTTATGAGGTCCATACTTAAACCTGCCCGGTTCGCGGCAGAGGTCGCAGCATGTCTAGTGCTGTGTGCTGTAAAAATAGACATATCTATTCCTGCCTTACTCAGAGTAGATTTGATCCATCGGCTTAAGGTCTGCGATGAAGCCGCTCGATATGGTTTCTTAATTGTTAAGAGTAATTGTTCAGTATTGTGTCTGAATTGTTCTGTTCTCCTAATATATGATTTTAATGTATTCACTGGGCATATTTCTAATTTACATGTATAAATTTTAAGCTGTAAAATCGGTTGAAGTATATTTTTATTTGAAGTTTTTATTAAATCCGGTATTTTAATCTGTACCCCAGATGAATTAAATTTAATATTTTGTAACTTAATATGTGATAATGTTTGTACCCTGTGGCCTGTTGTAAGTGCTAATATAGTGACTAACTTCTTGGTTAATAATTCAATATCAATGGACTCATTTGGGTATTGTAGTGCTAAATAATCTAGAACTAAGCCCGGATCCCATGTAACATTATATTTTGGTTTTGGGGGTTTCAACCTGAACACTCCTTTAAAGAATCGCTTTAACCTATCATCACACCCTACTTTTGGACCAATTAAAAGGGATAAGGCCGATCTGGCTGCATTTAATGTACCATACGATGCGCCCGCATCGAAACGTTCGCTTAAAAATTTAAGGATAAAGGGGACTGAAGCTTGGTATGGATCTATATCAAAGGTCCTGCAATATTCCCACCATAATCTTAGGGTTGAGTCGTATTGTTTCATTGTATTTCCCGAGAGTGAATTTAACATGATCTGAAGAGCTGAAGTTGGGGTCCCACGTCTTATGTATGCTTCGCTGACAACAGCCCTGCTGCCAGGGTAAGCTGCCGATGGAGAGGATGAGACTTCCTGTAAGGAGATGACAATAACATACTACTGGGATTAAATAACAACAATTCATTCACCAAAAGGCCTTTTAACAATGGGAACCATGGTTGAGAAGGCCAATAAGGGAATACTACAATTCCTGTTGCTTTATCTTTTTTAATTTTATCTAAGCATTTAAGAACTAGGGAGAATGGTGGAAAAGCATAAAAAAAATATCTTCCCCAATTTAAGGTAAATGCATCTACCGCTATGGCTTCTGGATCTCTCTTCCACGACACAAAATTTTTGCATTTATTATTAATTCTAGATGCAAATAAATCAATTTCAGGGTAACCAAATTTTTCAACAATCCTATTAAAAGCCTGTTGGGATAATTCCCATTCTATGTTTATTTTCCTTGACTCTGAGTCTGCCTCAACATTGTCTTTAGTATTGATGTATGAGGCATAGACCCATATATTTCTTACCTCACACCATTGCCAGAGCTGTCTTGTAATATTGTTTAAATGAATATACTGTACTCCCCCCATCTTGTTTATGTATGCTATTGCTGTTGTGTTATCAACTCTTAACAAGATCTCACAATTACTATAATTTTTGGCAAAACATTGCAGGCCTAAGAATGCTGCTTTTAATTCCAAATAATTTATATGACATTTCATTTCGCTAGTCGACCAAGATCCCGAAGTTCTTTCCAATCCCTTCACTGCACCCCAGCCTGTTTTTGAGGCATCCGTATGGATCTCGATGCAAAATTTTTGCTGTTTAATATAATTATGCTTGTGGATATTTGACTTCCACCATTCTAACTCTGGATGGATATGATTTGTAATAGACATTCGTTCGTCATAATTGTCATAGCATTTTAATAATGCTAGAAATTTCTCTCTCTCTAATAACTTTGTATAAACCCAACCATAGGGTACAGCTGGACAAAATGATGTTAACCTACCTAATAATTGTGAAAATTCCCTAATCTTACAATGGCTTTTCCTTTCAAAATCTTTAATATTTTACAATATGGCCAATTGTTTTTCTTTTGGAACAGATAGGGAAAGATCTCTTGAATCTAGAATAATTCCTAAATATTTACAGGTCTGTTTTGGAGTTAAAATGCTTTTATCAAAATTTACTGAGAATCCCAATTTTTGGAATAATCTACATGCTAGTTTTACATTCTCTCTACATTTTAACTGACTAGAGTTAAAGTATATGCTATCATCTAAATAACATGATAAAATGATATCTTTACTTCTAAGATAGGTACAAATTGGTTTCATTAGTTTGGTGAACACAAAAGGAGCAGAGCAAATGCCAAATGGTAAACAGTTAAATTGGTACAATTTTTCCTCAAATCTAAATCTTAAGAATTTCTTTGAATCTTCTGAAAGGGCTATACTGAAATAGGCATCTTTGAGGTCAATTTTCGCCATGAAACAATTTTTGGAAATTAATTCACAAGCTGTTCTGATATTCTCTAATTTAAAATGAGAAGTCTCAATGTATTCATTTAATTTCTTTAAGTTTAAAATAAACCTATAATTTCCATTCTGTTTTGGAATAACAAATATTGGGGATACAAACTGGCCTTCACAAAACAAACATTCTGAAATTGCACCTATTTCTAATAATTTCTGGATTTCTGTGTATATTATATTTCTTTCCTTTCCAGACCAGCATTGGGTAGGTGCCTCATATAATGAAGTTGACTTGGTATGTTGACAGAGACTATATCCATAAACAACACATTTCTTTTTTTTTGTGGTTGGAGCTTGGAACCTTGTGATGGCTACGACGACGAAAAGCGTAGACTACATTGTAATAATATCTCGGACAAGGAGAGAGTATAATTAATACAAGTGAACAAATTGAAGTGACTTTGCCTGATGATGCATTGAACCTTGTAAGCACTGTTAATTGATATAGTTTACTGCTACAAGGTTAAACTTAAATAGAGCACGACTTAACCTTACACTGACAAATTACAAATATATGAACGTGTATGTAAACATAAAGAAGGTGTCCTATACTTTACCGGATAGGCCTCATCTCATTTCGCTTCACGCTGATTTAGAGCGAGTTCACATGTCCTTATATTTTATTTTTTAGGACATGGTGGATGCAGGTATGCTCACGTTTTCTTTTACTGTCGAGCAAGTGGCAAATTAGCACAGCAAAATTGTAATTTTGTAGATGCCGGCGAGGATAGAACTCGATTTGCTTGTGTATTTACTATGAATTTTAGGTCAAGCGCTTATCCACTGAGCTTAGCATTAAGCAGCAACTATTAAAAGGGCGAGGATTTCCCGCGATAAAAGGCTTTTAGCGCTACCTTCTTCGCTGTATGCATATTCGCCCAGCACGAAGTAAGCGTGCGTGGTGGTCGGTGGTCAAAAACTTATTAAATTTAACTCGTTTTTTATTTTTATCTGAATTTTTTTTAAATAAAAATGTAACCTCTAATTTAATATCATGTCTTTCATATTATCGAAATAATATGGTTATCGCTTAAAAATCGAGAACTCGAACGTCAAAGCAATTTTCCCCTGTGATTAAATTATAATTTTTTAATCTCGATTAATATGAAATATTTTAAAATCCATTCGATAAAGAATCAAATTCAGTATATCATGTATACGTATAAATATTTTTTCCTAGTATACATATACTATTTCAAGAAGTATCAATACTCGAGCGTCAAAATCGTGTCTAGAATAAGATATTTTTGTCCAACCTGACCTTTCCACTATTGAGCATATTGCTTCCGATCCATTTAATTGCCCTAACGATACCACTGCTCGAAAATCAACTATGACAACAACCTATCAAAACATCGAAACATACAGAAGAGATTTTTTACCATATTACTTACTCATAAAACCTGATATATTTTAGAGACCTCGTGTCCTTTAATGAAGACATATCAAAATGATACAACAGTTGTTATTGGCCAAATTGTCCTTTAAAGGAGTTCAGCAATTGTGCGCAATATCTGTCGGCTCAGAGCAACTTATGAATCATCTTATCCAAACGTGATACACAGACCTCCAATTGCCATTATTACCAATCTACGTTGGGAATGTATGCATATTAATATATGCAAACATTCATAAAAAATACTATGTCAGTGCACATAACAATCGGAAATTATGACTTTCTTCGAAAAACTCTTGTCTAAGGGTGAACTGATCATGGAAGAACTGTTTGAGCAATTTCCCACTGATAATTAAATACCGTATAACTCAAGCAGAGATGAAAAAACACTTGTCTAGTTGAAAATTAATATAAATCAATTTTGCATATTATAACAAAAAACAAAAATTTTGTACGTGGTAGAGCCATGCTGCAGCTATATTAATAGAATAGTTGTAGCACGAATGGGTCGGCTCGACCGATGAAGGACCACGCTCTTACAGAATACCAGCGTAATATAGCAGCTTAATGCTGCTGTGTTTCGTATGGTGAGTGTAGAGAACCGGAGAACCTTTTTACTGGAAAATAGGCATTCCGTCTTAGTCCTCACGGCTGACAACGCATCTGCATTTTAATTCGCAAACGAAGATAGGTGTAGATGTCTATGGGCCACAGCAACCACTTACCATCAGGTGGACTGTGTGCTCGTTTGTCCCCTATTCTATAAAAAAAATCTAATTATATTTAAATCAGAAAACTATGTAAGTTTTGAAACACTGCTAGAAATAGCAAATTCAAATTATATGGCTTAGAAATTTATTAATAATGGTGTCTACTACCCAATCATCAATTATAAAATGCTCTATCAGTTCAATAAAGAACTGATACTGAATCTGAAGTGACACTACGACATCACTCACACCATCGAATACCTTCTCTTACGCCGCAATATATAGAGTTATCTGTATCACACAACGATAGTTTTGCCAGAGAGCTTTGCGGCTCTCAATGAAACGCCAAGTATCCGAGAAGTATACTCGTTGACATTTCAATGTTAGAACCACTCATCGAATAGGTCTTTGTTACTTGTCTTTTGTATTGTCAATAGATACAAAGTAATAGAAAATGACACTCATGACATCATCATCATCATTACAGCCCTTTTTAAGTCCACTGCTGAACATACGCATACCCCAAGGAAAGTCAGTCCTAATTCACCTGCTTCCATCCACTTCCTGCATGTCTTACCAGGTCATCACACCATCTAGCGGGGACTGCTCAACATTTCACTTACCAGTGCTAGGCTGACATTTAAGAAACATCCCGATCAATTTCCGGTTCTTCAGCTTTGAAGAGATTTAAAAAAAAACTGGCAATGACCCGAAGGCTATTACAAACGGAGCGTTGGATTAAAGGCGTTACGTTACAAAAACCGCAATCGAGTATAAATCACGTTTGTTTGGTTTCTTTACAACGAAAACTATGGTCAAACGAAATTGCTAACAAGGACGTGCGCGAAAATAAAATTGTTAAAGTCGGTAATAAATACGTCCCATTGCTGGCCAGATATCTCCTAATTCCTGAGAGACCTCAGACCTGAAACCTCATTAATGAGAAAGTTTTACGTCAAGGAAGAGTCCCAACGCGTGTTGTTATGTGAAGTCTATGTTTTTTTTTAACTGTAACTTTTTTAACTAAGTCAGTGCTTGACCACAATCCCACCTGGTGGTAACAGGTAAGTGGTGATGCAGCCTTAGATGGTAAATCGCACTGTCTTATCGTAACAAAAGCCTATTCACTCTTGCCTTGAAGACGCCCAGATTGTATTCAGACGGAAAGATAGACGCCAGCAAATTATTCCACTCCTTTGCTGTACGCATTACAGAAGACGAAGCAAACCGTTTGGTTCTAATGCATGGAATATCGACAACAAAGGGATGAAGACCCGCCAACCGCCTGGTTGTCTGATGGTGGAAAGGAGAGGGAGGAATTAAAGCGTGTAATTCCTGCGCACACTCACCGAAGTACATCCTATAGAATACCAAGAGACTGGCTACTCTGCGCCTGTGCTCGAGGCTGACAAGATTGGTTTCAACCAAATCAAGGTCACCAATGAGCCTCTTAGCACGTCTCTCCACTGAGTCCAACGCTGCCAGGTGGCATTTTGCAGCACCAGCCCATATGTAGAGCCCAGTTGCAGACAGCACTACTCCATGCACGACCCATGTCTTCTAAATATATTTATTTTTAATTGAGACATGCAGAATTCCTCATGTTATAAAAAGAAATTTAATCTTATCAGTCTCTTCAACCGTTTGAGCGTGAATTAATGAAAAACATCCGAACAAACAAGTTTTCATATTTATAATCTATATCTATACAAATAAATAAAATTGAAGTGTCTGTTTGTAATGTCAAAATTACAGCTTTTTACTAAATGCATATGAAAGTATATACGGTACTAATAACAAAAATACAATTTTATTCGGTCTGTCTGTCTGTCTGTTTGTTCCGGCTAATCTCCGAAACGGCTGGACTGATTTTGATAGCTGAGATATCACAAGGAGTACCTTAGGCTACTATCATTTTAGAAAAAGAATTAGGGTTCCGCGCAACAAAATTAAAACCTCAAATAACTCGCGGGCGAAGTCGCGGCGAACAGTTAGTATTATAATATGTATATTATGAGAATCACGATTAGTAGAAAAAAACTTAATATTGAATTGTCAATATATTAAGGTAAACAGAAACCCACAATTATATTCGTCTATTAATAATTCACTGTTCTTTATTCTAATTCACTTCAACTCATACTTAAAATACAATAATAACACAGGAAAAATTTTAAGATACAAAGTAACTGTACACAACAAAGTAACTGTACTCTTTCGTATAGGATTAAAGAAATAATTTGGAAAATGTTGAAACCAGCTCGAAGTTCCAAGAATTGAACACTCAAGAAGAAATCGCCCAATTAGCATTGTGACCAAAGATCCCGTTATAGTTTTTGCACCACAACACGTTCGGGAGACGACGCGTAGGCAGCATATGACTCAGTGTACGGTTGAACACGTGCACATTAATTGTAATAAAATTGCAATGAAGCGTATGATTAAGGCGAGGGTAAGTTAAAATAGCAATTAATGGGGGAGCTTCGTTGCGAATTCGTCTCGGGAATATTTCTTATCCTTTATACCGGCCGAGTGTGATTAGTTCATCACTCTATTAGGGTTCAGTTCATATTATGACCAATTAACTTTTTTTAAAGTAGATTTTTTTTTTCGTCTTAATACTAAATTAAAACATTTAAGGTGTAACAAACTATATTATGAATCAAGTTTGTTGTTGTTGCTTACTATTAATATATGTAAATAGTATATTGTTTAGACACTTATTTTTTATAGCATAAGGGTGACAAACGAGCTCACAGTCTACCGGATGGTAAGTGGATGTAGAGGCCCATAGACATCTACATTTATCCTCAATTAAGATTCAAAATGTAGATGCGTTGTCACCCATGAGGACTAAAATGGAATGCCCCGTTTCCAGTAAAAAGGGTCTCCGGTTTTTTACACTCACCGTACAAAACACAGTTATCTACAAAAAATTCAACAGTTCAACAAGATCAGTGGAAATCAGTAGAAGTTCATAGTTATAGAAATTCCTTGAGTTTTGGTCTTGAGATAGACCCCGTGACACAAACAATCTAAATGAGGATAAAAAAGATTAAGAAATATACATTTCACATGGTAATAAAAATAAATTTCGGCTCTTTTTTCATGTGATGGGATTTCCACAACCATCCATTAATTAAAAGGACCGTGAAAAGTAATTTGATAAAATTTCTAATTTAATTTCGGTTTTGGGTCAACATTCTACATCAATTCATTCGAGTTTCAAATATATGTAACAATTAGCTGTTCCCCGCAACTTCCCGCGTGTAAATTAGGGTTTTTTTTTTGCGCAGAACCCTATTTATAATGATATATAAGTTACTCCTTATAACATCAGCTATCTGCCAGTGAAAGTCCCGTCAAAATCGGTCCAGCCATTTCGGAGATTAGCCGGAACAAACAGACAGACGGACAGACAGATAAATTTTTTAAAAATTGTGTTTATGTTATATGCATTTAGTAAAAGGCTGTTATTTTGACATTACAAACTGACACTTAAATTTTATTTGTATATATAGATGTATAGATTTCCATGTACGAGCTAGAGATACGCGACATACGGATGGACAGAGGAACAACGGAGTGACATTAATAGGGCTCCGTTTTACTCTTTGTGTACGGAACCCTAAATTAAAATTAAAAATAATCGACGACATGACGTGAAGTTCACGCAAACACACATTGATGGAGCGAGACACTCTTCCCGCTTCATTACCCTCTCAATAAGGAAAAAAGGTCAGCGGCCAGGAATAGATTTAAACCATGTGAAAGTACGGGTTTCATAAATACAACATATTATACAAATAAAATTTATAATATAAATTTAAAGACGCATTGACTAATATTTCTTTTATATATGGCCTGATGAGATGAGAACACTGCCCTCCTCGGAGTCGCTTTACTGGTCGCGCGGAGGCCCCCTACTACGGTTAACCGCTATTTCTAAGACCCCATTTAGAATCTAGCCCACTAACACCTATATCTATCCTTTACTATGAATCAAAAACGTGACGATACTGACGCGTTACCCCCCTTGTGGGCTAACGCGGAATACCTCGTTACCAGTAAAAAGTGGCTCCGGTTATCATCATTAGCCCAGCAAAACACTGTAGCATTATGCTGCAATTTTACGGCGGAAATCTATGAGAGCTTAGAGATAGCTGTATCACGAAACATTAACATTATCATCTTTCCTGAATTGAAAATGTGGAGGAATAATAGGTATATACACATTACTATAAACAAACATACATTGAAACTATAATAATAAATTCAATTTAACGAAATAAAGTCATGCTTTACGTATTTTTTAAAAAGTAAAAAGTTACAGACCTTCTCTCAATACTGAGAAAGTTTTAGGCAAGGATAAAGGTGTATTGGTGGATTTCAACATAATATGATTTAATTCAATGATTTTTTTCTCAGATATGCAGTCATCCTCTCGATGGTTGGTATTATATGATGGTAATTCAGCACTTTTAGAGGTGCCGGCCGGATTCGAACCCGAAGTGCTCAAATACCTACTGTAAAATTTACAACGAGCCCTTAGCCCTTTTTTACAAAGTAAAAAATAACATAAATGTTATATATAAGAATCAATATAAAATATATATATTATTGTGGCTGGGCAGCCCCAACCAGCATGATAATTTTCTCCTTTTATAGAGAACAAGTTTACTTTCACAAAGTAGGTACAAATCAACCATCGAACGATCGCAACGAAAGCTATCAGGGTTTTACTATAAGAAATCTGAGACCAATCCTTTACAATATTTGTTCAGTGAGTCCAGAAATGCTTAGTGAAATTTTGCAGCACAAGTCCATATATGGCAGCAGCGCTTAACGCACTAACGGATTGCGCTTTGTTTCATGTTAGAAGGCGGCGTAGGCGTAGGGCCAATGGCTTTATGTGCTCTCCGATGCAAAGGTGTGGAGGGGTGGTTTACCAGAAGTTTTCTACCTCGCACAACTTCCTTGTGGAATCGATTACCACCAGCGATTTTTCCGAACTGATACGACTTAGACATCTTGAAGAAAAGAGCCTACTCCTTTTTAAAAGGCCGGCAACGCACCCGCGATTGCCCTGGTGTTGCAGTTTTTTTTTTTTTTTAAAACGTTACCCCCACACTAGGATTTTCTCCTGTGTCGTGGAGGCAGTTGTTCATGAGCGGCGGTAGTCACTTGCCATCAGTTGAGCCGCAGTTTGCCCCCTCTTATAAAACTTGTTCATTATTACTTATCGTACCCCGAACATATTGCAATTGGGCAATTCAAATTACCTACGTATTGATCAGAAAATCGGTATTTTAAAGAATGGCAACAAACCAACACACAGTTCATCTATTAGTAAGTGGATGCTGTGTATGGGTCACATCTACACCTATTATCGATTAAGGTTCAAAATGAAGATGCGATGTCACCTAGGACTTGAGGACTAATATGGAATGCCCTATTTACCAGTAAAACGTGTACGTTATGTACGTAATGTAACGCTAGTATTTGTAAAGCTCACGGAAAATATTCCGCTATGAGACAATCTATGGCAAAAGCCTAAGTTCAGCATTAGACTTCTGGTATTGGTAGGATGGTTCTACCTCGTAAAATTATGCTAATACAGGCACACAATCATCAATGATATATACACGAAGCTTTCGTTAAGTTGTACTCGCATTTAGTCGATAGTAAATCCCAATTGACGTAATGATACAATGTTTATTAAAAATTACTTCACGTTCAAGGCTAGGAAGTTACGCATGGCATAAAACAATTGTATTGTTTATTGTATTTGTTTACTAGGCGGCTTACTCTGATTTAAATAACGATGTCTATGATAATAACTATAAAGAAAGACGTAAGACACCGCTTACCATCGCAAGTCAGACGTAATATAGCTGATATTGCATTTTTGGTAAGTGTAGCTGAAAGCCTCTCAAAGTAGATTAGATTGTCTTTAACTTTTAAATAAAATAAATCCCTTATGGCCAAATACTCCATCGCTACTCAATTCTCGTGGTGTCCACAAACACTTTGACTTATGATAAGGCTCCGAAGGGCTAGAACCCTGAGCCGTAAAGCCAGTTTAAAAAAAATTGACTTATGATAGAGACCGCACGAAACTTAACGGTTCTTATCTCAAATCTTATCACGAACCTTAATATTGATCAGCGTTTTAGTATTTAATCATTAGTACCTAAAAAATTTCACGTCGCCGACATCCCTTCTATCGACGCCAATATATTCTTGTAATTAAAGACAAAACTCCTTATTTTTTAACCACTTCAGAAAGGATACGCGATATCTTTGCAGATTGTAAACCAATTTTGATGATTCTTTTTTTATTAAATAGGTTATACTTCAAGGGTGGTCCAATATAAATTTGGAGAAAAATTCTACTCCTAAGGGTAACACCTTTTTTTTTAGCAATTTGAAGTCGGTTTTCACTTTTTGTTAAAAGTTATAATTATTGTCACACTCCTTCTCAATTCAATACAAACATTGACAGATATTATTAACTTAATGATTTCGTATATTTACGCAATTTAACGCGTCTTTTTTGACTGCCCCGTTAGTGTAGTAGTCGTAAACGCGATTGCTGATCATGAAGTCTTAGGTTCGATACCCGGTCAGGCCAAATGCAGCAGTTATTGGGTTTTTCTGTCAAAAAATTTTATGTTTCACATATTTTATTCTCATATTCATTGCAAATATGCTGATCAAATTGATGGCAGCTAAAAATATTATTTGATAATTTGACAACTAACATTTCTAATAGTTCAGGGCGAAAGACTTAATAATTGCATACATTCCATATTCCGGTAGAATAATGCCATCAAAAACATAACTTGTAAAAAAATCATATCGTGCATCTCATTTCTTTTTGTAGATAGTTATATCTAGGTACCTATCTACACCTATTATTCCATTATATTACACATATATAGGTACACTGATTCATTCGCTGCAAATGTAACTTTGTAATCCTATATATTTATATGGGATTACAAAGTTATTTATGCAGTTGGTGTATCTCGAAAACTGGACCGAAATTGCAAAATATTTTATTTTTCCTTGATTTATATACTAAACAATAGTTGTATTCCAAATTTCAAGCTTCTATGTCTGCTAGAACTGCCTTAGAGTTTTGATGATTGGTCAGTCAGTGAGTGACAAAATTAAGAAAGTTTGACTAGTTATAATTCTTAAACTACTGGTTCAAATTTAATAAAATTTGAAACATATCGAGATTATACAATGCCTACTTGGTTACTGAAAATTCAGGCTTCTAGTTTTATTCACAACGAAGTTATAGGGTTTTGAAAATGGCCTGAACTGCTTCGAGAAAATAATGGTACGGCTGTGCCGCTTTTTTGCTCGACTTGGCGGGGGCACTGCCGTGCCCCCAGATACTCTTGGTGAAAACTGGATATATTTTGCACATTATATCGATATTTTGCATAAAAGTCCGACGCATAGCTTATTTAAAAGGCATTCATTGTATTACAACACACCATCAATATGGACAGGTTTAGCCCACTCAAAACATTCTTCACAATAAAATCTTAATGTACTTTTCCTTTCAAACTGGTCTATTTAATAAAGTTAAAAAGGTATATAAACTAAACCCGTCAACAAATATTCCTCAATATATAACAGAACAACATTTAGATGAACGACAACAACAAGCAATTTTTTATAATACAGTATTATATTTTGTTTGAAAGCTTGGCAGCGCCGCGCCGGGGCTTAGTGCTTGGCTCTTGGCATAGAGGGGCCGTGGGTTCGAAGAATTCGAATGGGTATGGTCACATTAATGGCATATAAAAACATTTTTTATATGCCATTAATGTGACCTTTTACTTAATTTTCAGCTTATTTAAATTAAATGTTTTTATTACGAACATCAAAATCTACACCGATTCTGAAAACAAGTCCAATAGAAGGCGATCACTGCGAAAATAATAAAATATAAGTTTAAAAAATAAAATAAACGTTATTGAAACAAGTACACGTTACATAAGAGAAATCAAAAAAATTAAGAATAAGTTTCACCACATGACAAAAATCACAAGTATAAATTTCAATGATCTAGTGTAATTATAACAAATTTCTTTATTAAACAAAATGATTGTCTATAATAATATATGGATACTAGGAACTACCAACATTTGTTTTTTTAACATGCATTTTTTTTGCGCGGAACCCTAACTCTTTTTCTTAAATAAAAGTAACCTTTGCTACTCCTTATAACATCAGCTATCTATCAGTGAAAGTCTCATCAAAATCGATCCAGCCATTTTGGAAATTATCCGGAACAAACTGACAGACGAACAGACAGATAAAAATAAAAAAAATTGTTTTTGTTATATGTACCTTATATAATTTCATCATTTCGTAAAAAGCTGTTATTTTGACATTACAAACAAACACTTTAATTTTATTTATTTGTATAGATTACTTTTGATTTATGACTGTAAATTAAAATTTTAGGGGATACCTAATTAAATGGATGATAGGAAACCTAACAGTATTTTATTTCAATAATTTATTATCTCGTGGAGAATTTGTATTTAATCATAAAATAGCTGGGAGGACAAGGGAGGAAATCAAGCTCAATGCTGCAAGAAATTTGAAAACAGGCATAGACAGCACTGCATAATATTAACCAAGATATTATAGTATTAGTCAGTGAGACCTCATTATATACTCTTACATTACTGACTAGCTGTTCCCTGCGACTTCGCCCGTGTGGATTTTTTTTTTCGAACCCTAAAATAAAACTAGCATAAGTTACTCCTTATAACATCAGCTATCTGCCAGTGAAAGTCCTATCCAAATCGATTCACAGGTTTTTCTGTGAGGCGTGTTCAGAAAGCGTCAAGTTAAGAGTTTTATTATAGTATAGAAGATAGATAGATAACAGATATCAAAATCACCCAAATGACATCACCATTCTCAGAGATGGATTATTCATAAAGGTTTATTGGTGTGATGATAATGAAAGTAAGTCTTAAAAAACCCTAACAAAATAAAACCTCTCTTACAATGTAACAAAATAATACAGGTTCTAAAATCTTTAAACTTACAGTTAAAATAGTGACTTTTATATTTATCATAATTTTGAGTTTAAAATTTATAATGATTCATTATAATTAGGTGCACAGCATTATAATGTACTTTACCATTTATAGCTTCATTAGTAACATAATAACTTTGGTTATCTTTTTTTTTGCACAATGTTTTAGAATTTAATTACTTATCTTTTAAAAACTATATTAAACTGCATGTTCTAATTTGATAAAGAAGACTTAAGAAATTTGTTACAATTAATAGAATCAGGTGTTAGTTTGTGGAAATCCATTATATTAAAGTTGGAAAAATTTACTTTGCCAATATCCACTCAATAAAATAAAATGATGTGCCTTACCTAGTTTGAAGAGCACCTCCCGACCTCCCTCAATTGCGTGCACTATCCCCATCACTACTAATCCCAGCAACACTACTTTCACTACCACTACACTAGGAAAGACACACCACTGACAATAATATGACACATGTTTCGCCTTTACACAAGGCATCCTCAGGTATAGTAGACTCTGTGGTGGCTGACCTATAAGACATAGTGGTCAGCCACCTCATTTTATTTTATTGAACGAATATCATCATTCATCATCATCATCATCATTACAGCCCTTCACAAGTCCACTGCTGAACATAGGCCTCCCCCAAAGAATGCCACAAAGCACGGTCCTGAGCCACCTGCATCCATCGACTTCCTGCATATCTTACCAGGTCGTCACTCCATCTAGTGGGGGGACGCCCTACACTTCGCCTGCCGGTACGAGGCTGCCACTCGAGAACCTTTCTTCCCCATCGGTTGTCGGTTCTTCGAGCTATATGGCCGGCCCATTGCCACTTCAGCTTACTAATCCGTTGGGCTATGTCGGTCACTCTAGTTCTACTGCGGATATCCTCATTTCTGAGTTTATCACGCAGAGAAACTCCGAGCATAGCCCTCTCCATAGCTCGCTGAGCGACCTTGAGCTTCCTCATCCGGCCAGCAGTGAACGAATATTGGCAAAGTAAATTTTTCCAACTTTAAATTTGTTACAATTAGAAGCATAAATTTATAAATAATTGAACCGTGCATGTTTAAACTGAAATCCCACATTCCATCACAAAGACATAAGAGATAAGATATGACAAAAATTATGAATATTGAGCCATAAATATTGAAAGATTATTTACAATTCTTCTCCTTTTTTTTTTCTTTATCACGCTATTAAATTACAATGTGGGATATAGGGCTCTTTTAATGTAAAGCGGATTTGTTATAATAATCATCCCTAGCAACTGGAATAACTATCACAGTACCAGGCATCTAGCACCTTCGACACTGTTGCCAGTCTTGTATTATCACATCTGGCATAAACCACAACCATAAACAATTACATGTTTTACCACAATGTATGCAGTCCTATTTGGAATTTTTCATGACAGCAATGTGATCTTATAGTCCATAGGACATTGAGATAGCAGATTCCTAAATGTCACCACTACAAAATATTTACTTTTATTGAATGATTATTACTAAAACAGTTCAAGTGATGTAATGGCAAGAGATTCAGGAAGTCAATGGAGAATCATTTCTTATATATACATCAATGGATGCTGGTGGCTAAGGACCATACTTTATGGCAAAATAAACTGGAACCAAAATGGTCTTCAAACTTTGTAGTCATATTTCACCATTATTATAATTAGGATTAATAAGTACCTGCCACTTTGGGTATTAAAATAAATGAATTTTAGGTACTAGAGATGAAGATATTATAATATTAAGGATTTATTTTCTAACCACAATATTATTATGATACATAATGTTAAAGTATTACACCTCTATATTGCACTGTGGGGGACTGGTGCCTAAGCTAGGCTTTACGCCTGTATTCCAGGTGTCTGCACTTACAATACTTTTATCATGTAAAGATACCATATTTGTAATTTTTATAATGCAACTTGCTTTTCACATAATATAACAAGATATAATATAGATGTTTGAAAACTTCATCATTTTTGTTTTGGTCTAATATTGCAATTGCAGTGATTGCGAATAATTTAGTTCTATCTTAAGATAAATTGATAAGAAGTCTTATCATATGATAAGATATGATAAGTTAATAAATGCATAGCAGATTGGAAAATAAATATAATTGAAATGTCATATGTTTTAAACTGCTTACACATTGAATGCCTCGTTGGTCTAGTGGTTGTAGTAGTGAGACTGCTGATCATGAGGTTCCACATTTGAATCCCGGGTCGGGCAAAAAAATATCACTTATTGAGTTTTTCCATCAAGAAATTCTAAGGAAATTGGTGTTGTCTCACCCCCATGCCATGAAAAGCACGTAAAGCCGTTGGTCCTGCACCTGATCTCTCTCCGGTTGTGTCGATTTACCGTTCTATCGGACTATGAGAGTGAGGGAATAGATAGTGCACCTGTGCTTGTGCATACACTTGGGCACTATAATAATCCTATCCTGTGCCGATGGCTAGTCTCCGTTGAGACTGGCCGCCATGACCGAAATTCGGTCTAGAGGACATTATTACTGCTTATACAGTTTAAATTGAACTGTAAGTGTGTGTGATAAAATTTGATTGATTATTAATGGCAATAAAATTCAATATGAACATATCTATTAGTAACCCAGTATTTAAGTTCGTGTGGCCTTCCGCCTTCATACAATAATGCTAATTACATATTTCATCGAATAAGGAAACATCAATATTCAAGGTAATCGAGTAAAAACCTTTTACAGAAATATGTATATAACTTACCAATTGCCACTTAGATTTGCGTGTAGGATCTGCAATAGTAATCAGAAGTCTGTGGATCATCTGGACCGTTCCTTCATAGTAAACTAGTGCAGATTCGTAATTCCCCATCAGAGCCATTTCTCGTGCCAGCTTCGTATTCTCGCAAATTTCGCCAACAGAAACTGCCATTATTGTCATTCCCGCTGCGTACATATAACGATTCTACAGCAAAAATCCTACTTTTCCACTTGGAGACTGGAATCGCGTGTGACAATCACTGATCGTTGATCGAAAAACACTTATCTCATTTTTTAATTTTAACCCAACCGGTCCCCATTACTACATTACTTTTTATTTTGAATTAAAGGTATACAATTTTTAGTTAACAACTTATTTCATGGTCACAGAGAATTTACAAAAATAAGTCCAAATTTTGAAGACAAAACATACTTCAAGTCCATCCACAACACGACAACCATAGAGTAGAGTTTTGATAAACTGGACAAGTACCGAGTAGACGACAATCGACAACCATCATCTGCCAACATTGACAAATATCCATACCATAGATCTGTGCAAATAACCAATAAAGCCCGCCACATACATACGGAATTCTGTTTCGGTATTCCGTTTCGATATTCCGATTCGGAATTCCAAACGCAGCAAGTCCATATAAAATCTATGACCCGCAACACACATACGGTAATTTTCCGTACGGAATTCACCCCGATTCGAGATTCCGTATGACCACCTGTGCGTTCGGAATCCCGAACGGAAAATAGCCGCTCCGAACGCAAGTCTTCTATAAATTTTGTATGAGCCGCAACACACATTCGTAAATTCAGTATTTATGTATGTTCTTACATTTAATCTTATATGTGTATAGCTTTTCCTAATCTTTCATCTTAATAATACGTCGAAAGGGTTTACAGACATCCATATTTAAAAAATATCTCTGGATATTGACTATATTGCAAGCTTAGGGTGATAAGGGGATGCACCCAGTAAGAATGATACAGCAACAATGAAATCGCATTCAGAAAATCGTCGTCATTATTCGCTGGCAGAATGTCGAGACGCAATGGCTAGCGTCTCTCAACTGACGCTTATTATTCCGAACGGAAAGAAACGTATGTGTGTGATATATTCACGGTATCCCGAAACAGAATTCCGAAACGGAATCCCGAAACGGAATTCCGTATGTATGAGACCGGCCTAACTCTCTACTTTACCAAAATGTTGCCATTAAGGAAATTAGAGACCACCTTTTGGCAAGAATTTTACTAAAGTAAATTAAAGCTTAAAAATAAATTGGAAAAAAATGTGACTGATTAATTTTTATTTTTTTCTCTATTGATTACATTTTTGGAAAATGCATGGGTGAAAGCATGTTAACAGTATTAAGTTTATATTTATTTATTATTTTCAACTTAAATACTTTACATTTACACAGACGAGAGAATTAATAACAATACGTAACGCAAAACAATATTATAAAATTCACTTGAAGCGCAATCTGATGAGTTTCATTTTAGTAATTAATAATTTATTACTACATTCAGCATTTTTGTTTTTAAATGATGATGTTAAAATAAAACGCTACTTTTGAAATAAAAAAAAAGTGTGTGTGTGTACTTATGTATGCACGTAGGAAGTTATACTTCTTTAGCGTAACAAAAAAAACTTGAGAGACAATTACCCACTGAAGTTGTCGCTTTTAGGTGTCAGTGTGCGTGGGCATCGTAACACCTTCATAGTGTCCAGGCTGGTGCAACTTCCATAGTAAAAATTATATGTACTACAGGGGTCAAATTTTAATGACGGTTACTCTTCTTTATGCTTTTCGTGATATGTCTATTAACGACATTGTCAAATGAAATAGGTTCAAATGTCAAATCAAACAATTATATTTGTATATATTTTATTTATTAAGATTGCTTTTAATTTTGCTATAGGAGCCGTTGTTCATTTACAGAATTGTTAAGAAATTAAATATGCATTATAAAACTTTCCAATTAAATGGTGCAAGAAGCGGAAAAAATTATAACAAGAAAAGGCTATTCGTAACAATATTTCCCTTAGATGATGAAATGTAAGTGGTGATTTCAACTTTAATAGTAATATGATATTCAACGCGAGTATATTTTTGGACTAGCCATCTATGTAGGACATATTTTTATAGTGTGCGATTGTGTGCACAAATACAAACACACTATTTCCTAAATCTTATAGTTCGATGGTTCGGCAATCCGAAACGAACTATACTTAGAAACTACAAGTCAATTCTGACTGCTAACATTCTATTTGTTCAATAATAATGTCATTTTATTTATATTATTTTTCAGATGCAAGCAATGGGTGAAATAGCTGGCATATGCACCAATTGAAAAGATTTACATGTTAAGACATATTTGTGACAAACATTGCATATGAACCCAACTAAAACGAACTGTTATTTCTTTGGTGGACTTACTTTAAACTTCCACAATTTATGTATATGTTAATTAGGTTTCATTTACATGTAGCAAAAGATAATAACTCTAAAGTCACATTTTGGCAAGAATTAGATTATATAACTAAATCATTATTTTATTCATCAATAAACATTAGCTATAATGAGCACTTATTTTGAAAGCGACAATTAGTAAACGATCTCTGCGAATAGTATGTACATAGGTGCCTCGGTGAAGAAGCCTAGCGATTTGTACATAGTATTTGTTACACAATTTAATCCAATCAGTATTAAAAAACCCAATATTTTTACCCTTAAAAAAACTAACGTTGAAAACAAGCATCCAGACGCAGACTATTTATTTTACAGCATAGCATTAGCAACAATTGTTCAGTGCGGGAAGGAAGCCTCGGTCCTGCAATGCCGCAGCCAAACGCTTAGCCATTGCGCTACGGAGTGGTCATTTATTTTTTACTTAATTAATTACTAGTATAAAAGTGCGTTTTTTATTTTATATTTTCTTTATACATACTTTTCTACCTAATTGTAGAGATATAAATACAAATTGCTGTGTGTAAAATACATTGATTTCTTATCCTCATCGGCATTTTTACTCAATCCACACGTTAAAAATTTTATTTCTCATAAATAATTCAGTATAGAGATCTAACTTTTCTTATGTAAAAATATCGATAAACAATATATCGATAAAAGGTTATATCGATAACATTTTTCGAGGATAGACATTTACAGCACTATTGTAATTCGTCAATGTTGTCAGCACTGTTTCTCAAAACTAAATGTCATATCTTGATGTTGGTAGAGTAACTTGGCGTAATTTCATGCAATTATTTTTACTATGGAATTCCCGCCTCTTAAACGTAGTGATTATATTCTCTTTGATAGTGTCGTTTTAGGTGTCGTTGTGTACGCGCATCTTAAAAATTCACTCTCATAATTTTCCCTAAACGCCCATTAGTAATTAAAATGACACAGCTAGGAACACAGTTCATTATAGACAGAGACTTCTAAACTATTACCTTATCTACATATACTTCTAACCAATTTTAGCAACAGAATGACTAACTTTATTTATATTTTTCGTGGTTTAAATTATAAATAAAATTATAAAATACCCTTCTGTCAAATGGAATAAAGAAGCAGCTCATATCCGAGATGAATAAGTCATTACAGATATTTAAATTTTTTAAAAGTTGGTAGTATACGAACCTATTATATCTAGGCCGCTCAAATTGCGATAGTATTCCGTCGATAAAACTTCGCCTTCAGCCTAAGGCGAATGTGCCAGGCGAAAATGGGCATTGTAATGTTTATCGCGATAAACACGCTAAACACATAATCGACGCCACGGTCACTCTATATTATATGTATGATTTAATAAACATTTTTCTTATCTAAATATTCCCCGTAATAAGCCATAAGCGAGTTCCGTTTCTTTTTTAAATCGTCGATTGTACAAGCCCAACTCAGGTTATTTTTTATTCTCACCCAAGCATCAAATATAAGATCCTTTCTCTTGAGGCCAACTTCTTTCCGGTTCCATGATATCGGCTACGACTCGTAATTTACAGCTATACGACAATAACACAACCACAGAACACTATTACTCCTAGCGGAGACACAACAGACGAAGTTATTCCATTTCGTGCACTAAACATTTTTTTAAATCTTTTACCACTTACCAATATTTTTTCGATAATCTTTGTAAGTAAAATGTACAATCACTAGAAACAAAATTAGTCACGCATTTTCGGGCTCGGGGTCGTCTATACGCCAGTGTCAAATAGTATAGTAACTGTCCTATACAGGAGGCCAGTATATTCCAAGTCTATGTAGCTAGGTACAACCACAGAGAACTGTATACTAGTCAGTCAGTGTACCATCAGCATATGGAGTGTAAAGTACAAGGAGGACCATCTCTATATATGAAAATTGTCCAAATTTATTAATTGTAATTAATAAAAAAAAAATTAATTGTAATTTGTAAATATTTATTAATTGTGTTAAAAACGCGTCCAGTAAGGGTGGCGCTGCAGTAACATAGGATAAATTTAAAAAAAAAGCGCCAAAATTAATTAGAATAAGATGGAGAAATAAACAAGGACCGACCATTCCGCTTGGTTTTGTACTACGTAAATAGTTGAGGTTTTGTATACTGGCATTTCACTAACTACTCTAGTCATGAAATTTTTTAAATATTTGAATTCAGTTGACTTAACTCCGTCTACAGGAGCTATATTCATATCGTAGTTTTTCAAACGCCAGCGCTATTGTGGTAGGTTTTGGAACCTCTATTTTTCAGTATATAGTGGGACACTTTTTCAACTTTCGCACCTTATAAGATGGTTCTCCTTCTACTCTACACTCCATACGCCAGCATCAACAATAGACATGGACATTATGGAGTGTAGGAGAACCATCTCTGTGTATGAATAAGTGTCCGTAAAAACCCGTCCAATAAGGGTGGCGCTGCGTTAGCATAGGATAAATTTAAAAAAGTGCCAAAAGTAATTAGAATAAGTTGGAGAAATAAACAATAGTTAAATACTATATGAATATACACTTTGCATGGATTGAATTATTTTAAATTCAATTTCTCAATGAGCTTGTCGTAAATTAAATAAATAATTCAAAATAATTACTCAACATACAGTAGGTCTGAAAAAAGACAAAAGCTGAGGTGAACCATTTATTGTAATTTTAAGTTTACGTTCACTTGGACAACTTTTCACAATACAAATTTTCCCATTATTGTTTAATTATTTTATAGGGTTTTATAACTATCATCACAATAAAAATAAAAAAGTCACACTAATAAAATCACGATTTCTTACAGCTGTTTTTTTTTTTTGCTATATTTACTTAATTATTTTAGACTACGTAAATATTTGAGGTTTTGTATACTGGCATTTCACTAACTACTCTAGTCGTGAAATTTTTTAAATGTAATTTTAAAAGTATTAGATGTAAAGATCCTTTGTATTCCTAACCCTTTAAAAAAAAACTTTGTTATATAGGAACATAACAAAGTTTAATGTGGTTAGATACTTATCTAATTTCAGTTTTCCGAAAAGCTGTGAATTAACAAATTTATATTTTAAAGACCCAACTGGAAGCCCAACATTACGAGTTCTGTATATTCCTTGCTATGACACGACAGATTCGCAGTTCATAGTTTCTTGTGGAAAATACAGCTATATAATAAATTGAACCTATTTAGCGGACAGTAATTTAATTAGATTATTGTGTTTATCATCGTTTTGTAAATACCATATATTTACTTACCTACCCAATATTTACTAAGTACTTACCTATTACCACAGAATAAATAACAGTTGAAAGAACAGAAGGCTCACTCTCTGATAGCAAACTTGCGAGTTTAAACTTAGTTACAACGTAGCTAATGTTCATAATCCTTTGCACGCCTCGGAAGTGACCTTCGTGAAGTTAGCCTAGCTATTTTCGTCGAAAAAAATATTTTTGTGGCGCGTGTATTAAATCAAAATGCACCTTACTTCCGCGTACGAGTGTCTGTATCACTTAGCCCTACAGTAATCTATGCTTAGCACGCTACGCCGCCTTTGTTAAGACCGCTTAGGTAAGGGTTAGGTGTTGTGAGAAAACAAATTGAATGCTTTGATATTAGTTGGTATATAGTAACACCGAGTTATGCCATGTATTAGTATTTCTTTTTTTTATTTTGTTATTACCCCACACTAGGACTTTCTCCTGTATCGTGGAGGCAGTCAACAAACATAAATTGCACAAGCACAGGCATTTACACCCGAAACAATTATTTGTAGGCCATAAAAATACTTGTTCCGTGTGGGATTCGATCCCGCGGCCCCAGTATTGCAATTCATTACTAAGCCACTGTGCCACGGAGCCGTCAGTTGTCTGTTTAACATTTTTTGCTATTTACAAACATGCGACACGCGACTTCATTATTAATGAAAGAGTGGCAATGAGAAGTGCTGCTAAGTTCAATCATTATCCAGTATATGCTGATCTTGCATTAGTAGGCAGTCACCAGTACTGAGAGGTCTACTTACATTAAACGTTATTTGATTGATTTTTTTCGCATTATACGCGAAAAAATCGAAAAATCAAATAATAAATTGTAACTATGGCGTCATTAACTAAGTACCTAATTATCTAGATCTACATATAAATAATAATATATTACCTTTCGCTGGAACTTAGCTTGAAGCTTAGGAACAGTAAAGAATGAACAGTCGACATTCCTGTTGTTACTTAAGCACCCGTATGCTATGCAGTATCTTTTGGCTTTTTGAGAGGCCATACTTGAATAAAAACTCAAAAATAAATATCAAAAGTGCCTAAATATTTATTAGAAAAAAATAATTTTTATGTAACGTAAGACGCGCGTCAGCTCGAGCGGGAGCGGGACAACCTCACAGAATTTGCTCCGCATGCGGAGTCGCGTAGCGTAGGTATATTTTCATGCCTAAAGCGCGGAGTGAGACAGGCCTGCTATTACTTTAACTAATTAAAATTATAAATTTAATTAACACATAAGCGTCAATCATGGCGCATCTCTATTTAACCGCTTCATCAATGTATCAGTATCTATAGAACACCTGTTTACACTTGGTATAATAGGCAATGAGCGCAACGCGCGCTCTGTAGTTTTCTTGCTTATAAATACTTTAAGGATAATACTGAAAACAAACACATTATTTGGAATGTTAATAAAACAATTCAAATAACAATAAACATTATATTAATAAATCTAAGTTTTATACATAGTATGAAATATAAATACAATCTCCAGTTATACAATTACATGTCTATTTACATTTATAATAAACACTCGACGAGTGTTGCCACTTTTCCAACCTACAAAAATAAATATTACAGAAATATATGAATATCTGCGGACCATGAAATTAATCATAAAAATATTATCTATTAAGATTAAAAATAATTTATAATTTTTTTTTAGATTATGACGTACAAAATAAAGCAAGTGAAAACAATTTAGAAGAAAACTTATTTATAATATATTACTTATTATGGTTTGCAAATTTGAAATATGATACATTTAACTGATGTTTTAAATATGATTCAGTTCCAAATATTATTGCACTGGAACCTTTGTTTAATCCTATTCTACAAAAATTAATGCTATTTTATATTCTTTGGATTACAAAGAAACGCCCGAAATTCAACATTAAAATGGTACAAAAATAAATGATTTACTAATGTAATCAACAATACCTTATAATGAAATTCCGAAAACAATCCAAACACCTATTGCCATGAAATTATATATATATATATTGACCGATAATATAAAACCTTAAATTAAGGAAAACCAAGTTAATAAACAATCTCCGTATAAATATTGAGTTTTAAAATTATGAGATTTGGTGTAAAATTAATTTAGCACCAACATTTATGTTAGAAGCTTATTATACAACTAAAATATAAAGTACTATAAAAAGAGGACAAGATGGGGGACTAGGCAACATGCTTATAACTCCTGTAAATGAACACTATGGCGACGTTATAAAAGTAAAAAAATGCCCAATGACATAGTAAAATATATTTAAATTCTTAACACGTTGATCCTAAAATCTACGTTCGACCTAGCGTGCTTATGTTAACCTTTTCGCTGTCCCGTGTACTACATAATATAGTTTCTTGTTATTGTTTTACTATAGTGTCTGAAAATTACTAAAAAACTGTTGATTTATTTCGTAAAGAACATAAGAAAAAGGCGGTGACTAAAAATCTTTAAATTTTTCATTATGATCATGATTTGAAAATGGTAAGCTTTTAATAACTGTTCTGATACGTAATTATTAGACGATTTTTTAAAATAAAAGATATCCAATGTATTTTAGACATTTTTATATATTTTAGAACATTGTTGTGTTTTTAAGAGAGAAGAAATGGCTAAATATTGTAGAAAAAACGATTTTAAAATGACTCAATTCGGGCTTTTGTGTAGAAAGGACATTTTCAATAATGAAGATTTACTATAAATTATAAACAATATAATATAATGTTACAATAACATAACCCATATTATTTTATTATAGCCACTCCATAAGTTCAGATCGATATTGAGAGTAAAACGAATATATAGCAACTTACAGACCGTAAGGCCAATGCAGTTTTAAAAAAAAATACAAAAATTCCCTTACCGATTTAAAATTAGAATTTGTGACAATGCACCTGTAGCCTTCTTTGTTTGAAGTTAGTTGAAGGTGTTCATGGGCTGTGGTAGCCACTTTGACATCAGGTGAACTGTTACTCAGTTTTATAAAAATATATATTATGATTCACATGTGTATACATCTTGTCAGATTATGTATTCAACAATCAGTTTTCATTTTGGTTTATGTACGAAGGTTTTATGTAATTTTGGAAAGCAGTTATTCTAAACAGATAACTAATTGGTTACCAATACAATATAAAAAGTTTTGTAAGATTTTTAACCCTATGCCTGTCCCGTGCATTACATGTAATTCATTGCTATTATCTTACTATTGTGTCTGCAAACTGGACAGTCAAAGTGTTAACTGCCGTGTGAACGGCAGCGGTTATTTCCCAGTTGAAACATTTCCAAGTAATGATTCGCATGTGTATACAGCTTGTCAGAATATGTATTCAATAATCAGTTTTCATTTTGGTTTATGCACGAAGGTTTTGTGTAATTTTGGAACGCAGTCATTCTAAAGAGATATAACTAATTGGTTACCAACACAATATAAAAAGGTTTGTAGGATTTTTAACCATTTGCCTGTCCCGTGCATTACATGTAATTCATTGCTATTATCTTACTATTGTGTCTGCAAACTGGACAGTCAAAGTGTTAACTGCCGTGTGAACGGCAGCGGTTATTTCCCAGTTGAAACATTTCCAAGTAATGATTCGCATGTGTATACAGCTTGTCAGAATATGTATTCAATAATCAGTTTTCATTTTGGTTTATGCACGAAGGTTTTGTGTAATTTTGGAACGCAGTCATTCTAAAGAGATATAACTAATTGGTTACCAACACAATATAAAAAGGTTTGTAGGATTTTTAACCATTTGCCTGTCCCGTGCATTACATGTAATTCATTGCTATTATCTTACTATTGTGTCTGCAAACTGGACAGTCAAAGTGTTAACTGCCGTGTTAACGGCAGCGGTTCTTTCCCAGTTGCAACATTTCCAAGTATAAAAGTCCGTTAGTCTTGTTAAAACTCAAACGGCTAAATCGATTTTGATGAATTTTTTATGTGTTTGAATGGGTTTCTAGATGGTTTAGATTCACATTTGGAGCCGGTAGGTGGCGCTATTGTCGAGATCCAGAATTCGTCCGTACGAAGCCGGAGCGGATCGCTAGTTTACATATATAAATATAACACAGCAATATATATTAGTAATAGTGTCCATACTAATGAAGAACGTTAGCATCTATGTTTACGTTTTTGCACTCATTTGCAATCAAAGATCAACCACTTATGATAATATGTTTTAGTTTTAATTAATAGTGTTTTATAAATTTCATATGATTTTATTACAGGTATTTTTGAAGCATAATAATTTTATCACAATGATTGATGGTCCATAATTTTGCATATTTCCATTGCTAGATATAATTTTTTGAAAAGCCAAACTTATTTTATAGGTCTTTCAAATGAGACTATCATGCTTGCTTTTTTACTTTATGTTATTTAAAACAATGTACATACTTCGAAAAAAGAACTATTGAATATAGAATAGGTATTTAGTAATGAGTTCCAACGACAATAAATTTCAGTACATCTTTACATTTTGTTTTTCCCCACATTAAGTAGCACGAAAACGCATAATTCGAGAATTTCGAGTTACGCGTTTTCATAATATACATGCAATCTTTTGTTAATCTTAACTTTTTTCAGCTTAGATAGGAAGATTCACGTATGAGTGTTTTTCTTAAAAAAGACTAATAATAATGGTGAAAAATAATAAACAGACTTATTACAATGATAAAATAAAATATTTTTTATCATTTTTATAGGTCTACAATAATTTTAATTATTAGTTAATATAAAATTTTATTATACCGAGTGTCTCATAAAAATCTCATAAAGCAACTATTTCAAGCGCGAAAGAGATGGTACGGTACTGCGAGGTGGGGGGGGGGGGGGGCGGAGAGCGCTGCGTTAGGTAACGTGAACGTCGTTCTAGAAGTAAAATTTTAAGTTGCTATCATGCTGTACACGGGAGAGCAACGCGCTTTTCGCGTGCGCGTCGTTGTATGAGGCGACTGTGTGAAATGCTAGAAAGATCTTTTGGCTTCCCTATAGATAGCACTATAACCATGTCGTTTACACCAGACGTAAAATACTGAGACAGGTGTCGAACAGCAGCGCCTAACGTCTGTCAACAGAGTACTGTTGTCTAAGATCGACAATTTGCCTGCCAATTGTGGCAAATTTTCTCTACAATAGGAAAGGACTATATCCAGCAGTGGATATTTACAGGCTGATGATGACGATGAAGTAGAAGAAAAATAAATAAATTATTTTTTATCATTATAATATGTCTATTTGCCTGTAATAAAATTATTTAGTGTTAGGGCAAATAACAAAGTTATATAACTTAAAAATTAAAAAAGGACAAACTATTGTAAAATATAAGTTGCCTTATAATTGATTACTTTAGGAAATTTTGCATTGAAATATTTTACATAATCATATTTATACGATAATACTACGTAAAAAGAATGGAGAATGGAAAAGTAGCTAATATTTTTTATGTATTTGAAGCTTGATAAAAATATTTAAAACAACGGTCATGCTTATTAATTTTTGAGATGCTGTAGTTAATTTATTACAGCAATGCAGCAGTTGTCTCCATTCTATAAGTTTCTCGGGTGTGGTGAAGACGTCCGACACTAAATTGCACAACAAACAACCAAACCCGGATCAGTTATTTGTAGGCTTTACATATACCTGACCATGCTGGTATAGAAAAAGCAACTTGCAACACTGTAGCGAAATGCTTAGAGACCGTGTGCTGCCTAGTATGAAAAGGCTTTTTAAGACGTTGAAGACTTTTTATCGATACTTTAATCATTAAAAACTTTTTATGAACTTACTTAAGACGGAGTACACAAGTATATACTTAAACAGTATACAATCAACGCCGTTTTTTTTATTTGCAGTCTAGAGTTGCTTTGTAACGTGTTTATTAAATATAAATTGCTTTTTCACAAAATTATCAAAATTAAGCTCATATCATATTAAATTCAAGCCCGTAGTGAAATAAACCCAGCGTAAATTTCACTCTGCGGCTAAATGCGTTTATAACTCTATACTTTAAATTTTTAATAATTCTATTTTATACCTAGGTCTAGACTTGAGGGATACTTCATGAAGCGGTGTCGATGTGTTCCTTCGGTGCGGGTGGTAATACGTGTACTTGCTTGGCTTTACCCGCGTGGTACACTTGTCCCGGACTGAATGGTTCGAGACGTGGATGAGTTGAGATGTCTTTTTTTGGATCTGTGGATAGAAAATTATTGGTAATTATTTGAGTATCACTGCATCATGATAGATACAAGTGGTAAAATTAAAAATTTTGTACAACCGACTTCAATATAAATAAAATGATAACACAATGTATGTAGTCAAAGTCAATTAAATACGCATTATTAAGGATAACTCAAAAACTACGGGTCAGATCTTGCTAAAATTTACATGAGACAGCTTAAAAATAAAAAAAGAATAATCAAAATGGGTTCACCTAGAAAAAAGTTCTGAGGTAAGACACACAAAAAAATACAGTCGAATTGAGAACCTCCACCTATTTAAGAAGTCTGTTGAAAATTTAAAGATACATGATCATTGTTGACGCACGAAATAATATCCTTCATATAATAACTGTAATTTAGATATAACCAAAATGTAATGATAATCGTGTAATTTCGGTGGTATTTTATGATCACTAAAAATGGAGTAGCTTCCGTAAACCCTCACATATTGTATTTGTAAAAATTTTATCAATATCAAGTAATCAAGAATGCGCCGGAAATTGATCGCTAAAGTACTCCTTCACTAAGACAACGCACACAAAATCGATGTTGCGATGGCTAAATAACAATAATATTCAACGGTGACTAGCTATTTGCGTAGGACAAGATTATAGTGGGTGGTATACAGTTGCACTCTCTATTCCCTCACTCTCATAGTCCGATGGGACGGCAAGCCGAAACGACCGGAGAGTTCAGGCGCAGGACCAACGGCTTTACGTGCTTTCCGCGGCACGGGGGTGAAACACCGCCTGACTCCGGGCTGCTAGAAGGAATTACTTGACAGTAAAACTCAATTACTGATTTCTGAATCGTCACAGGATGTTCCATGAATGTTTTATAAGTAACATAAAGTTGTTACCTAGAAAATATACATTTTATTTACATAATTTTGTAAAGTAATAGCTAACGGTATTACGACTTTTTCTGCCACCAGGGCGGCGCCACTGTATAGTGAGGTAAAATATTTGACAGATTTCATAGCGTGGAAGATAATTTCTTAGAAAAATGTAACCTTCAAGGTTTTGTTTCTCTATTATTAGTTATATTTTGTATTAATTACATTAGAAATGAATAACCCAAACTATAAATATAACTAGAAGCAATTTTTTTAAGAGTTATAAAGTAAAAAAAAAATTAAAATCAAACCACTGACGCATTGTGTTGTGTATTAATATAATACTCTAGATAATGATAAACTATTATTTAAAACTAATTTCCCAATTAACTGACACTGTGTAACAAAAAAACTTTACCTCAGTCACAACTAGCGACATCTGGTGAGTGGAAGACTATTAGCCCTCATTGAATAGAATAGTCTAACACCCCTGTCTAAATCAGTTGTGAATTGTGTATGGCCTAATGATGAAGAAAAATTATGTCCCTAAATTGTTTTAGTTATAGTTTAGACAGACTACTTTGAGTACAAATGTACAAATTCCTAGACACAACTCCATAAATATAGTCACCTTTGGTATTAGCTGGTATATATTTGGAGAGTCTGACGGTGGGTAGAGGCAGGTAGCCTGCGACTAGCGGCATCACATCTAAAATCACCAGCTGCGGTTCACCCGTGTTGCTCTCCATTGTTATTACTCCTAGAAATATATGAGAGGGTAATTAATAGAATCAGGCGTTACTTTACGGAAATCGATTATATTAACGATGTTAAAAAATCAACCAGGTAATATCCGCAAAATAAAATAAAATGGCGTGTCTTACGTAGACTGAAGAGCAGGAGGGTGAGAGGTGCTCTCTATCGTTAATAGAGTTTGTTATAGTATTGTAAGCTTTATTTAGTGTTTTATTAAATACAAAATTTCTTCATTCTTCTAAGAAATAATAATATAGCCTGACCAAAATAAATAAAAACCCTGCAATGTTGCTTCTTCTAGATTTAGCATTGCAATCTAATCAGTCGGTATCATTATGCTAACGTAAATTATTAAGTAATTAACTATTCTTAAAAACTATTCTAAAAACAAAGAATTCCTTTACATACACCATAAATTACACAAATAATATCTAAGACTTTTTTGATGCCGAATAAAGTAGGTTGTGTTTCGCTTCTTCATCTTGATATCCTAGCATCCTATAGCTTCCTTGAATAAATTATTGCCTGCCATATTGAATAAATAGATTATGGCAATCTAGTCTAGACATAAGTTCTGTGTTATTGCCATAACATTGGTACAGTGTCGTTGAATGAAAATGTGTCGATATGTCATCAGTCTGTAGCAGTCCACTGCTCAACACAGTTAGGTAGGTTTATTGACTATGAAGGAGAATGGGATTTTTGGCACTGGTTAACAAACTGGTTAATACTTTAAAAAATTTGCTATATTTTTCTAAGTTAAATATAAAAAAAACTAGTTCTTTTTACAATCTAGATTTCGAAAAACAATAAAATAAGATATAAGTTAAAAAATCGATTATTAATGCAATCGATTTTATATTTATTCGGATCCAAAACATTAAACTGAAAAAGCTTCCAAAGTTTCATTATAATTCTATTAATTACTTTGAATGATATATTCATTTGGAAATAAAATATATTATTCGCATAAGTAAAAAAGAAATAAACATTTTATGGCAACAAATTGATTACCATAAAGAATACACTAGTGATATTCTCGTTTCTGAACGCTAGCTACTAGTACTTCTTATTAGTTTGTGCTACCTACCAATCAAGTTTCTCATTTTGAAACTTGACTTGATAGTTCTACTTTCAAAGTAGAACTATCAACTATCAACCCACATTCTTCAACTTTGAAAGTTGAAGAATGTGGGTTGAGAATGGGTGAGTCAACCGTCAAATGCCTTTTGTACGCCGATGATCAAGTCATATTTGCATCGTCGGCGGCCGAGTTGCAAATGATGGTTACTTTAATGAATTGTTCATTGAAAGAAAGGGGTATGAAAGTGAACGCAAGTAAGACGAAAGTGATGGTTTTTGAAAGAGAAGAAAGTAAAACTTTATGTAAAATAAGAGTAGAAGGGGAGTTGATTGAGCAAGTGGATGAGTTTGTATATTTGGGATGTTTATTTAGCAGGGATGGTAGATATGATAAGGATATAGAACGACGAGTGAACGCAGGAAATAGAGTGAATGGGGCTCTACACGCTATTGTGAGGAGTCAGAATGTGTCAACTAAGGCACGTATGGCAATTCATAATGCTGTGTTAGTACCGACTTTAATGTATGGTAGTGAAAGTTGGGTCTGGCAGAAGAAGCATGAGAGTAGAATAAATGCTGTAGAAATGCGTTCCTTAAGGAGTATGCTAGGGCTGAATCTGAATGACAGGGTGAGAAATAGTGTAATAAGAGAAAAGTGTGGTTTGCAAGATGACGTTGTGACAAGGATTAAGAAAGGAATGCTTCGGTGGTTTGGTCACGTAGAAAGAATGAACGAGGAAAGAGTGACAAAGCAAATTTATGTAGCAGAAGTGAACGGCAGGGTCGGGAAGGGACGCCCTAGACGAAGGTTTATCGACCAGATCGGCGATACATTGAAAACGGGCCAGATTAGGAGTACCCTTAACCGACGAGCGTGTATGCGTAGATATATGGATGTGAAAGAGGCGAGAGAGGTGTGTCAGGATCGCGCCAAATGGAAGTCCGTAGTCTCTGCCTACCCCTCTGGGTGACAGGCGTGAGTGTTTATGTATTATGTATGTATGTAGTTCTACCTTCAAAATTGAAATTGAATTGAAAACACTTAAAAGACCGATTTTCGATTTGATTTTAAACGAACGCAATATAATCGATTCTCGATTAAATTGGGCATTTCAATATTTATTTTCGATTATTTTTCTGTGTTAAATAGGGCGATATAAAAATTGAGATCATATTATCTACATAATAATAATAAAAAATACAAAATATCAACATGCTAATATGCCAACAAATAACAGTAACAGAAACAAGTCAAGTAATCGATCTCAGATCGATATGCCTAATGTCCACTTCAATATTAGTTGTTGTTGTTTTAACTTTCGTTAATCAGTATTTCGTTTCCTAAGTAACCACAGCTTTTCTTTCGTGTTTTTATACTGATACTGCTTTTAGATATTAAAGTAATTATAGTGAAAAATAACCTGTTACAGTGTAAAATCACCTCTTACAGGGTAGGTAATACATAAAATCATTTTTACTTATTCTACAATAACTCAGCTCCTAGATTGACAAATCTTGCCAGATTTTCAGCTATGAATTGTTTATACAATAATATGTAACAAAAACCCTGTGGTTCCCGTTAATTACGTTATCAGAATCATTATTCAAACGTATAGAAATAACTTTTTTTTAAAAACTCAAACAATATTCTTTTTTATTTTATTTAAAAAAAATTGTATGCAAATTTTATGTGGTTTTATTTCCTCTGCATTGTCTACTAGGGATTGTACTAAGAGGATTGTCAAAGACCCCGCTTTACTTAGCTTTAGCATCGGATAGTGTCAGTAAGAGGTAATAAAACCACATAAAATTATAAAAAAAATATGGCCGTGTTTTTAAAAAAAAGGTATTTCTATAGGTTTGAATACTGATCCTGATAACGTACTTAACGGGAACCACAGGGTTTTTGTTACACGTTGTATATAAACTTTCAAATGGTCCACAACTTTCATCTTGTTAACATCTAGACCCAAGAATGTATGGAGACGTCTCTTTATCCTTTGCAAAAATATATATCTACAGGTAAATATATTTTTTATAGAATACGGGTGACAAACGAGCACACAATATATCGCATTTGTTTTAATATAGAGATTTCTTTAAACTATTAGCTGAAATACCTGCAGTTCGCCCTAACACGGCCCACATTGTTTGATCCGCCAGAACTTCATACATAAGCGAAGTATATTCAGTTTCATTAACCTGTAAAAGGAAAGTCATCATGTTACAAACATACTGCTTATTCGTTTTTTTTTAATACAAGTAAGAGTAATAAACGGGCAGGTAGTCAACTTGATAGTAAGTGGATGCTATGGTCCATAGATATTGCATCTATCCTCAATTAATAATATATTGTAAAAAGAGTTTTTAATCGTGAATCCTATTACCCTATGTATGGTTCTCTCGAATGAAGATGTAAACTTTGACGTTGTTGCCAGACAATGGTTTTATAATGCCGCTGGTTTTATCAACCAGTTAACTGGATGGCTATACGCCGATAATTAAAAGCCAGAATTCAAATGAACGCCTAAAGAAAGCTTGACGTGAACATTGAAACTAACGTAATAGCGTAACATAGCCATGTCTGACGACCGTCCTTTGCACCCTGTGTATTTCGTATACAAATCTGTGTATCCAAAAAAAAATTAACCTATGAAATACACAGGTTGCAAGGGAGGGTTGTGACACATGGCTGCGACATATATATGAGATAGTTTTATTTTCTGGCATTTTCAGCTGTTGACTCTTATGAAACCTTAGATGGAGGGTAATTGAATTCCCCACATCGTCGATGTTTCCAAACAAAGAAAGTTACAGTTGTGTCACTTTTTTACCGACTTCAAAAAAGGAGGAGGTTATCAACTCCTCGGAATCTATTTTTTATGTATGTTCACCGATTACTCAAAGACACCTGAACCGAATTGGAAAATTATTTTTTTGTTTCATAGGGTATACTTCCCAGGCGGTCCCATTTAAATTTTATCGAAATCGGTCGAACGGTTTAAAAGAAACAACAATAAATTTTATTCATATTGAAGTCATTTGTACAATTTTTTTTTAATTTTACCATATGTTGTACTGATATATCAATTGAATGCACTGCTGTTTACATCGACAGGTATGTGGTACCTGCCCATACATACTTCTCAGCAGACAATAGTCCAAGACTATGAACCATTGTCTGCCTCGTAATGGTTGGTAGGTACCACCGAGTAACCTTGTCCCATAGAGAGATTTTATTGGTAAGAGACGACTTTGTGGAGGTATTTAGAATCCGAACTACTACTACCTACATCGCGGGTTCGTGTTTGAATTACAACTAAAATTGAAAATTACGAAAAAATATTAAAAATACAAAATTCTAGCCTTTGGTCAGTTTTTTTTTGTGTTTTCCCCCATTCAAGTTGACGAATACGGGTAAGTAGGTAAGTTAAGTTTGTGTAAATATAAGCCTTGTACAATTGTGACACTGTGATATCTCCCACTCAGTAGGTAGCTTTTTTATACAAAGGACTAACAGCACACAGTCCACAAGAATGGTAAGTTGACGTAGTAGCCGATAGACACTTACATACATCTATTAACGATACAGAATGAAAAGGTGCGTTTTCACCCTTGAGGCCTAATATGGAATATTTCGTTATCGGTATAAAGGGTCGCCGGTTCTTTCTACACTCACCATATAAAACAAAGCATTATTCTTATTATATTATCTCTTACGCTGATATTCTGTGAGAGCGTGGTTCTTCCTCAGTCAAGCCGACACATTCGTATTTCATCAGGACATCTATGTAATAGGTAAACATACTTACTCTTTGCACGCTAAGTTGCAAGCAGCATACTTGCGAAGCACGACAGAAGTCCGATCCCTTCCCAGGCTCTAACTTAGTCCGTATAACGAACAGCGTCGTGTAATCCTGTATATCGAACGGACATACGAACGATCGAAGTGGTCCCTCGACGTTTGTTGGACGGTACTGTACTGTGAAGGTTGCCTTCATAGGCCCGGCTTTGACTAAGGGATCTTTGAGTAACTCCCACATAAATGATGCTGTTGTGCCATCTGATGCTACCATCTATAAATACGAAAATATACCAATTCTAGTTATCAATTTAGGTTACAGATATTGCTTACTTGTTTATTGTATTTGTAGTTTTAGTAAAACGCCGCGTGATGGCGGTATAATAATAATAATGTCCTCCAGACCAGAATTTCAGTCACGGCGACCAGTCTCAACGGAGAAGCACTGCACAGGACAGGATTATAGTGCCCAAGTGTATGCGCAACACACACACTCTCTTTAATCCCTAACTCACACGACACGACATGAGATAGATCAGGCGTTGGATCAACGGGTTTACGTGCTTTCCGATGCACGGGGGTGAAACACCGCCAACTTCCTGACTCCGAGCTGCTATTGAGCATTTTTCGACAGCAAAACCCTATAACTGAATTTGGCCTTACCCGACGAACCCGGAACTTCACGATAGGCAACCAAGTATACGACTTGACCAATGAGGCAAATATTTGGTGGCGGTATGAAGAATTCATCACTCTCTATTTCGTCCCGTAGGTGTCTTAAGAGGCGACTATGAGAAATGCCAGAAAGATCGCATGGTCTCCGGTAGATGGCGTTAGTCAACGCAGTTACATTCTTAACCAACTACACATGTAATAAGTTCCGAGCCTAAGTAAGAAAGTCATAATTTTTATTCAAAATTCAATTTTATTCATCAATATATTCTCCTTCAAGAGTGATATAGTCCAGCGCCGCTCCAACATTTCTATGCCTTTTTTATAATACGATTTGGCCCAACCCTTCAAAATACGCTTCAGTTTCGGCGATCACTTATTCATTTGAGGGAAATTTCTTTCCGGATAGCGTTTTTTTTAGGTTATCGAACAAATAATAGTCGCTGGGGTCTAAATCAACAGTGTGTGAGCAAGCAAGTCAAACTTCAACTCTTTAAGTTTCGCCATGGTGACAACAGACTTGTGACATGGTGCCATGTCCTGAAAAAAAAACTTTTTTCTTTTGAATTTGAGGCCGTTTTTTCGCGATTTCCTCCTTCAAACGCACTAATAACGACATATAGTATTCGCTATTGATCCTTTCGCCCTTCTGTAGATATAGTCTAAAAATATTATATCATGCACATCCCAAAACACGGATGCCATAACCTTTCCAGCTGAAAGAGCAATGGCAAAAAAATAGTTGAGAAAAATTATAGCGTCTAGAAATAAGTTATATATAAAATGAGTTTTATTATTTTTCTATGATTTTTCAAATAAAAATGTATTTTAACTAAAGCTACAGAAAAAAAACTAACATTTTTGGGAATATCAAATGACTTAAATCATTTCACTTCAAATGTTGCCATTTAATAATAATTCTAACATCTAATATATTCATACTATTTTCGTATACACTTTGTAACACTACCAACACAACACACAAAATATTTTTATATTAAGTTATTATTAGTAATAACTGTACTATCATTAATAATAATAATAAAAGTGATATGGCTGAGAATAAGTCTCTTACAAAGAATTTCCTACAATAATACATCATCTCAATCATAGTACTATGTAACAATTCCATTTAATGTTATGCCAACACTATCTAAAATTAAATGTCACTGTTTTTTTTCTGGCTTTACGGCCCTGGGTTCTAGCCCTTCTGAGAATGTCACTATGATACAAAAGCCCTGGAGCCATGCCAGAAATATACATTCATAGTATGCAAATATATAATAGAGATACAATAATCTAAAAACTCTTAATTATGTATTATTTATCAAGCTAACATCAAATAACCACAGGAAGTATGACTCCTTCCAAGTGACATAGGACATAGACTACAAATGTTCAAATGTAAATATGTTTTTTTTGACGCCTTCTCAGTACAAAATTCTTTGACAGAGTTATTAAGGGAGTGACGCTTAACATTTTAAGATATTTTTGGTATATAGACGCTACCATTTCTTCTCAACTAATTTTATGTATGAAAGTCTGCCATTGCTCTTTGAGTTTTTGGTCGCTTTGGGCGGTTTTCATTGGTTGCTGTCCACTCACTTCACTGCCGTTTTAATTCTGGAGTGTAGTGGTGGATCCAAGATTCATCCATTGTGACATACCACATAAAAAATCATTTTTGTTCCACCTAAATAACTCTAAACAGTGCTCTGAGAGGCTTCAACACGTTGATGCTTTTGGTCAACGGTGAGCAAACGCGGTACCCACTTGGAACAAAGCTTTCTCATAAACAAATGTTCATGCAAAATGGTGAATGCACTACCTTTCGATATCTTTAGGTCGTCGGCTATCTCTTGCAATTTTATTTTACGGTCTTCCAAAACTATATTGCGAGCTTTTTTATGTTTTCTGAAATAACTGCCTCATTTGGGTGTACAGAGCGTTCAGCGTCATTTTTCTGTTCGTTGGCGCTTAAATTCAACAAACCTACGTTTAACTGTTGCTTTTGATGGAGCAGAGTCCCCATAACACTTGTCAAGCAAACTTTTTGCTTCAACGGTATTTTTCTTAATTAAAAACAATGTTTAATTAGCACTCGAAATTCTTTTTCGTCCACTGTTTAATTTTTTTTTAAAGTGGCGCCAAAAAAATCACTGTAACTTGTAAACAAATAATTTAGAGATTATGAAAATTTTGCACAGATTATATAGAAATGTGTTCTTTTTATAAATAAAAATATTTTTTTCCTAACAGCGCCATCTTTACGTCAGGCTCGGGACTTATTGACTGACGTAATATGTATTTCTAACTTGCATGTTGGTTTTTCTACTTTTACTATTATAAACCAGTGCTTAACTACTAGGTGGGATAGATTTGTCAAGCACTGGCAATAATTAAACTAGTGTAATGGTAAGTGGTCTCGTAACCGAAGCTGACAAAGCGCACTTCCTTAGCTTAAACACAACTGTACCACAATCAACAACTTCTGAACAAAGAGCCAATTACCAAATACCAAGAACCAATTAGATAGTGAAATAAATGTTGTCGCCTTCGCGTTTTATCACATACACCAAAACAGACCTAAAAATTTATTGTGCATGTTAATTTAATATTAAAAGTAACACTCATAATTTGTGTGCAAAACTGTGTCATAATTATTAGCATGTTATTGCTAAACACGTAAAAAGTTATGCATAATTTACTGTTGGGCACATAAGAATAAAAAAAAAACAGAAAATCTTACCATATCCCCAACATTCTTCGGATTCAAATCCGACAAAGTTGTATTTCCATCGCACTCCAGCTTTGGCTCTGTCAATATGAACTGTATAAGATGAGCAACGGTCGACTTAACGGTCACATGAATGAACTTTCTGGTGTTAGAAGTAAACAGACGCCAAGAAGCTATCATGGGAGGTGAAAAATGGAGGGGGACTTCAGTTACCGCTTCCCACCACGGACAATTTAACCAGACCTGAAACACAGAAATCATACAAAAACTCAAACCTCAAATCAAAATCCGGCAATTGGTTTAAGTTACATTATTAATTGAAGCAATCTTGTAATAAATAAAACAAATTATTGGTAACTCTCATAAAAATAAGTCGAAATTCTCCATAAACATTAATACTTCATATTTACAGTATGTTCAACGGTTTTCTCCCTCCGTGGCTGCAAACTGGCAAACAACCTTAATGGAACACGCGTAGTCTCAAACGCGTCACACGCTGGTATAGGTATGTCTAACTCTCTGGACATCGGCGATAGGTCCTTCGCAAACCGGATAAGCATACCAGTTGACGTTTTCAGATGGATAGATGCATTCTGAAATAAAAAACTATTTAGTTATTTATAAATGCAGATGTGTTGTCATCCTTGAGTAAGACAGAATGCCTCGTTTTCAGAGAAAAGGGCATTCGTTTCATACATACATAAAAACTGCATTTGGTAGTACTATTTTGCGCTGATATTCTTTGAGAGTTTGATAATTATAAAGTTGCGAGCTCAGTTTATACAAGCGAGATTGAAATTATATTGTATTATATCTAGTAAAACTAGAATTATAATATATATATATATATTGAATTATATAATATATATAATAAATTACCTCTCCAATACGGGTACTTCCACTTGTAACCACCAATTCCATATCATGTTCCAGACCAGCCACCAAATCTTTCTTTGGCTCTACTTTATTTAAATAAACATTAATGCCCTGAGTGATCACGTCGTAACCCATTTTCGTACTCATTAACGCATTGGATAAAAACTCCAATTTCTCTTCTATTAGCAAGGAAATCTGTCCAAGTTTAAAAGTGCCACATTTCCTTGCGACGTACTCAACACATATTTCATTTATTCCTGGAGTTAATGTAATATTATTACAACATAGGGCACTTTCAAAATCATTTCTTACAGTAACCGATGGTTTGCGATACTTAGTGCTTTCAGAACGTTTTAATGTTGCTTTGGGATTTTGGCACTCGACTGTAGTTTTTTGTAGACTTTTGTCTTCTTTGTAGTGCAATTTTGAGGTAAAGTGAAGCGGATTGAGTAAAGGATTCTTAGGTTTTAAATCGTCCAGTCTTATACTGAAAACCAATATAAATAAGTAATTTAGAGTGTCGAAACATTAATCTTTACTAGCATTGGCCTGAAAAAAATTAAGAAAAAATCAACGGAATTAAAACGGAAATGTTAAAATGAATATGTGGAGAGAAAAGAATGAATATGTGGAGAGAAAAGAATGAATAAGGTAGGAATAAGTGGGAATTAATAATTATAAGCTCAAGGTCGCTCAGCGAGCTATGGAGAGGGCTATGCTCGGCGTTTCTTTACGTGATAGACTTATACTCGTGACAATCTAAGAAGCCCGATTTGACAGCTATAAAAATACTTTGCGTAATGATGGGAAAAAAAATTGGTTGCTTTAAGAACCAACTCCCGAGACATATCGATTATTTAGAGTTTGTAATGGATAATGTATCTACATCGTTTAAAATTGATTCTCAAGGCATATCGTTTTAATACATGTACGAGTTTGTAATATTTAACAGTTATTACAGAAATCCAAACTAAGTTTAAATTTGGGCCAGTTTCAAAGCCAAGACGTAAACAAAAATCCGACACACATTGTATATTATGTAGGCACGCCACGGATATGCACCAGTACGAAGCCGAGGCGGGTCGCTAGTCAAGAATAAAATTAACAATAAATAAGTATGGTTGGGTCAGGTAAATAAATAAATTCACTGAATTCGTAACATTTTTATTCTCAATTCTTATCTTAATGCCAACAAACAATTTCTCATAAAACCTTCCCCGGCAGATCCAGCATGACAAATAATGAGGCGTCCACCCATTCCCATTGGAACTTTTGAGCTGGATGCTTGCGTATCATAGGTCCAAGACTGTGGCACAGTATGATTAGCATTTAACCAGTTCAGTGCGGACACGCCAGGCGTGTCATCGATTACTTTTGTGTGTGGCGTGTGACACACGAGTCGTGTCATTTTAAAAAACGTTATAACTCGCTGAAATTGCGTTTTTGGAGAATTTATCCAGAACAAAATATTCATTATTTTGCAAGTAGTTCATGCCTACAGCTTTGTTTCTGGATATTTTGAAAATTTGATATTTTTAGGGGTTGACAACCTTTTTTTAACTTGTACATGGTACTCTTTTTACTTTGTGTGTTTTCAATCATGTTGTGGAAAAATAGTCTAATGAGTAACAAATAATAGCACTCATTGCGATCGCTCACAAACTCAAGTTGTAAATAAATTTCTGGAAAACAAGTCTCCTGTTAAAAAAAACAATGCGTTTGTCTTATTGTTTAATTTTGCTTAAAATGGTTGAACTGCCGTCTTATTACTATCATATGGCCGAATAGACCTACGAAGTACCATGTGCTCTTGTGATATGGTATAAGGTTTATTTTTGCTTGAAACAGTTTGAAACCGATCATGCATAAAAAAGTTCGCTAATAAATAGTCTTTAGTCAATCCGCCGCCGTATAGCGCCGGCGTTTGTTTCCTTTTGAAAACACTTGTTTTGCTATTCTTACTAATTAGAAGATAATTATTTTTACACATGGCTGATGGCACAATAGGCGTGTCATCAACGCGTGTCTGTGGCGCTATACACGCCAGGCGTATCATGAAATATTTGCCGCAACGAATCGGTTAACCATGTCTCTCATCAATAAATACAGGGTATTTTTGGAACGCTCCCGAAAACTAAGACAGGCGACAGCACCAAGTATACCTTTGATCTTGCGTCACAAATAAATTCGATCTTGATGAAAAAAAAATCATCTTTTAACAACGTTTTATTAGCTTTATTCACGCGCCATCATGTTAGTACAGCTAAATGAAACGATAATTTCATAAAAAATATCATGAAAATACTGAAACATAAAACCAGCAGTGGAATGACTGAATTGTATCACCTGACTAAAGGTCAATGTACTCGCGAACGCAAATTCGCGCGGCCCGCAACTAGCGGGCCATACCACTACATACGCTAATGAAAAAATACTTAAATGAAATGTAACCAAGGTTGGAGTCATACGTTTTTATTCATGGTGTAGGTATGTTTATTATTCTCATGTATTCAGTTATGTACCTATTCAGATTAGTTCAGCACTAAGTTATTTAAAAAAAAATAGTTATGAAACAGCTTACCGCTCTAAATCCTCCGTGGTCTTATGAGATGCAGCTCAAATTGTGCTCCATTCATTTCAAGGTAGATTTGGGTGCAGGCGGGGCATCATCGTGTGGTCTTCGACACAGTCCGTACATAGTTTCTTGAAAGCATCCACGATCCTTTGGCGCATTTTGTCAGCACTATCACACTCACGATTAAAAACCCTTTCTTTCACATACCAAAAAGAAGTCTAACGGGGTCAGATCTGGTGAGCGAGGTGGCCAAGCGTGTGGTCCTAGTCTGCCGATCCAGCGATCATCAAATAGCTCATTGAGGCGCTCACGGACGAACCTCACGACATGGTATCGCTGTCTGTTCAGTCGCTGTGGCAGAAACACTGGTCCCAGTATGCGATCCTTAAATAAACCTGCCCATACGTTAACCGACCATCGGGTTTGGTGCCCGGTTTGTCGAACAGCGTGCGGGTTAACCTCTGAATACACGTGTGTATTTCTTCGGTTCCACAGGCCGTTTCTGGTAAATGTCGACTCATCCGTCCAGATAATGTGCTCAATGGAACCAGGCACACGTTGTCGCTGGTATAATAACCAACGGCAGAAAACTCGTCGGTGGACGTGATCGCCGGGAACTAAAGCTTGCACTTTGTGCAATTTGTATGGGCGCATTCGGTTACGCTTCAACACTTTGTGCACTGCACAAACGCATCCCGACGTCTTAACAATTTATTTGGCGATACTTCGTGTACCTGGGTTCGGATAACATGTTGCTGTATTCACAATCACTATAAAAGTACGCGTTAAGCATTATTAAAACAAAAAACGTAACAACAGGTATAATACCAACACGTAATCACAAGTAATAACAATACGATTGAGCTGTCGCTCACGCACGCGTGTACAAAATCAACACGGAACTGTTTCAAAAACTACAATTAATAACGAACCCCAACAAAACTGAAACCTACTGCTAGGACAGTTATTATACTCTTTGTCTCACAGAATACTTTACTCCTTGCTTTGTCTACTGCGTGAGGCGACACGAGCCGGCCGGGTTACATTCTGCCGTCGTCGGGTTACATAAAGAAGGACGCAACTAACAAAAACGTAAAATGGAAATAAAAAATAAATTGATGAATTTTTCTTTCAGACCCTGTGTCTAAAGTACCTATATTAAAAGGTATCTATATGAAAATACGTAGAGACATGAAGATTTTAAGGACGAACAAATTTTTTGATAATTTGTTTATTTATTTAAATAAAACGAATTTTCCTTTTCATCTTACCTTAAAAAATACACCTGGCAACACAAAAACATCGAAGGAAAGACGCATATAACTATTTGCGTCTTTCCAACCTAATAAATTAAAAAAAAAACTGCCATTCATTTAACAATTTTACATATTTTGGAAAGGTCATTTGAAGTTGAAAGGACGCTAATAGTAATTTACTACTTTTTTTTTAATAAATATTAGAAAAGCATTGGTAGTGAGACACAAAAAATAATAATTTTAAAAAGTAATGATTTTAAAGGGGATATCATACAAGACTTACTACGATAATAATTAAAAATTAAAAATTTTGTACAACCGACTTTAATATAAATAATTAAGGATAACTCAAAAACTATTGGTCTGACCTCGATCAAATTTATATGGGACCACATGTGAAACACCAGCTCTTAACAATAAGATATAAGCTCTTAATAATAAGATATAGAATAATAAGACAAGACCAAGAATAATTGAAATTTAAGTAATCGATGCAAATATTGTTAAAGATGACGTAGCAACTGGTTAAATAAGTCTTTTCTTTTATGTTGAATTTGTATAAGTCTTTTCTACTAAAAAAAGTCATCTGTGATCAACAGTTACGTCTAAAATTCTTACGATAATTTCTAAAATATTGATATTTGTGAATATTAAAAAAATTTAGTAGATGCGCCTTCTTATCATGAATCGAATGGTATATTTAACTCATTTATTCATAAATTGTTAGATGCGCCCTTTTTTCTTACGACCGCGTGTTTCGTACCGAGCTAGATACAGGTCGATAGCGGAGGGGGTGTGGGTACAATCGCGTTCTAAAGTACTACATGGTATTGGGCTATTGTTTTATAATATTATAGTAATTAATTGTTTTAATGTAGAATCATAATAGGTGTTTTACTAGCTACTTAGAACTTTGGAAGAGGTGGGAATTAAAAATGGATAATGTTTACATGAGCATTATTTGTTATTTCTATCGTAAAATATAAAGTAGTTTGTAACAAGAAAACTTTAGCTAAGGGTAACACGCCGTCCATTATGACGTCTTGGGTTACATGGAAGCCAGATGTTAATGGTGTGTTGGTGTTACTGGATGCTACTTGATCATCACTTTCATCTTCGCTTGAGCTTCCGTCATCAGGTCGATCACATGGTAATTTTTTCGGTATTCTTCCTCCACACTTTTAACTTTACTGCACAATTTTCCCCATTCACCTTCTCCTATCATATTTACCTTTTCGATCACTAGTTTAGTCATAAAACAATAGATATAAATAATTTTTCTTTCCTTCCTTTTTAAAACATCGTCGCGAGTCGCAAAGTAAGCTGTGTATGCGACTGTATTTTTGGAGCGAACAAAGCGCGGGAACCAATAGCATGCAGGCACACTAATACTGGCGGATTGTTCCCCCGTCGCGCGCCTTTCGTACCAATATGTGATAAATCGCTCAGTGCCCAAGTTCAAGGCCAGCGTTTGTTTTTCACCGTTCGCGCGTACATTAACCTCCATTAGTCAGGTGATATCAATTCAGTTTCCACTGCTGGTTTTATGTTTCAGTATTTTCATGATATTTTTTATGAAATTATCGTTTCATTTAGCTGTACTAACATGATGGCGCGTGAGTAAAGCTAATAAAACGTTGTTAAAAGATGATTTTTTTTTCATCAGGATCGACTTTATTTGTAACCCATGATCAAAGGTATACTTGGTGCTGTCGCCTGTCTTAGTTTTCGGGAGCGTTCCAAAAATACCCTGTATATAACTGTCCCAGTTGGTTACTTTATTAACTTCTCTTAAGAAGGATACTCTTTGTAGTATTATGTCATACCTTTCCATCAACATTTTCCGTTTGTCGGTTTTTTGTATGAAAACCGAATATTTTTTAGAATTGTTTTTATAGATGTTGCACTACCATCATATAAGTTTGCAGATTTAAGGGACACAAGTAATTTACTTACGGCGGGGTATTTTTGTCTTGTGTAGTAGTCGTAAACATAGGATCTAATAGCATCAGCATTAAAATTATCGATACCTGACACAGTTTTTGTTTTTTTCGCTTTTTGGGTGTGTGCAGTACATTATCTTTACAGCCAAAAGTCCCGTACTTTTCCTTTATAATATTTCGGACAGTTTTTATGCCAATTCCAAGCGCTTGTGGGATTCGTTCTTGTACTTGGGTAACTTTTAAAAGAGGCCCTCTATTTGCTGACTCCCTTTCAAAGTACTCGTGCAACTTCAAAACCAATTCACGAGACTGTCTGTTAAGAGTACGTCCTCTTTTATACATGATGTCTAGTTCTCACGATAGCGGTAATGCGTAATCAAAGTCCGGAATTAGCAAGCCAAGGTCAACGAATATAGCAGAAACAGTGCAAGAGTGATAGCCGAGTCAGAAAATGTAATAATAACCAATAACACAAAAACTTCCAAGATAGCGAGAGACCGCGCGAAGCATTGACGAATCAATGAAGTACAGAGAAAAAATGGAGGTTAAAATAAATTTTTTTCAAAATCAAACTTTTTCCAATTATTTTCCAATACTAACATATTAAATATCAATAAAGCTAGAAATATATGTGGTCACATTTTGTTTTTATATGTTTAAACATTAAATAACACGTTTCTCTCTTTTCTAAACGTAAAAGTATCGATTTTTCAGAACATCGATTTTATTTGGTAAAAAATGTTTATAACGGTTGTCGTGAAGCGACAGTAAAAAAAATAAAACCTAACCTAAGTACAACAAAACAACAAAAGTAGAGCCAGAAAACAATATATTTAAATTTATAAAAGGTATTTACAATTTTATAAAAAAATGATGTGAGGATGATGGTGGATGAAGTGAGAATACAATTAGATTATAAAAAAAAATAAAGGTGAGAGAATAGGGGAATATAGCGTTGAAGTGGGGCCTAAAAGTCGAAGCGACACACGTTGCGTTTGTAGAAGTAGGTTTCTTAGCAGCGACGGCACGCAGCGCCTGAAGCCAGCACACGCCTTTTGCGCTTGTAGAAGTAGGTTTCTTAGCAGCGACGGCGCGCAGCGCCTGGAGCCAGTACACGCAGCGTCCGGAGCCGGCGCACGTAGCGCCTGGAGAAGGGGCGCGCAACGCTTAGAGCTAGCAGTTGCAGCGCCCAAAGGTAGCGCCGGCGGTAGGTGCACTCGGCGCCTGGAGTAAGTAGTAGTAGTGCCCGGAGTAGTGTGGCCCCCGCACTTGTAGTAGACTCGAAGCGACTCCCGAGGTAGATGGAGGCTGGTAGGATCCCGGAGTGGCGCGGCCCGAGTTTGAAGAAGGCTTCGCCGAAGACTTCACGTGTAAATGGAGGCTTGCAGGATCCCGGGGCAGTGCGGCCCCGGGATAAGACCTTTAGGAGATACTTCTAATTCGCGAACTGAAGCGAGACTGCCTTTCTTCACCGATTGTTCGGCTTTTATACCTTTCTAGAGAGAACGGAAAAATTATTTAAATTATACGCAAATTTTTTGTAAATGGTCAAGAGAAAAGAGGATTTATGTGGAATTATCGAAATAGGAATAATAGATCGGTAGCAAATTTGAATATAATTACCATGGAAACGATTTAAATAAGAAAGACAAAACATGTCAAATTTTTGTTTTAGGTTTATAATAAGAAAACTATAAGATTTAAGTGGAAAATGAGATATTATTGATATAGGAAAAAAGGTAGCGCAACTGCCCACACAAAGTCCAAGATTGTAGAGTTACGGAAAACTAGCTAAAAGATCGAAAAAAGGTAGACTCCATTGACACCAATTTATAAGTGCTGATAATGTGAAAATACGAAGTAGAAATGATTTGTTATTGTGTTCTTATGGTTTAAAATCGTTACAGGATCCTATGGAAATAAAGGTGATGTAAAATATCCAGTTTTGAGGTGAATGCAGAAAATCGAAACAGAATGGAAAAATGAATTTAAAATAATGTAAAATGATACGTGAGTAGCATAACACTACATTTTCCCCCCGACCCTGGAAAATTTTTGACTCAGCAAAAATTTTGATATATACATTCTAAAATAAACCATAAAAACACAGCTTTGCAGAAACAGACATCACCAGGCAAAATCAGATATACTATCTCTTACATACATCATCTGCCATTCAGGTAAGGGTGGAGTTCACATTCAATGACTACCACTCTAAAAGTGTGTTTTCGAAACGACATTAAGGCTTATTTAAGGAGTAGTCATCCGCTCCTGCGTGGAAAAAAAAAAAGGTCGAAGAAACACCACTCTTAAAAGTGTGTTTTCGAAAGGACATTCAGGCTTATTTAAGGAGTTGTTATCCGCTCCTGCGTGAAGATAAAAAAAAATTATTAAGGGAGTAATCAGCCGCTCCCAAGTGAAGATAAAGATAAAGAAATACCTCAAGTAAGCTTTAGTCGCTATGCCTTAAGTAAAGATTAAGAACGGCCAGAGCGGTAGGGCTCAAAGCCAGAAAACAGTGGTAGAGCCACGCGGCAGCTTTTATTGTCGCACGGATGGGCCGGCTCGAACCGGGGTAGTACCACGACCTCACAGAAAACCAGCGTGAAGTAGAGGTTTACCTCTGCGTTTCGCTTGGTGAGTGCAGGTGGCCGGAGGCCCTTTTTACTGGAAATGAGGCATTCCATCTTAGTCCTCACGGGTGACAACGCATCTACATTTTGATTTGTAACAGAGGATAGATGTAGATGTCTATGGGCCGCAGCAAACACTTACCATCAGGTGGACTGTGTGCTCGTTTGTCACCCTTATCCTATAAAAAAAAAAAAAAAAAAAAAAAAAAAACAGCAACATCAACGAGATGTGTCTGAAATAAAAATAAAAAGTGACGATTAACCAACGAAAGTTCGAGGTCCTAAAGCAAGATGTGTTGAAGAACACTGGATCATCAAACAAACAAACAAATTAAAAGAAATAATAAGGTGAGAATGATGGTGATATTTATACATATATACAAATTAATAGTTAATAAAAGTTAAGAAAATTTATGATTTTATATCTTTGATGTGCCACTTGCCTCTAACTCCATTAGGGTCTTCAAGTACATAGACTAGTGGTGACAGTTTAGCTATCACTTTGCACTTGATGAACTTAGGGGCAAGTTTAGCATTAAAGTATGCGCCGGCATTGCTTAAAACATGATTTTTACGCCAAACAGTATCTCCCACATTAAATTCTTTAAAAGACCGGTGAAGATCATAGCGAGCGCTATTTTTAGCGTGCGCTATGTGAAGTTTAGTTTGAACTTTGTGAAAGATAGATGAGAGGAGACCAGCATTAGACGCGTAAATATCACGAGGCATAAATATTAATTCCTCGAGGTTCTGAGTTGGAGTATAGAAGGAACCACAAGGTATTGTTTCCCTACCAAAGACTAAAAAGTTTGGAGTAAAGCCAGTAGCTACATTTGTAGCGCTGTTCATTGCGTACTGAATTTTAGTAAGATGGTTGTCCCATGATCTATGATCGTCTCCTACTAGAGATGCTAGAGCTGTAATAATTGTACTATTAAACTTCTCCGTAGGATTAACCTGAGGACAATATAAAGCTGTGTGAAAAATAAAAGGAACGTTATAAGAATTTAAAAATGAGTGGAATTCTCGCGACTGAAATTGAACAGCATTGTCCATTATAATAGTTTGGGGAATGCCATGAACTAGAAAAACTGAATTTTCCAAAACATTAATAATATTAGCTGAAGTAGCACGTTTAAGGGGAAAAATCATAGTAAATTTAGTAAAATTGCAGTTAATTACTAGAATATACTGATTTCGTCTTCGAGTCATAGGCAATGGACCCATAAGATCTAAGGATATAGTTTGAAAAGGTCTGGAGCAAAGTTTAGGTTTACCCATAAGACCATAGGGAGAATGATTAGGGTGTTTGTAGGTTAGGCAGGTTTCACAAGTTGAGATTAAATTGGCAATATCCTTAAACATACCAGGCCAATAGTATTTTAAAGATATTTTCTTGAATGTCTTGAAGATACCAAGATGGAGTTCTGAAGGGGAACCATGGTTAACTTCAATAATTGCATGTCTATCTTGAGGTAGTGGAACTTCTTTCCAAATAAAGTCATCGTTTAGACGATCGGGAGAATGGATGCAGCGGTAAAGTTTGTTATCCCTGATAGTATAGTTGGGATATGAGTCTGGGTTGTTGGAGCATCCGAGAAAAATCTTGTTGTAGTGCTCAAGTTTACGATCGGGTGGTTCTTCAATCGTAATAGGATGTACGCCTTGAGGTGAAATTTCTCGTGTATCAGGACGTTCTTGATTCTTATGTCTTGATAATAAATCTGGAACAACGTTATCCTTTCCTTTTTTATGTTTCAGGACAAAGTTAAAGCAAGATAAGCGTAAAGTCCAGCGAGCAAGTCTTCCTGATGGATTCGATAAGTTCTGAAACCATTTAAGTGCAGCATGGTCAGTATATATTGTAAATTCTTTACCATTGTCTAGGTAACATCGCCAATGTTCTAACGCAGTTATTACAGCCAATGTTTCTCTTTCAGTAGTTGAGTAGTTCTGTTGATTTTTGTTTAGTGCTTTACTCATGTAAGCAATCACGACTTCTTTGTCATCTTGATGTTGAGTAAGCATTGCTCCTATGCCATAGTTTGATGCATCACAATGTACAGAGAAGGGTAGTTCGAAGTTAGGACAAGCAAGGACAGGAGCAGTTACCAAAGCTTCTTTAAGTTTCTGGAAAGCAGCTGCAGCTTGTGAATTCCAAAGAAATTTAGGAGCGTTCTTCCCGGAACAGGTTAGTTGATTGAGTGGAGAGGCAATAGTGCTAAAGTTTGGAATGAATCTTCTGAACCAGCTGCAGGTGCCTATGAATCTTCGCACTTCTTTTCTACAAGTAGGTACAGGATATTCTAATATAGCTTTTATTTTATCTGGATCAGCACGTAGACCGTACTCGTCCACTAGAAAACCAAGGTATTTCAGTTCTTTCCTGAAGAATTGACTCTTCTCAAAGTTAATAGTCAGATTAGCATATGAAAGTTTTTCATGTACTTTCATGAGGAGTGATATGTGTTCATCAAAAGTCTCGCTAATGATAACGATGTCGTCCAGATAGCAAAATACCTTGTTCTCAAATTCAGGGGTAAAAAGCATATCCATTAATCTTTGTAGAGTTGCAGGTGAGTTAGAAAGACCAAAAGGCATTACCTTGAATCTAAACATACCTCTTCCAGGTACATAAAATGCAGTTTTATCCTTATCAGCAGGATTCAAGGGAATCTCCCAAAATGCTTTCGCAATGTCGATGCTTGATAAGTATTTGGCATTCCTCAAGTTGTCCAAAATTTCGCTTATTAGTGGCAGACTATAAGCATCACGACGTGTAACTGAGTTAAGCTTCCTGCTGTCTACGCAGAAACGCCATTCACCATTCTTCTTCGGAGTGATGAGAACTGGAGATAACCAAGGACTTTCGCATTGTTCAATGACGTTCCATCGCAGCATCTTGTCAACTTCATTAATTAACGCCTTTTGTTTTTCAGGAGACAGTCTGTAACATCTTTGTTTGATTGGAAGAGAATCACCAGTGTCAATCTTGTGGGTGATTAAGTGTGTGCATCCCAGGACACCTTTTTCTTCAAAAGAAATTGTCTTGAAACGTTGGATGATGTCATTAGCGATGTTCTTTTGATTAGGAGTTAAATGCTCATAAGGTAAAACTTTAGTATCTTTAGTTTCGATAGCAGAACATTTAGATTCTGTAAAGTTAATAGAAGATAAAACACTAGGTAAAAGATTAAATTTTCTCCAAAAGTCAATACCTAATATTAGCGAAGGAAAAATTTCAGGAAAAACGTAAGCTTTAATTAAATGAGTTTGATTATTGAAATGAATAGGTAAGTCAAAATAACCCAAGGAATTAACTTTTTGATTATTAGCAGTAGAGACAGTAATAAGATCTGACTTGAAAAGTTTGCAGCCCAGTTTAAGAATTTCCAAATGAGAATTATTACCCAGAATAGTTACTGAACTGCCAGAATCTAGTAAACCAGATAAAGTTAAGTTATAAATTTTGACATTAACGAATGGACGATTAAGATCTTGTTCCTTGGAGTAGAGTGTAGAAGAGATTCTGTAACAAGAAAAGAAGTTTTGAATTGTTTTAATCCAATTAGTCCAATCGTCGTTATCAAAGTTTAAGTTACTTTTCAAGTCAGTAGTTAGTTTTTTTGAACTAGTATTAGGTTTGGGAGAACAAGTAGGGCAATCTGCAGTTTTAAAACCCTTAAGACCACATTTGAAACAAATCACGAATCGTGGTTGAGTACAAGTGTTCAAAGAATGTCCTTGTTTACGACAGCGAACACAAAAGGAGGTTTGTTGAGGAGCTTTAGTTTGAGAGAGACTATTAACTTGTCTAGAAGGGTATTTGTAGGATGGAGTGAATTTATTCATGAGGGGAGGAGAGGGTCGTGAGTTATTAGAAGAATTTGGAGAGTCAACTGAACTTGAAGTGGAATGCTTGTAGTTGAATTCAGAAATAAGAGGACTTTGTTGTACATTTGGTTCTTTAAATTGTTTGTCTCTGTCTAGGAATTTTTCATAGTTTTGGCAAGTAGCCAGTAGAGAGTCGATAGAGTCAATGTCTTTTAGAGCTACGAAGACTGAATAACATGGGCGAATATTCCTTAAAATAATCTCCAATTGTTCTGTTTCAGAAAGTTTCTTCGAAAGACGAGAAAACATTCCAGACATGATGGAAATATAGATGACAATAGGTTCATCTCGACCTTGAGTTCGATTCCTAATCGCTTCTAAAAGTTTGTGATCATAATCAAAACCACCAAAGTCTTTGATTAATAACGAAGAAAGTTCGTTCCACGTTAAGTTTGGATTCTGATTATATTTAAATCTGAACCAATGAAGAGCATTGTCAGTGAAAATTTCAAACGCTTGTGAAATCAACAAGTCTTTGGACAAGCCACGAGCTATACAGTATTCTTCCAGTTTTTGAAGAAAGGATCTTGGACAGCTTTTACCATTGAAGGTGTGTCTTTTCAGATCTTTGAAGACGTTGGTTGGAGAAAAAGATTGAGGTGGTGGTGGAGGATACGGGGTATGGACCTGAATAGAATTTTGAGAAACAAGAGGGAGTTCCGTGACAGTCGGGTCAACCGTGACAGTCGGGTCAACAGGAGGGTCAAGTGATGGAGGGTCATTTTCAATTGGAGCTGGAGACAAGGATTTAAATTGTTTAGTAATATCGTCATATTTCATCTTCAAAGTATCGAAAATAGCTTTAAAGTCTGGATATAAGTCAGTATCTATTCGTTCCAATCTGTAAAAGATATGATTAATAAAAGTTTCTATTAGTCGCAAGTATTTGGTTTCGCCTTGTAAACATTTTTTAATTTTACAGTCCAAGTAGGTCAAGGTAGAATCAATTTGAGACAAGTCATCCTCAATCGGAATTGTAGAAGTCAGAATATCTTCAGGGTGAGAATTCGCAACTAAACGCAAAACCTGTTTTTTTAGAAGTAAAACAGTATTAGCTGGTTCCTCACATCTAATCTTCACTTCGTATTCGAGTTCGGCCTTGTTAAGAAATTCGTACTTAATAACCCTTTTCATTGTTATAATTATGTGTAAAGTTAAGTTTAAGAAATAAAAATTTAATTAAAAATTATACCTCTTTAAGTTATCTAAAATAAAAATATTAAAGTGATGGATGTAAGTAAGGTGTTAAATGTAGGTCTAAATATAATCTAGATAAGTTGAAAAACTAGATGAAGTTTTGTTCTAGAATAAAAATATTAAAGTGATGAATGTAAGTGTTGTGTGAAATGTAGGTCTAAATATAATCCAGATAAGTTGAAACACTAGATGAAGTGTTGTTTTAGAATTTGGAAGGTATGAAAAGGATGAATAAATGAATGATGAATAATGAGTTAAGAACGAAAGGGAGAGCAATTAAATCAAAAGGGAATGGACAAGGCGCAGTAAAGGTGAAGAATTAAGAGAGAAAGAGGACTTTTACGTTGGGCGCCAAATGTCGTGAAGCGACAGTAAAAAAAATAAAACCTAACCTAAGTACAACAAAACAACAAAAGTAGAGCCAGAAAACAATATATTTAAATTTATAAAAGGTATTTACAATTTTATAAAAAAATGATGTGAGGATGATGGTGGATGAAGTGAGAATACAATTAGATTATAAAAAAAAATAAAGGTGAGAGAATAGGGGAATATAGCGTTGAAGTGGGGCCTAAAAGTCGAAGCGACACACGTTGCGTTTGTAGAAGTAGGTTTCTTAGCAGCGACGGCACGCAGCGCCTGAAGCCAGCACACGCCTTTTGCGCTTGTAGAAGTAGGTTTCTTAGCAGCGACGGCGCGCAGCGCCTGGAGCCAGTACACGCAGCGTCCGGAGCCGGCGCACGTAGCGCCTGGAGAAGGGGCGCGCAACGCTTAGAGCTAGCAGTTGCAGCGCCCAAAGGTAGCGCCGGCGGTAGGTGCACTCGGCGCCTGGAGTAAGTAGTAGTAGTGCCCGGAGTAGTGTGGCCCCCGCACTTGTAGTAGACTCGAAGCGACTCCCGAGGTAGATGGAGGCTGGTAGGATCCCGGAGTGGCGCGGCCCGAGTTTGAAGAAGGCTTCGCCGAAGACTTCACGTGTAAATGGAGGCTTGCAGGATCCCGGGGCAGTGCGGCCCCGGGATAAGACCTTTAGGAGATACTTCTAATTCGCGAACTGAAGCGAGACTGCCTTTCTTCACCGATTGTTCGGCTTTTATACCTTTCTAGAGAGAACGGAAAAATTATTTAAATTATACGCAAATTTTTTGTAAATGGTCAAGAGAAAAGAGGATTTATGTGGAATTATCGAAATAGGAATAATAGATCGGTAGCAAATTTGAATATAATTACCATGGAAACGATTTAAATAAGAAAGACAAAACATGTCAAATTTTTGTTTTAGGTTTATAATAAGAAAACTATAAGATTTAAGTGGAAAATGAGATATTATTGATATAGGAAAAAAGGTAGCGCAACTGCCCACACAAAGTCCAAGATTGTAGAGTTACGGAAAACTAGCTAAAAGATCGAAAAAAGGTAGACTCCATTGACACCAATTTATAAGTGCTGATAATGTGAAAATACGAAGTAGAAATGATTTGTTATTGTGTTCTTATGGTTTAAAATCGTTACAGGATCCTATGGAAATAAAGGTGATGTAAAATATCCAGTTTTGAGGTGAATGCAGAAAATCGAAACAGAATGGAAAAATGAATTTAAAATAATGTAAAATGATACGTGAGTAGCATAACACTACACGGTCACAACACTAAGGCAAAGATCCCAAAGATATAACAGACATGTCATTGTAATAGGTCCTGTGGGAATATTAATCAACGATTAATTCGTGTTTTTGAGAGCATTTTTCGAATATATAGTGAAACTTGGTACTTACGAATAATACTTATTGTCATAGTGTACGGAAAACATAGTAATTATTTAGGATTGTGAATTTGATTTTTCTATTTCTTACGTCGACGTTCATACAAAGTTATCGCGGCATGTATAATCAGAAACGTCAAATCGGGCTTTTTGGATTGTCGCGAGTATAAAGACGAGGATATCCGTAGTAAAACCAGAGTAACCGACATAGCCCAAAGGATTAGTAAGGTGAAGTGGCAGTGGGCCGGCTATATAGCTCGAAGAACCGACAACCGACGGGGAAGAAAGGTTCTCGGGTGGCAGCCTCGTACTGGCAGGAGAAGTATAGGACGTCCACCCACTAGATGGAGTGACGACCTGGTAAGACATGTAGGAAGTCAATGGATGCACGTGGCTCGGGACCGTGCTTTGTGGCATTCCTTGGGGGAGGCCTATGTTCAGCAGTAGACTTGTGAAGGGCTGTAATGATGATGATAATGAAGAAGTGGGAATTCCTATAATATTACAGGATTGTTATAATACAAATACAAAATCAATATAATGTCAAATGTTTATGTCAATCAAATCAAAAATCAATTTTGACAATAAATCATCAGTAGCCCATGTCCTCAATGTATTGATCTATTTTATAGTAGGAAATAAACAACAGTACGCCCCTTGATGCAGTAGTGCGAACTTAAACTTGTTTATATAGCACATTAACTAGTGCTATAGCTCACAAATTAGTAAATAATTAAGGATTCTTATTCTAGACAACATAAAATCTGTGGATTTAAAAACAATATTAGAAATTTTATACTATCAAATATAATGCGTGTGGTTACATTAGTTTATTTTAATTAATTGAACCACCATGTAAAGACCCACCTAAATTTGATCGCAATGTTAAGTTTGAGAAACAATTTGATAAAGTCATCGATATATAATATGTACTACGCACTAGATATCGCATTCCGAACATTGACTATGTTCAACTCAACTGTACTGCAATCAAAGTAAATTGAAGATTTGTGAATACCATAAGATAATTATTATTACATTTTATTTAGAAATATGTTTGTTTAGATTTAAATAAGATATTTTATATTAAATTCTTATATTTATTTTATATTAATATCTTATTTTATATCAAATTAAAACCTTCGCACATGCGCGACTACTACTCCCGCACATGCGCGAAGACATAGAGTAGTACACAATTTTTGTTTGGAATGGCTTCTCTAGTACGTAGTAATGTCGATGGATAAAGTAAACAAAAGTAAGCTGTAGTAACATAAATATCATTCTTGTAATGAACAAAGTCATAGAGATAGAGAGGCTGGAGTATGTGATAAGAAGCATATTATGACTAAATGAACTCAAAAGAGAACGATTGATAAAAAAAATCCGGATGGATCACGTAAATAAAGACAGTAGCTTGAGTGGTAGAAAAACTAATAGTACATATAATTTCATCATAAGTGAATAAATTACTGATAAAACATACCTTTTTATTAGATCACTAGTGTCATTTTCGACGGTGGCTTCCCCTGTCGATTTCTTCGGTGAATTATTCTGCATTCCTACACTACTATTAACACTTAAATCAGTCTTATAACTTTTGACCGGCGTCCGTCTCTCTGTCTGTTTCTCCTCTTTACAAATATGCGTACTAATTGAAGCTTGTGTACATACTACAATTTTGGGTAAATTACTTTCAATAACCAAACGACATTGAACTTTATTATCAGTGATGTAAACACCACGTTCGGACGGCAGTAACGTTGCGGAAACAACTTTGAAACAATCGTTGAGCTCCGTCAATACAGGATCGCGTCTGTCTGAGAGATTCTCTCGGATAGATTTCATCATATCTTCAAAATAGAAATTTCTGACTAGAATCTCCAATTCAGCTGTGCTTGCTATCCTTGCAGAGAGCTTTATATACCTGAAATATCACAATCATCATTAATTACTGTCTTTTCTGAAACTGCTACAACGATTTTTACAAAGTTAACTCTGATTTCGATATTTTACATTTTAAAATATAAATTTAGGGTGATAAACGAGTACATAGTTCACCTGATGGTAAGATGTTGCCTTAAAGCGTAAGCCGTAAGCCCTCCCTAATTTATACAGTCCACTTTATTACACGCTAATAGTGACTAACATTTTTTTTTATGGGGAAATGCCCGCTTCCCGGGGACAAGGACGGGTTATGTCGAATGTGTTCCAGCCTCGCCGCACATAGACAGGGCGACAGGAACGTTTTCGCGGCCCTCCTCGGGAGAGGCCTACTTCTCCTTCATTTCCTTCTCAGGTATTGATATTACGAGAACACATGGCGCGCCTTCCTCCGTGGCCTCCAACTTCATCTGCACATGTTCCAGACGGATGTAATCCAACGTCCCCACAGAGATAAGACCTTGGTGGAAGGTTGGTTTCCATTCGCGGATTGTGTTTCGGCTACACGGATCACAAACAAGCTTCAACATGGTCGAGCTTCACTGTGAATCGCGTTCGCGTAGAATTAAGTAGTAGAAATGAATCCTAATTTGTCCGAATTTTAATCCCTTAAGCATGGCAAATCTCTATAGAGATCGATTAATTTACTTATAACTTCGCGTTCGCTTTGCTGGTCGGTGGATGACATTTTGCACCGGCATACGTGCGCACCCGCTGCCTGCCGCAGCACAAATGTCTTTGGTAAGATGAATAGAATAGAATAGAATAGAATATTTTTTTATTCAATATACATTACATGTGTAATTATTATTGAAAGTCATTATTTACTTTACCATTGGTTCGAAAAAAACACCTCTGTCTTGGGAAGAACCACCAAGAAACCCAGCGGGACTTTTTTTTTAAATAGATTTTACAATATAAATGATTACGAACTATTTACAAAATTTATTTTAGAAACTGCTTGGAAGCGATCACCTCATTCCCAGGGGTTATTATCAACCATGTATTCATTTATACTATAATAACCCTTTTTATACAGCTTCAGCTTAACAAAACATTTAAACTTGGTAATAGAGAGAGCCTATACACTTTCCGGGACCTTGTTGTGATAGCGTATACATTGCCCTAAGAATGAATTACTGACTCTGTGGCGTCGAAAACTGGCATCACTAGCTTGTGTTTGTCCCTAGTGTTTACAGAATGTACATAACTTTTTTTTACTAAAATTACCTTTGTTTTTGTGAACATACATTAAATTTTCGTAAATATACTGAGGCCAAAGTTAATATATTTATTTCTTTAAATTCATCTCTAAGAGACTTTCTCGGTTTTAGATTGTAAATAGCTCTAATGGCCCCCTTCTGTAAAACAAAAATAGTTTCTGAATCAGCCGCATTTCCCCATAGCAAAATCCCATAAGACATTATGCTATGGAAATAACTGAAATAAACTAATCTAGCTGTCTCGACATTAGTGAGACCTCTAATCTTTTTTTATAGCATAGGCTGCAGAATTTAGTCTGCTTGCTAATTTGGATATATGGGGACCCCACTGAAGCTTTGCGTCGAGAGTGATGCCAAGAAAAACAGTGGATACAACAGGGCTAAAAGATGTAATCCACTGGCAAAACGGATGTAATCCACGTGCTCTAACTGTGGATGGGAGCATGAGCTCGTCCTCCAAGAACGTTATAGGTTAAATAAAAATTTGGATTCCCAATCAGTGGTCCGCGGACCACCATTGGTTCGCAACAGCTTAAATATGGTCAGCGAAAATTTTAAATATTTTACCTACCTAATCGTTTTAAATAACACATTTATTATTTTGTCATCACGCGAGCAGTGCAACATCTAATCGCAATTTTTTACCAAACTTATATATAGTTTAATTTCATTTACAATAAATACACAAATAATACAGTGAATGAATGCTGCTTTTCAGTTTATTGTATAATTAAGTTAAAAGATGTGATAAAAATGTATTGTTAGATTAACATAATTTTTTTCTTTCGCCTTGTGATCCCTGCTGGCAACAAAGAAATCAAAGTGATCCCAGTTCAAAAAAAGGTTGGGAAACCCTGGTCTAGATGGATGGCAACAAGCAAGATCACCTCTGTTGGGACGCTGGATTACATCTGTCTGGAACATGCTTAACTCAACCTAACAGTGGTCAAGTTTTCTACAAAATAACCGACTGCAACATTTGAAATGTTACAATAAGCAACATTGCAAGAATATTCAATAGCTTTATTTATAATAAGAATAAAAAAAACATGGGTCAGTGTCGTGGAACACTCGGCTGGAACGAAGTTCCTTTCGTAGTATATTATTATTGATAAACGTATTGTGTAATTGATTAACAAATACAAATAAATGAATTACTAGCATTTATTAAATGAAGCGTCATTTAAAATAATATTTCTTTCATGACAAGATAAAAAACAATGGGAAGGAAATAGATATTATTCCATCTCGCTCGCACTATAGAAAAGGGTTCGTCACTGAAAAATCTTACTTTTTTTCGCCTAGCCCCATCCGTCAAATTCGTACAGTGCGATAAAGAACTTCGTTCCTATAATTAAGATTTGATTTAAGAATGGATGTTTGGTTCCTCTAACCTTTTTTAGGACCTGGGAAGAATCCATTGCACTGCCACAATACGTTCTGGCAGACTTCACAAGTCCTACATACATATACATCATATGCTTACAACCTCATTGGTGCCAGCAGAGATAACCACTGGATTAATTTTATGTGTAATGAGGTGGTCGCTACCATGCTGTTTCTAAATGTTTTCATACCAATTGTATAAAATACTATATTGTAAATTATGCTTTTAAAAAAAAAGTCACAGGACAGAGGTTTTTTCCGAACTAGTGGTAAAAGTAAAAAATTACTTTCAATAAGAATTACATGTAATCTATATTGAATAAAGATGATACTATTTTATTATATTTTAATGTGAGTGTTTATCTCTTGAAGTATAATGGTATCAATTTCATTCTGCCCGTATATAATTTCGACGTGTAGCGGCAGCATGGGAAAATCCACTACTTCATAATATCATATCGAGGCTGTCATAGAAGGCGAAAGAGGGAAACTAAGTTAAGAGATGGGTATCAGCATCTTTTTGAGAATAGAACAGAACAATAATAGAGGTGAATTTGCCAATCCACCAACCCTGTGGCAGTACCTCCATACAAAATAAAAAGCCTACTAAAATACTGAATGAAAACCCAAAAAAAAAACTTCGAATTTAAAGTTCTACTAGTAGCTCTGACGTTCTGCACGTCACTGTACCCATAACAAGCTTCGCAACTATCCCTTCCCCTCTCCAATGAGTCTATGGGGGTGGCGTATGTTCAGCAATGAACTTGTGATGGATTGTAATGATGATGATGACGTATAACTACTTACCTATCTACATCATTCATCTTTTTGGCAGCTGCTACTAGTTCTAATCGCGTCTGTGCAGCGAGGTCCTTCCAGCCTTGCTCTTCATAAGATCGTAACGCATCAGTTAAAAAAACCACGGCCTTTCCTGTCTCACCCAACTCTGAGTAAAATGATGCTAGATCACGACCTATTTGCCGGGCAAACCTGAAAATAAAGTATATTCAATCTCTGACGGCTCCGTGGCGCAGTGGCTTGACAATGAGTTACGGCGCTGAGGTACCCGCGGATTTGAATCCCGTACGGAACAAGTATTTGTACGGCCTACAAATTGTTATTCTGGATCTGAATGTTTGTTCTAGTGAAATTTATATACGTAAACTGCCCCACAAGAACAAAAAAAGTGAAAGAATCTTCTTTTTAGCCATCAGTGAATCATCGTTTGGACTGCGGAGCCTACCAAAGTGTGAATCATTATATTTTGCTGCTTACTGTTTACCATTCCGTGGGTTCCGTAAGAGATGACTATTGGATATAATTAATAGAATCAGGCGTTACTTTGCGGAAGTCCATTATATTAAAGTTGGTAAAAAGATGCCTCTACACGAGGATCTAGACTCTGCGGTGGCTGACCGCTAAGTGCAGCCACCGCAGTCTACATCACCTGAGGATGCCTCGTGTAGAGGCGAAACACGTGTCGTATTGTCGTCAGTGGTGTGTCTTTCCTAGTGTAGTGGTGTTGGGAGTAGTGGTGCTGGGATTAGTAGTGATGGGGATAGTGCACGCAATTGCGGGAGGGCGGGAGGTGCTCTTCAAACTAGGTAAGACATCATTTTATCGAGCGGATGTACGCTAAGTAATTTTTTACCAACTTTGACTATTGGATATGAAAGACTTACGGCTTCCTGTAGATGGCGGTATAACCATTTGGTTATACCGCCATCGGGGGTAAAATTCCCAGAACGGCGACAGACAGCAGCGTCAAAGATGTAAGACGTCTGGCACTGAGATTGTCCAGATTAAGACAATTCCTTCCTACAACCAGAAGGGCCCAAAACCATCAGTGTAGTTTTACGGGCTGAAAAACTAAAATATAGTGCTAATTGAGCACCGATTAGTGTTGCCGTATGGTGGTGGCGTAAGAAAATATACAATACCCCATTTCGTCCCGTGGGTATCATAAGTGGCGAGTATTTTTTTTTATAGGATAAGGGTGACAAACGGGCACAGTCCACTTGATGGTAAGTGGTTGCTGTGGCCCATACACATCTACATTTATCCTCGTTTGCGAATCAAAATGCAGATGCGTTGTCACCCGTGAGGACTAAGATGCAATGCCTTGTTTCCAGTAAAAAGGGTCTCCGGTTCTCTACACTCACCATACGAAACACAGCAGCATTAAGCTGCTATTTTACGCTGGTATTCTGTGAGAGCGTGGTCCTTCCCCGGTCGAGCAGACCCATTCGTGTTACAACTATACCAGAAATCTAGTTGCAGCATGGCTCTACCACGTGTAAAAAATGTATGTATTCGTTCACTACAGCTGTAAAAAACCCAAATCAGCAGTGGCAAGTGTGTGAAACGACTGTGTTTTAGATGTTAAGTATTTATATAAATTCAGACTCAAACCTTAGTCTTCCAATATGCTTATATGTACCCATTGCCAATTCGGCCAACTCGAGGTAGTATTGCTGGAAACTGGTCTTGCTACACAGAGCTTGTTTCAATCTGTCAGTTGGTGTTGGTTGTGCATTGTTCGGTTCACTGTCACCCATCCCCGCTGACAGCATGACTACTAAGTGCAGTTGTTCTGATGTAGGATCAGGTGAGCCAGGTAAGAGACCACATAGTTTACCTAGTTCATGCAACTGAAAGCATAAATTTTACGAATTGTATATTATTTAATGGATTGATAGGATATCTACAAGTCAGTAGTAGGTGATCAATATCTAGAATAGTGTGTAAATTAAATAGAACTAATTCACATTTATTTCAGTTAGATTTAACACCTCACTAGCATTGTGCATGTGATTTCTTTTTCTTCTAAACTTAATTCTTTCCGAAAAACGTTTAGCTACGTGAGATTTTATTTCTGTTATAAAATCTCTAGATAGCATAAAACAAAATCGCTTCCCGCCGTCTGTACGCTTAGATCTTTTGAAGTACGCAACGGATTATGATGTTGTTTGTATCAATAGACAGAATGATTTAAGAGAAAGGTTTATATGTATAATACATGCATATTATATATTTCTTCTGTCCGTGTGCATGTGACTGAACTTCTCTCAAACGGCTGGACGTATTTTGATGTAATTTTATGCGTGTGATTAAATTGATTAGAAAATGCTTTAGATGCACAATGGAACCTGGTAGGTGGCGTTGTTGTAGAGATCGAGAGAAATCACACGTGCAAAGCCGGGGCGGATCGCTAGTCATCTATAATAGTTAAGTATATAGTCTATGTGGGGTACACTTGAAAATTTTGCGTAACTCATAAATAAAGCAATTAAATGTAAACTAATATATTTATTGATTTTCAAAGTATTCTCCATCACATTTTAAACACATATATTTGTTTACAGTCACGGGTCGAACATCATGGAAAGAAACACGGCCACAATCAAATTCTGAGTACCAACGTCTAATGGGGCCTGTACACCATCGGCCCTGATTGACAACCACAGAATGGAGTATGATTGTCACAATTATTGCACGGCTGCTCATACATTTGTGCATCCTACATATTTGTACTGTCATCTGTCCGAGATGGACGTTGAAACAGTAGCAGCTGCCGCTATTTTTATTTAATTAGTTTATAATATAAGCATTCTTTAAATGTACATTATAAAAGAGTGGTGAAAAAAAGGAAGCAAAACAAGTTGGATGTTAACAATGCACCGAAATAGAACAAGGTAAGTAGGTAAGTTTATAGAGCATCGGTGATCATGTAGACGCGCGCACGATCATGGCCGAACTTTCTTTGATGTTTGTCTGAAAAACCGATAAAGCGGCCATTACGCTCGATCATCACCGATCATGGGAAATCATAGGCGATTATGCCCTCTACACGATCGTGATCGCTAGCATTCGTCCGATGGTGTATAGGCCCCATCATGGTGCTCAAATGAAGTGCTTCCCTCCCAAAAGCATTTTGAAGACGAGCAGTGGAATCTTGCAGAGAGACTGAATATTTAAAATCAATATATGACTTTCTTCTTTTAAAAAATATAACATTCGAAATTCAAACAATTATGAGTGGACAGAAGTGCAGAATTTTTAGTGTGCCCTATGTATTAATTTTATATATTAATAAGCTAACCAATAAGGGCATCCACGACTTTTTCTGCCACCAGGGCGGCGCCACTAAAAAGTGAGGTATAATATTTGACAGATTTCATAGCGGGGAAGTTAATTTGTTCGGAAAATGTAAAGATTATTGTTTCTCTCCGAACTATTGGCTATATTTTAAATTAATAAGATTAAAAATAAATAAACCAAACCACAGATATTCATAAAAGTAGAAAAATTAAAAAAAAAGTTAAAAATGTGCAAAAAATTCAAGAGCAAACCACTAACGCATTGTTTTGTGTATTAATATAATACTCCAGAAACTAAGAAACTTTTATTAAAAACCAATTTCTTAATTAAATTACATTGTGTAACAAAAAGCTTTACTTCAGTGTCAACTAGCGACATCTGTTAAGCAGAAAATTATTAGCCCTCATTCTGTACTCATTACTTTTTCAAAGCCGGGAGTACTTTGCCACAGTGCATTTACATTCAGTGTCAAGCTATTAATGTATTTCAAGGGAAAACACAAAATGCATACAGAATGTCAGAAGGACAGGGAACTTAAGAAAAAAACAGGAGGTCTACTGTAAAATCAGATCTTGCAACACTGCCCAGAAATGACGAGTCTTCAACTTGAATAAGTGGCTTTTTCCGGCGGATAGATCTCTGGCTTACTTTGGAGCCTTGGTTCCGCTTAATTACTTCAGCAATATGAGCTATAAAATAGCCTAAGTCTCATCACATGCATTTGGAGATCTGTCTGTTCATCTGCCTGTATGCTGTCGTATGTGTTGAAGACTGCAGTTTCATTTTCTGACTATCAGTCATGCAATTACGAATGTAATCTGAGTGAGAAATAAAGTCCGTAATTTATTACATTCTTATTATAAACGCAATGGACTTTAACAATTCACAACACAACAGTTGTTATTACTTATTATTGCAACAAATATAACTGGCGGTTATAATTAATATTAATTTAATGCTTAAATTTTACACACTATCATATCGCATATCTCACCTTGTCCTTAGCGTGGTGTAGGAGTGGAGCCTGAGTAGCAGTGCACAATTCTACAGCATTATTCCCGCCAGAAGAAGCTGAGGCAGAAGCTGCAAGGCGTTCGCACGCACGTAACGTCTCCGCACACGCTAACTGTGCCCAGCAGGCCGCAGCACCTTCCACTGCGGTGGCACCCAAAAGAGACAACTCCACTATTGTATTATGGACTGTACTTAGACAACGTGACGCAATCTGGTAATTGATAATAAAAAAAGATATGATGTAATAATACCACGGGTAACTTAACCAAAAATAATGTGATACTGCTATAATTGAATATATAATGTTTTTTCCCCTCAATGTAATTTACTCCCAGAAACCAAAGAATTAAAATTCAAGTTAGAATATCAAATTAAAATTTTAATTGTAACATTAAATTTAAATTCCTGTATAGCAATAAATTCAATTAACAGATGGTTAACCAAGGGGAAAATACTTAACTTAATTAAAAATTTAATTTTACTCCAGTAATTATTCCATATCAATACCCACACATCGACACAGATATTTGATGCTCTTTTTAATTCAGACAGCAACATTAATTAGGCCTAATAACAGTAACAATTGCTCCACTATAGCTTGATAATAGCTCTAAAAGCAACTGTTATGCAGTACTTTTTTTTTTAAATATTACCCCCACTCTAGGATTTTTTCCTGTATCGTGGAGGCAGTTTACAAACACAAATTGCACAAGGATAAACATCCAGACCCGAAACAATTATTTGTAGGCCATACAAATACTTGTTCCGTGCGGGATTGCGGGAGTACTTAAGTGATTGTTTCAGTTTCTCAATGACAAAATCACAGTGACTTTTTACTCATAGTGATTTTTATATATTATATATTCATATACACGCATTTTACATACTTAATGTAAATGTAGAATGTTATGTATTTTGATCTAATATATTATATTACAGCTTTGAATACATTATTAGTATAATTATAGTATAAAACAAAATGCTATATTTGTCTGTGTGTCTATTGAAAAATTAAACATTCTTGATAGAATTCTACGCAGTGTCCATCTGTACTTAAACAACACTTGAAACAGTTTTGTGTGCGGGCATATTTTTATATAAGGATAGTATATTTTATATTTAGTGGGGTTTTGGGATCAAGTTGTAAAAAGATGAATGACATTGTGTGAAATATGGGGCGAGTCGCTTATATAAACACCACTGTATCTCATAAATTATATTAATCAAGATTCAATTACTGGCATTTTGTAGCAGCATTATTGAAAATAGATGTAAAGGTATATATTACTTAACCAACTGGACAACTAGTGTGCATACATTATGTTTTTAGTCTACAAGTTTGGAGTCAATGATACATTATTTTTACTCCATCATAATTTTTTTATAAATGATGTGAAGGCATATATTTTTCCTTCATTCTTTATCAACTAATAAAAATTCACTACTGCATGCGCACACTTGCACCTAAAACAATGTTGTTGGTTGCAAATGATTTTAGATGCATAAGTGTGTGTAAATGAGTGAGTAACGATAAGTTGAGTATGGTCTTGGTTTGGTTTTTGTATCTACTGAATCGTATGCAGTGCTCTGTCTTTCTTACTTGTTGAAGTCTTAACCAAAAAGGGGTAACTTGCTTGACATTACATTGACAGTAACGGCAGTAACCCAAAAAGAACCATACTCTAAGGTTATTATACTCGAACTGGTATTATAATATAGATACTTGAAATTGACTTACCTCCCAAGGCTTATACATTAACAATAACATGGCACTTTGACGTTGAAAAAGATAACTTCGGAAATCCAACAAAGAAGCTTTTTTCTTTATAATAAGCTCTCTAAGATGTTGAGGCACTAAAGCTGTTAGACGCACTGCTTGCCAGGAAGTAATAGGTTGCCTAAATGTGTCAAGCCATTTTGGACTCTCAGCAACATTGGAATTGAGCACAAATTGGGAAAACAAAGCATCTAACTCATCATACTGGACTAGAGCTTCTTCATATAAACCAAGCATTTCTAATACAAATGCTAATTGTTCCTGCAATAAAAATTCATCATAGATATAACTGTCTATTACTTAGGTTATTTAATTTAAAATGACTAATTGCTGTGTAGTTAAAAAGTTAAAGTTGCAGTTACATCCCACTGCTAGGCACAGGCCTCCTCTCATCTATGAAAGGGTTTTAGGGCAAGTAAATGTCAGCTGGGCCATAGACTAAATAATGTTACTATGTAACAGATACATCACTCCCATACAAAAGCGAAAATACCTACGCTATAATAACCTACAAAATTTTAATAATAATCCCAGACGTTAACTGCAAGCAGAAATATACATTCTGCACGCGTATCGGGAGTTGAGTAAGCTTTGCCCAACACACGACCTTCGTATGGCTGCGTCATCGAGCGAACGCGCAAGGGATGTACAAAATTGAAAAAATAAAAAATTGGTAAATCCAATTGGGCATGCCGCATTAAAAAAATTACGTATAACATGATTATACGGAATTTTTTAAAATAGTTTAAATACATTTCGACAGCACTATCGGCTTCAACACCCTCGAAAACCATGAAAATGACACCCATGATGAAAAAATTGATACCTAATTCAGCCGCACTCTTGGATTTACATTACGACAGCACTATCGGCTTCAACACCCTGGAAACCCATGAAAATGACACTCATGATGAAAACATTGATACCTATTGCAGCCGCCACCTTGTATTTACATTTCGATAGCACTATCGGCTTCAACACCTGCGAAAACCATGAGAATGACATCCATGATGAAAAAATTGATACTTATTGCAGCCGCCATCTTGGATTTACATTTCGACAACCCTATCGGCTTCTAATCTCTCGAAAACCATGAAAATGACACCCATGATGAAAAATTTTATACCTAATGCAGCCGCCACCTTAGATTTACATTTCGACAGCACTATCGGCTTCAGCACCCTCGAAAACCATGAAAATGAAACCCATAACGAAAAAATTGATACCTATTGCAGCGTACCTATATCATTATTATTATAATCAAGTATATAAGAAATTTGTTTATTCGAATATTGCGTATTTGTACAGCGATCTTTTTGAGCCGCTGCAAAGAACCGTAACAATGTCCACCAACGACGGCGACTGACGCCGAACTAACTGAGTGACTCAGTCTCTATTTAGTTATAATTTATTCATACAAGGCTGCCGAATACACCGAAAATTTGGCCATTTCGCAGCCGAAAAAAATTTATTATAACTAAACTAAACAAAATTAAACAACTATTTATATTCAATGGCTTCCCACATGATAGGTGAAGAGTTTTAAAAAATAAATTGATTTGAACAATTGATATTTTCAAAAGTTATCGTGTTTTCAAGCCCTGCGAACTTGATAAATCCACACCATAAGCCACTAAAACCTCTTTTTAGGGTTCCGTACCTCAAAAAGGAAAAACGGAACCCATATAGGATCATTTTGTTGTCCGTCTGTCTGTCTGTCAAGACCCTTTTTCTAAGGAACGAGTGGAGGTATCAAGCTGAAATACTCAAGTCTACTGTCCCTTGGAGCTGTGAAAAAATCAAACTTCTAAGCCAACGCAATCAAAAGATACAGCCGTTTATGCCGCAAATTTTCGACATTCGCAAGAGAATCAAAACTTACAGGTTACTTCCCGTGAACTCAGAATCTTAAAATTTGGTACGAAGCAACGTATTATAGCACAGATAAAGGAAAAATTGCGAAAAGCATAAATTTTTAGTTAAATCATAAAATGAAAATATTTTCAATAATTTTAAACTTATATATCTACGGATTTGTTCGGAACCCTCGGTGCGCGAGTCCGACTCGACTAGATACGATTTCATGCGACAAAACGTTGGAATCTTAATTTTTAGGCCCTAGTAGAACATACCGACGCGCTTAGGCGCTTACGGCATGCAAAATACTACGAGGGTGACACTGAGTTATTAGAAAATCAAAAACTGAACAAACTAGCAAGTTATTAGTTTTATTATATCTTTTCGAAATAGTGTTCATTTACATCAACACATCGCTGCATCCAATGGAACCACTGAGAAAAGCACTTTGCCCACTCGTGCTTAGGGGTCTCCTCGACGAAATTTTGAAATGCAGCCACTGCTTCCTCGGCGTCCATAAAACGTTTTCCTCGAAGTTTTTCTTTTATTTTCGGAAATAAATAAAAATCGCAAGGTGCGAGGTCGGGGCTATAGGGCGGGTGAACCAGTAATTCCACGTCTGACGTCATCGTCAAGTCGATTGTTTGCTTGGCGGTGTGCGTCGAGGCGTTGTCGTGGTGAAAGAGGATCCTACTGCGAGCTCGTTTCTCCTGAACTTTTTCCAAGACAAGTGGCAAACAATTGTTAGTGTACCACTGCAGTAACTGTTTTTTGATCCTCTAAAACTATTGTTGCGTAATGACCTGTCCTTCCGAAGAACTGGGCCACCATCTTTTTTCCCACGCTTCGACCTCTCTTCACTTTAGTTGGCAACTCCTCGGAAGGAAACACCCAAACAGCAGACTGTCTCTTAGTTTCAGGATCAAGAACAATAAATCCAGCTTTCGTCACCTGTAAGTATGTCGAACACAGCATTTGAGTCATGTCCGTTAAATCTTTGAACCATTTCACGACACCAATCAACACGACGGAGATTTTGGGCCTCTCTCAAATTGAGGTATCCACCGGGCACAATGCTTTCTAACCGCTAAATGTTCATGGAGAATTTTGTGCACTTGACGCATACCGATGCCTAAGCTTGTCCGAATCTGCGTGTACGCATACGCCGCACAACACTGATGTTATTTTCAGTCGTCGCCGTAGAAGGCCGTCCCTCACGCAGATCATCGGTGAAATTAGTGCGACCACGTTTAAACTCATTAAACCAGTTGTAAACAGTGGCACGAGATGGGGCTTCATCGTGAAAGGCCAATCGAAGTCTATCATAACTTTCTTGTTAACTTAAATGACATCGAAAGCCACAAAAAATCATTGTACGAAAATTGTCTCGCGTTCTGACGTGACTCATACAATTTTCAATTTGCCGCCTAATTGTAAACAAATGACAAATTAATAAAATACACACACAATAATATTGGCAAAGAGTTCCATTTTCAAAATTTGAACTTAGTTTTTTTATTATATCGTTTACAAGTGGCCAGTTCTAAAAACTTTCAGTGTCGCCCTCGTAGAAAAAATTAAATAATATGTTAGAATTTTACAAAATGATAAATAGCTTTATTTGCTTCTACGAATTCTCTGTTATTAAGATACTTGTACTCTCAGGAGTGATACAAGGTCGCGCGTGGCTAGTCGCTTAAAACTTTTAAGCATTTATTCACAAAGCGGTTACAGTTATTTTGCAGTTGTTTCGGTTCAATTTTTGATAAGGTTGTGTTATATTAAGCTACTTAACATATATACACAATATTGTGTTTAGTTTTGTTTATTTTTCTTGCATTTTCATTCCACTGAGAAATTTTTATTTTTAGTTTAGCAGTGTCACAGATTGGCGTGACTGCTATGAGTTAAAAATATCTTTTATTATCTGTTAAAATAAAAATAATATGAACACTTGAAGTGTATACATTCATTCATTTAAGACAATTGTTAAATTATATAACAAATAAATATAGTTCTTAAGCTTAGTTGAGTAGAGCCTAATTTGAATGTATTCCATTTGAATGCATCATCTACATTATTCTATTGGTTATTTTAAGACTCATAATGCTCATAAGATCATCATATCATCATTCAGGTCACTCCATAAAGTCCAAGACGTATTAAGTATAAATATACTTAAATATATACATTATTACCTCGTTACTTTTAGTACATAGTACTATTATTTATTCTGTGCTTTAAAATATTGTAATAAAAATCTGTGATTATTATAATAATCAAGTATGTATCAAATTCGGTTTTTCGAACAATTTGTATTTGTCCAGCGACCTTTTTGAGCCACTGCAAACAACCGATACAGTATCCACTCACGACGACGGCTGAGGCCGAAGCAGTGGCATAACAGTCCATACTATAATTTTTCGTAGAGGTATTAATATGTCTTGACAGTTTGTCCATGTTGCAGTAGATGTCGCTATTTTTAAATTTAGCCATGCTAGGTCAATTAAGAATCAAACAAATTAATTAATAGTTAAAAATATAAACGAACTTACTATTTTGTCACAAAACAAATTTGTATGTAATTAAATGTTTATTGTAATTTATTTATTTTACATTTATTCAAGTGAATTATTATGATTTAGCTGCTGCAAATTGTTATCTCCGTTTATCTTTTATCTATGGCAAGACCCGAAGGGAGATAGGTCATTTTGGATTTCAAACGGTCTGTCAATGTTACAAATGTCATTTAAATTTAATTTTATTATATATACAATATTAAAAACTATAATAAAAGAAACTAAAAGTCTAAAACTTGTAGTTTGTGTGTGTAAAACTAGTAACGTAATTTAATTTGTCTGTTTGTCATTCCATTTCCTTTCATGGCTTGTGAATGTGCTCTGTTTGTGTTTATAAGATTTTTTGACTACTTTGCTAGATCCCCGGACTCCGAAGACTTCGCCTTTTTCGTTGGACTTACGCATGAAACTCTGGACCCTGATTTGCTTAACTATTTGTGCTCTGTTGACCTGGACTTTGGCTTCTTTTGAAAGAGGTTGTTGTGTACTATTATAATAAAAGGAAGCATTATAAAAAAAACATCTAACCGCTAAATAATTTGCCTAAATTATATTGTATACAAAGTAATTTGCAAAAGCCAAATCAATATTAAAATGATTTGACTTTTGGTAATAACTTTGAAAATAAATAATAAATATTTATTGTAATAAAGAGCATCTTAGTTCTTAGGGCTGTAGGGGCGTCGTATATCGATAGATGGCGCTAATGCTACGATTCTAAGAGATAACTCTACCCCCTATATATGATGTACTCTGTGGGCCGAAGTGAGTGAGTGAGGCAGTCTATTTAGTAAAATAAATTATTACAAGCTGCTCAAAACACCGAAATTTTTCGTGATTTCTAGGCCGAAAAAATTAATTATAACTAAACAAAAGAAAATTAAACTGCCAGTTACATTACATGGCTTTCCACATGATAGATGAAGAGATTAAAAAATAGATTGAGTTAAACAATTGATACTTTCAAAAGTTATCGTGTTTACACTCACTCCATGTGGACTTGATAAATCTACACCATAAGCCACTAAAACCAGTTTTTAATGTAAAAATTTTAAAATAATATTAATAAGTTTAACAATCATTTATCTTTCTGTCAATGAGCTTTTTATCATTTATATGTTCAATATGATTGTTAAGCCGCGTATCCACCAAAAATGTTGACAACAGTTGTTTCCAACTGTTTCCAACAAGCGTCCACCGAGGGAACAAATGTTGGCAACAAGCGTATTCCTTTGATGTTGCCGTCGAAAATGGAAACAAGTTTTGTTGGCAACAAAACTTTGGCGGAGACGCGGATTTAGATACGATTTTATGCGACAAAACGTTGGGATTTTGATTTTTAGGCGCTAGTAAAATATACCTACGCGCTTTGCGCTTAATACAATAGACGCTAGATAGGCCATCTACCGCCAATAATTTGATAAGAATCGGTAAGTCATGAAATCGTGAATTTTAATAAATGGATCAAACATTATGATAATTTTATTCATTATGGTTAGTTTCATTTTTTATTCGTTTATTTTAATAGTTAAAATAAAATTATAAAACAAAAATAAAAATTAATTAAATTTTATTTTCAAAGCGTGCAGCACCCCTTTGATACGTGTACTCCCGGGAGTACGCTATCCGGGAGGTATATAACGCGAGACCTCGAGCGAATGACGGAGCCCTGGCCGGGCGGCCCCAATGCGTGTTGACGAACTTCACATGCCTTCGAAATCTTTCTTCTCATTTCTTAGACATATAAGTGTTCTCACAATGTTTCCTTCAATGTTGGGCACATGGTAAATCAGCACTAAAAATTGCAATTAACAATATCATTGGAGCCGATGATTGAAACCGGGTTGCTCATGTACTGTGAAATTTACAGCAAGCGGTTAGCCCCTGAGTTACCATGACTTATTTAGTAGTTAGGCTCTGTATAGTAGTGCCATAATAATATCCACTTTTCTATATCACTCTGAGGGTGCTGTGAAAGGCAACAGAAAGAAGCTGATCAGCCAATCTATGGGGGAGGCTTATGTTCAAAAGAGGACACTTGACAGGCTATTTATTGTGTTATTAATGAATAAAAACTTAACAAACATTACAAAAAGCTTATTACCTGCAAAATAAAATATGTACAAAAATCCCACTCAGGGTCGTTTCGCTTCTCCCTTTGTTCTCTCATATACTCCTCAAACTTAATTAAAGTTTTGTTATACGCTACAAGAACAAAATGTCTTATTTTTGCTACTAATGATCGCCATGACTCTGCACTTCTTGCTTCAGATTTTATTGGATTTATAACAGAAAGAAATCTATCTTCTGTTTGCTTTACAGCAAAATCACCTTTTATCTTGTCTAAAACTGTAGTTCGTGGGAGCAATTTGTTAGTTTTCCGTATGTCATAAGTTTCTACTAACACTAGCATCCAGTCTGTTACACCATTCTTTTCCATTTGTTTTAACCATGTTTCTATCTCTTCTCTTAAAGTAGTTTTATAATATTCTATATCCTGAAATTTTAAATATTAGAAATTCTAAATACATATTTCTTTTATTGGATATGGTGACAAACAAGCACACAGTCTACCTGATGGTAAATGGTTGCTGTGGCCCATAGACATCTACATTTATCCTTGTTTGCAAAGCACAATGCATATGTGTTGTCACCAGTGAGGACTAAGATGGAATGCCTCTTTTTGAGTAAAAAGGGTCTCCGGTTCTACGCTCACCATACAAAACACAGCAGTGTTAAGCTGCTATTTTACGCTGGTATTCTGTGAGAGCGTGGTCCTTCTGGTCAAGCCGACCCATTCGTGTTACAACTATACTACTAATATAGCTGCAGGATGGCTTATACCATGTATAAAATAATATAAAATATAAACCTAACCATAAACATAAAACTCTCAAACCTGTCACCCAGAGGGGTAGATAGAGATTAACCTTTACATGTGCTTGAAACCTAAAATATATTAAATAAAGTAAAACATTTACAGTAGTTGTAATAAGAAATATTACATTAAAGACAGATTAGTTACACACTATGCATAAGGCTGAGATCTATAGACCGTACTTTGACTTTGCTCAGACTTTACTCAAGGAAAACTTAGCTAATATAAGCTTAGCATAGTCTTTGTTTCTGAATATATAGTTGTATTGGGCTAAGATTAAGCTAAGCTTATGCTAAGGCCCAGGCAGTCAAAACATGAATGGCTGCTTTATTCCATGCATTATGTTCTTGATTTTCATGACTGACTCAACATGAAACAGAAACTTTTTTATTTAATATAGATTATAAATAATACTTATTGAAAGTCACTCTTTTGTTTGATTACCACTGGTTTGGAAAAAAACCTCTGTCCTGGGAAGAACCAGCAAGAAACCCAGCGGGACTTTTTTTTTAAATAACAGCTTACAATTATGATGTTACACAAATTAACAACAACAAATTAGAAATAGCTTGGTAGCGATCACCTCATTTCCAGGGGTTATTATCATCCATAAATTCCTTAATATTATAATAACCCTTTTTATACAAACTTAGTTTAATAAAGTTTTTGAACTTTGAGCAGGTCAAACTTTATATATTATCTGGAATTTTGTTGTAAAAGCGTATACATCGCCCCAAGAATGCTAGTAGTACCACTGCCAGACACAAGCTAGTAGTACCACCTACTCGATGGAGTCGAGTAAGTGGTACTACTAGCTTGTGTCTGTTCCTAGTATTTACAGAATGAATATCACTTATTTTTGTAAAACTACTTTTATTTTTGTGTACGTACATTACATTTTCATAAATGTGTTGAGAGGCCAAAGTTAATATATTAATTTCCTTAAATTTTTGTCGCAGCGACTCTTTAGGCTTTAAATCATAAATTGCTCTTATGGCCCTCTTCTGTTTCATCATTTCGAAGTTAGCTCTATAAATACCAACATTGTCTTAACTCGAAAGTAAAGTCTAAGCAAATTCAAAGTACAGTCTATATACAGTGGTACCTCGACATACGAGTGCCCCAACATACAAGCTTATCGAGATATGAGCCGGTGAGCGAGTGATTTTTTGCTTTAAGTTACGAGCGAAATTCGAGATACGAGTTTCGGTATACATATTTAACCCGGTATGTCAGTAGAGGAAGAGATTGTGTCTCTGGGGAAATCCATGGGTCTAGAGGTGGAAGAGAGAGACATGAACGAGCTCGTCGAGGAGCACACCCAGGAACTGACAACTGAAGAGATACAGTCAAGAGTTACAGTCACAGCAGCATACGGAGGTTATGCAAGAAATTAGTTTCGAGGAGTCAGAGGAGGAGGTTATTTCTACAAGTGAGATAAAGGAGATCTTAGGAATGTGGGAGAGAGTTTCACAGTTCATGGAAAAGAAACACCCAGAAAAAGTTGCAACAGGTCGTGCATCTGATCTTTTTAATGACACTTGCCTAACTCATTTCCGAAACATTCTGAGAGGCAGGAAGAAACAAACCTCCTTGGACATGTTTTTTTCTAAACAGCCTATAGGTGAAAGCTAGAAAAATGTAGCGAAAAAGGCAAAGACCAGTGAGGATGTCTAATTTATTTATTTACATTCTCTTTTTTGTTTTTGTACAATAAATATTTGTCATTTATAAATACGTTTTTATTATTCAAAACCACGTAACAAAAATAACTGGGGTGACATTTTTGGGGTTGGAACGGATTAAAGGTAGTTCAATTGTTTTGTATGGGGAAATTTGCTTCAAGATACGAGTTATTCAAGATACGAGCAAGGTTGCGGAACAAATTAAACTCTTATGTCGAGGTACCACTGTATAGATATAGATCTCAGCCTAAGAGTATCCTACCTTAAAATTGTTATCTCTCTCTTTTTTACTGATATTATATCAAACTATAATATGTATATATCTTCTTTCTTTATTTTATCGATTATTCTTTTTTTTTTTATAGGAGAGGGGGCAAACGAGCATGCGGCTCACCTGATGGTAAGTGACTACCGCCGCCCATGAACAACTGCAACACCAGGGGAATCGCAGATGCGTTGCCGGCCTTTTAAAAAGGAGTACGCTCTTTTCTTGAAGGTCCCTAAATCGTATCGGTCCGGAAAAATCGCTGATGGTAATCGATTCCACAAGGAGGTCGTGCGAGGAAGAAAACATCTTCTAAATCGCACAGTGGTGGACCGCCAATCATCCAGATGGTGTCGATGGTATCGGGAGTTCTGCCGCGATGTGCGTTCGTGAAATTTGGCGGCTGGGATTAATCCGAACAATTCCTCAGAGAACTCCCCATCCGAGACTTTGTTCAGCAAAGACTCGACTTCAGATACAAGTTTGTTCCGGTACTCAGCGACGTTTTCCCGAGAAATATTGGCACGGCCGGTGTATAGAGCATCACCAGTGCTGTCATCCGCATAGCAATGAATGTTACCAGTTAGCAACATATCATTGATATGCAGAAGAAACAGCGTTGGTGATAGCACACAGCCTTGTGGAACACCTGCGTTAATAGGCTTGTAGTCAGAGCATGCACCGTCTACAACGACCTTGATGCTCCGATCTGCAAGGAAGCTGGTGATCCAATTGCACAATTTCTCGGGAAGCCCATAGGAAGGGAGCTTCGAAAGAAGCGCTTTGTGCCAAACCCGATCGAAGGCCTTCGCAATGTCCAGACTAACGGCCAACGCCTGCCCCTTGGACTCTACTGCCTCCGCCCATCTATGGGTCAGGTAGACCAGAAAATCACCAGCTGATCGACCCCGACGAAAACCGTATTGGCGGTCACTAATCAGCTGGTGATCCTCAAGGTACCGGATGAGCTGGCAGTTAATAATGGATTCCATTATTTTGGAGAACAAGGAGGTGATCGCGATAGGCCTATAGTTGGATGGGTCTGAGCGGTCGCCTTTTTTAGGGATCGGGCGGACAAAAGCTGTCTTCCATGAATTCGGGACTACGCCTTGGGAGTAGGAGTACCAGAAAAGACGCGTTAGGACCGGTGCCAACTCCGGAGCACACGTCCTCAGCACAATTGGGGGGATTCCGTCAGGCCCACTCGACTTCTGGATGTCCAGGGAGAGCAGTGCTTTGCGAACCGAGCGCTGTGAGAACAGCACATCCGGCATGGAGCACTCACACCGCGGGATGGTCGGCGGTGTTTTCCCCCCGTCATCAAGAGTCGAGTTGGACGCAAAAAGGGAGCCTAAAAGGTCGGCTTTGTCTTTTGCGTCATGGGCCAGTGAGTCATCCTCCCTGTGCAGAGATGGTAGTGATGGCTTACAGAAATTCCCTTGGACAGCCTTGACGAGAGACCAGAATGCACGGGTTCCCGAAGGAAGGCGAACTAGTTTCTCGCCAATTCTGCCTATGTGCTCTGACTTTGCCTTGGCAATAACTCTTTTGAAGGACCTGGAGGCGAAGTTATACTTCTTTTTAAGTGTGCTGGTATTTACATCCCGAGTCGCCGAAGCCGCAGCCCAGGCTTGATAACACTCCTGCTTACTGCGTAATGCAGTCTTACAGGAGCGACCAAACCAAGGCTGAGATCTGCCTCCGATGGGTACCACAGATGATGGAATAAATAATTCCATTCCCTGTAGCACCACATCAGTGACAGAGTCAGCAACAGCGCTGGGATCATCCGGCGAGAAGCAAACCCGCCCCCATGAGTAGGACCGCATTCCGTCCCAATCCGCCGACCTGTAATGCCAAACACGGCGGCAACCTGCAGAACGCAACCGCGAAGGGAGCGTGAGTGGCACCACACTCCGGATCAGACAATGGTCCGAAGAGCCGAGAGGGGCATCGACGGAAACCTGATATCCGTCCGGATGAGAGGTCAGCAGAAGGTCCAACAGGGAAGGTGTATGATCCTCCACATCTGGAATCCGCGTAGGCGAAGTAACCAGTTGTGTCAGACCATATGCCAAGGCAAAGTCATAAACAGATCTCCCCGCATGATCGGTTAGACGTGAACCGAGCCATTCGGCATGGTGGGCGTTAAAATCGCCAAGGATCACGATCTCTGCGGATGGGACCTGTTGTAGCAAGAAATCTGTAGCCATTTGGACGTGGTCGATGAGTCGGTCTGTTTCGGCATTACCGCTATGGGACCTATAGAGGCACCCGTAGACGCGCGGATGGTCGTCGCTGTCTACGCGTAGCCAAAGGATGGACAGGTCCGAACCTTCAAGACTGCCCTCGGCAGTCGTCGAGAACAGATGTCCTGTCTGACATACATGCAAACTCCAGCCCGAGGCACAAAGGAATGCTCCAATTTGTACCCCGGGCAGGAGAGATACGAAATATCAGCCGGAGAGGAAACCTGCGTCTCGGTCAGAAAGAGCAAGGCCGGCTTCGCCGTCTCGAGATGGTAGTGGACGGCGTTTAGGTTAGAGTGAAGTCCCCTGATGTTGCAGAAATTCACGGATAGCGTGGCAGGGGTCGCCTTGGTGTTCTTGCTCAGTTTGCCCCTAGCAGTAATGCTTTTGAGCGGAATTTTGCCCCCCCCAGAATACGCGGGGCAGCCTGAGCACCCACGCTCAGGATCGGAATAACATGGTCGTGGATGCTCAGCGAGGGATTCTCCAGGGGTGCTGGTACCCTCCTGGGGTAGTTCTTCGTGTAATTCCGCTACCATGTTGATGGGGGGGGGGGGGGGGGGGGAATTGGGCCTCCGGCCACCTGCACTCACCAGAGCAAAAAGCAAAGCTTCTACTTCACGCCGGTATTCTGTGAGGTCGTGGTACCAACCCGGCTCGAGCCGGCCCATACATGCAACAGCAAAAACTGCTGCGTGGCTCTACCACCGTTAAATTCTTGCAATGTTTATGTCTAATCCTACCGTAAAACTGGCGCTATTTTGTAATGTCATTATTGACATCAGTAGGGATGTCGATTCTTTCCGAAAAAGGTCGATTTTTAAATTGATTCAAATCGTAAGCTGATGTAACAGTTCACAAAAAATCGATTTCTAAAATATCTATATATTTTTAATGTTTGCATTTATAATGTAAATATAAATCCATTTTATGAAAAACAAGAAAGATACCATGATAAATGATCTATTATTGAAATTTGTTTTATTTTAACAGTACCTATTAGGGCAGATAAAAAATAAAATAGGTTAGGTTCAACTTATGTCAAAGAACCGAATTGATTGACCCCGACTCCACCTGGTACGAGTCTGTCCTACCCCTAGAGTGGTTTTATAGCGCCGGAGACGTAGCAGTCTCAAAATAGATACAGAAATCCTTCTGAATCAGTCCCCTTATTTTTTTACAATGAAGGGGATTTTTTTCCCATAAAATGGATTTATATTTACATTATAAATGCATACATGAAAAAAATATTGATATTTTAGAAATTGATTTTTTGGGAATCGATACCTCAGCTTACAATTCAAATCTATTTAAAAAATCGATCTTTTTCACATTCCTACTGACAATAATAATAAAAATGGCATCAGTTTCACAGTAGGAATTGACATAAATATTGCAAAAATATTTGATTTACAATATTTTTTTCTCAATAAGTACGTATTTCCGCATATTGAAACTTTGTGTGTGTGCTTATAAAAATGTAATCTTTCTGTAAAAATACGTATCAACACCAAACTCGACGGACATCAATGGAAAGTCGTACCTTTATATTGAAATTGGTTGTAGAATTTTTTTAATTTTACCACTTGTCTTTTACTAAGCATTTTCAATATTTAGATTGTGTAGCTATTGCTCTGATATGAAAATTGATGTCACAAACGGTCACCAATAAAATATATTTATGCAATAAAATAAACTATTGAACATACACATTGAAATAAATTTAGTAATTAAAATAACTTTCATATAAACTTAGGATTATCCAAAAATCTTACCACACAATCTGTCCAGTAAATATGTAAAATTGGGCGCTTTAAAAGGTTCAGTTCTGACTGCACTTTATCCTTATTATATTTAGTAAAGGTGGCTTCTAAAAACACTGATTTAGTGATGCGACCATATGACCTCCTCCATTCGCAAGAATCTTGAGGTATTGCAGCAACCAAAGGGGCCTCCAATGTGCAAAATAAATTCCAATCTCCAGCACCTAATAAAATTAATTTTGTATGACTACTCAAACTGTTTAGTACCTATTAGTTAAAAATACTAAATAAGAAACATTCTTATGAATTTATCAAAAACTCTTTAGTTTTTATCAAATTTGATATACCATCTTCTGCATAAGGCGTAAAGCAGGAACCATAAACGTATAAGTAGCCATGTTCGTTAATAATTCTTAAGAATCTGTTATCAGTGTCCAAAGTTCTTTAAACTCTGTATGCTTTAAACAAAGCCTATCAACTTACATGTTATGATTGGCTTGTGTGTCATCCCTTCACGATCAGCTGGAAAGCTATCGACACCCTTCATTTTTCATCATCAACAAGATTCTTCGCATAGAATCCTCTTATTAGTTTGTGATTCTTCGACTTTGTAGGCATGACACAGAAAAAGACTACCTAATTAAAAATCATAATCCACCCACTTTAATAAACATCACTTGCAGTTTACACGCAGTGTTATTGTTGCTGGCATTAATGTTACAAATTAAACAAAACGCAATAATAACGAATTATTCCGACCCTTTTTTTTAATGGCATCAAAAATGAAAACGAAAATTTGTCAAAATTTGCTGTCAATGTCAGCCTCCACGAATTAAAAATTTACTCCATTCTTTTTTATTCTCTCTCTACGATTCTTTTAATATTTTTTTTATAAAGATTTTTGGCTTGGATGGTCGTCCTTTAAACCATAACTTAATTTTATTGAGATACAAATAGGTTATAATATAATATAGGGAGTGAGCTCTTGGAACACTGTAAGCGTTCCTCATAGGCATGAGACCGATATATCAAAACGTAACTAATAACGTTATGTTATCAAATATCATATCATATCGATAAACCTAAGAACATAACCGTTATCACATATCCAACCAAAACCCAAAATCAACTAATCAACGTACGAAACATAAAACGCAAACTGTAACGATACGCCAAAAAACGAAAACGGCCCAAAACCAAAACTAACCGATGTCCTTTGATATTCGTTGTTTCTCGTTCTAGCGACAGTACCATAAATACGTATGAAAGAGATGAAGCGAATATGGATTTCGTTGCGATGTTTTAGTTGTTATCATAAAACGGGTCACGTAGTGAAATATAATTATAAGAGTCTTAACAATAAGTCGACTTTGAAATGGTTAAAATTGCCTAATTTTTTAAGTTTGTGTAGTTGTGAGAGTTGTCAGATTTAAATGATCTTTAGGCCATTAAGCACTAGACTTAGATTTGTTTCATTACATTATATTTCGTTTAGGCAACTTTTGTTTACAATACAAACAATACAAACAATTACGCATATATATATATATATATATATATATATATATATATATATATATATATATATATTTGTAAATTAAGGAAGTAATTCACACCATGGTTTTCTCAAACATACATAATAAATGTATACCGGCGTATTTCAAAACTTTGCTAGCATGATTTAGGTTTCGGTATAAATAATAAATACCCACAGTGGCGCCATCTTTTAATGGATTATGTAAAAATAACGGGAAAAATAGTACTTTTACTGTGAGATGGCACTAGTATCAACATAAAGCTAGCTACTGAGGTCTTTCATACCTCTGGTTATGTTTTGGTTGTAAACCATTACTACTGATATCGATATTTGAAAACGGTTTTCAATAACGATATGAAAACTAAATATCAGTTAACCGTTGCAGCCAAAATCTGAAAACGCCCATGCTTAGTTCCTCATTTTTCTTAGAAAGAGAGGCACCGAGTTTGGTATTTTATCGCTTTCTAACATTGATAAATGTTTACACAAAATAAAAACATTACCAACGTTTAGACAGTTATTGACTTAAAGTAATATTTTAGACGTATGCTAGAACGATAATCTTACATTTTTTATCGCTAATCTTAGTTGAAATATTCCACATTGTATTTTAATTAACCTTATTATTAAGTAGCACGAAAAAAAAAACCACTAAATCACTTTAATGTAAGAAATTTATGACTCCAAATGTCAAACAATTAAATTCTAATGTATTTTAAATGGAGAGAAACTGAGTCTTGTAGATACCACCATTTTTCTTGGAATCACATTAGATGCCAAGCTTAGCAAAATTAGCAAGCAGACTTAGCTCTGAAGCATATGTTGTAAAAAAGTTTAGAAGTCTTACCAGTGTTGAAACAGCTAGACTATTTTACTTTAGCTATTTCCATAGCATAATATCGTATGGTATTTTGCTATGGGGATACGCAGCTGACACTAAAATTATTTTTGCTTTAGAGAAGAGAGAGAGAATGACTTTAAAATGAAAATGTAATGTACGTACACAAAAATAAAAGTAGTTTTACAAAAATAAGTGATATTCATTCTGTAAATACTAAGAACAGACACAAGCTAGTAGTACCAGTTACTCGACTCCATCGAGTCAGTAATTCATTCTTGGGGCGACGTATACGCTTTTACAACAAAATCCCAGAAAATATACAAAATTTGACCTGCTTAAAGTCCAAAAACTTTAATAAACTAAGTTTGTATAAAAAGGTGATTATAATATTTAAAAAAATATGGATGATAATAACCCCTGGAAATGAGGTGATCGCTACCAAGCTATTTCTAATATGTTGTGTTGTTAGTTTGTGTAACATACATGATTGTAAGCTGTTATTTAAAAAAAAGTTCCGCTGGGTTTCTTGCTGGTTCTTTCCAGGACAGAGATTTTTTTTTGAACCAGTGGTAGTTAGCCTTTCAATAAGTATTATTTATAATCTATATTGAATAAAAAAGTTTCTGTTCCTGTTACACGAATGTTCTTTCCCTTAAAACTAGGAGGTGCATTTTACGCTATAGATGACAACACTATTTTAAAATTTGACGTTGTCAAAAAAATGAATATATTGTTTTTTTTTTATAGAATAGGGTGACAAACGAGCATACAGTCCACCGGATGGTAAGTGGTTGCTGTAGCCCATAGACATCTACATCTATCCTAGTTTGAGAATCAAAATGCAGATGCGTTGTCACCCGTGAGGACTAAGATGGAATGCCTCTTTTCCAGTAAAAAGAGTCTCCGGTTCTCTACATTCACCATACGAAATACATTAGCGTTAAGCTGCTATTTTACGCTGGTATTCTGTGAGTGCGTGGTCCTTCCCCTACTACTACTTATACAGCTGGAGCATGGCTCTACCACGTAGAAAACGCCTTGTGCTAATCATTCGCCAAATCTACGTGGAGTGCACTTACTTAGGGAGCATTAATTCAAGTTTAACTTTTTTTAGGAACAGAAAAAGACTTTACAGGTTCTTTTCATCATCCACACATCAATGAGAAAGTTTAATAAAAAGTGTAGGCGTATCCGTCAAAAGACTCTAAGAGACAAAATGAATTGATCATCATGACGTTGTTAAACCACTGCAGAATAATTTAAAAAACTCGACTCTCGAAGATATATGTGATCCCAGCACCAACAGAGAAAACGTCGATACAATAGAAGCAGTATCTACACTCTTACCAGCTTTTTGTGACTTCAATTGTTTATGCTATCTTTCCGTTTGGTATAAAATCCTAATAGAATTTAGTCAGACACAAAAGCAAATACTAAATAATATAATAATAGTCTAGATTATCATTGGAAATGTATGAGATTAAAATCAAAGCCCAAAACTTTTTCTTCAAAGCCAACGTATTCACTAGTGGAAAAAGCTATTTCCTACGTAATAAAAAATGTGAGAATGTGGACATTTCGATTGAAGGAAGTAGAGAAATGAGGAGATATCGAAAACGTTTACCAGGAGAAATGACCCGATATGCTGGACTAACATTGCCAGAGGAGCTGCAGAGAGCTATGTTAGAATGTTTTGACATATTTTACGAGGAACTAGACCATCGCTACAGAGCAATGGATGATATAATCGTAACATTTAGTGTAGTTCACCCATATACTCTGCTAACGTCACCAGATGAAGATCTTCATGTAATAGTTCAAAAGCTGACAAAAATCTTCGATGAATTTTCTGCTTTTTTTGGTTTACGACTTCAAAGCTGCCAGCATTTCTTTCCAAGAAGCGGTTCAATGTAATTCACTGGAGCCTTTCTTATAAAATTGGGCTATTCTGAATCTGTTCCGAATGTAGCGCTGTGTCTAAGATTTTTTTACTATTAAGTTTCATGTGAAGGAAGCTTTTCAAAACTCAAGTTAATAAAATCTTACTTTAGGTCCACAATGAGCCTAGCGCGATTAATCAATCATTCCATTTTATCTATCGAAAATGACAACAAAGTAAACTTTGATAATATATTAGAATATTTTAGCAAAATAAAGTCCCATTAGCATGTATAGCATTTTTTGTTTTATTTTGGGGGGTGCTTGATAGAAAACCTCCCAGGGTGTCAACCCACGCTACTGTTGCCTGAAGCTCCTGCGTAATTAAATTAGTCCATTTCTGACTCTTCAGATTCACTGGAACTATCATCGCTTACTGAGATTACAAGTTTGTCTATATCATTATACAGAGATCCTCCACGGGAAAAATATTCATCGTCGTCCATTCTGCGCCGAATTGTGCTTTCGGAAACATCTGAAACCAATATAGGCATGTAAATGTAAATATAATTCTTAAATAAATTTCATAACCTCAACTATTTGTAAGCAATGTAATAAAACGGATAAATTATACTTAAAAACAAATGATAGATATGCGATTACAGTTTTTTTATTGTGTTTAACATTAAAATATCTGTACGTACCAGTTATCTTTGCTGTTCGACCGTAAAAATCGTTTAAACTGAATCGACAAGATTCGCAGATGTATTGATCCGCGCAGCTGTTAATTAACCACGAGTTCCTTTTCTCTACGACTAACGCTGTGGGCGATGAATCACGCTATTAAGCCCTTGGCACATTGTCATCGGGCATCAAGCATGAATCGGGCATCGTGCGTTGCGAGTATCAAATACTATGGAACTTATACTATCTTGGCACGCTGAACCACGCGTCTCATACGCGGGCATCTGGCGGCGCTTTAGGAGCATTACTAAATATCTAAACCTATCTACACTAATAGTTTTATTATTGTGAATTGTGAATATAATCCGAAGCTCCGCGCAACTAGCGTGATGCTATAAATATTGTACAAGTGTGACCGTGAGGTGCGGGTGCTTAAGTAAGGTTATACATTTTATTGGTTAATAAGTAGGGACTCGGGTTCATAATTGCTTAAATAGGATAATCTCAAGATTTTTTATATATTACAGTTTTATAATATATAAAAATTTATTTCTATTTTTACCTAAAGTTTTTGAAGTTAAATTTTTGAAGTGATAAAAAATTTTTTTGCAAGACACAAGGCATTCGTTTACTTATTTTCATAAAATATTTTCGTTTACAATTTCTCCTTTCATGTTTTAAGAAAACTCGTTCAGAATGAATACCAATCTCATAAACGTCTTGAGAGGGATAAACAGAAATAAACAGCAGTGCTTACACTGCCGCGTTCCGGCATGTTGTGTATAGAGAGCCTGTATAATTAAAAGCTGTAAGGCATTTTATCTTAGTCCTCAGACGTGAAAATACATTTGTAGCTTTCTTTGTTTGAAGCTGACTGTAGGTGACCATGTATTGCAGTAACCGTTTACCATCAAGTGATACTGTAAGTTCCTTTTGTTATTTTCGTTTTATAAAAAATATACATAATAATAATGACGACAAGAATTTGTACACATTTGAACATGCGCAAACGAAATTAACATATGTACATTAAAATATATAATAAGAAACCACGCAAGAGCATAAATAATGTACCACCCCATATCTTCCCGTGAGTGTCGTAAGAGGTGACAGTGGGAAACAGGCAGGAGATGGGCAGCAGCATCTTCCTGATAACAGCAAAATTGCAATAAAATAAACTGCGGTTGCCAACCAACTTGCCAAGCGTGGCAACTATGGCAAATACCCCCCCCCCATGATGAAGGTAACGAAGAGACGGTCCCCAGTCCCCGCTATTCCTGGCTACGGTGGCGACCATGGTAACGGCGGGGCAGGAGGTGCTAATAATCTACGGTGCAGGTTCGGTTGCCACCTAAGACGATTCGACCTGGTAACATACAACGTACAGACCCTGAGGACTGACGAGAAGACCGTAGAGCTGGAAGAAGAGATAGATAAGTTACGCTGGCATATTATAGGATTATCCGAGGTCCGAAGAGAGGGAGAGGACACGGTAAACTTCGAATCCGGCAACAGTCACATTGATAAAAATCACCAGTGCGCGCTTGCTCAAATAAAAAATATGTCACGTTATATGTAATAAACATATACATAGTTAAATTAGAATTTAAAGGAACCTCCTACTACAAGCGTCCGAAATCGACTAAAAATTAATAGTAAATAAAACTCAAAATATAATAATTTAGACTATTTTATTTTTCTGTACTTTGCCTAAACTTAGTTTTCTGAAGTCATGTTTTCTTAAAGTTTATTTACTGTCCACATTACTCTGAAGGGATGTAAAGCCATTAAAAAAATATATATTTTATAATTATTATTCGGACACTGTTCACATCGTACAATTTTATTGCACCGACAATATCCTTAATCTATTGATAAACAGTGTGAATTGCTTGACACACGTTGTGTGACCCCCATCGGTTTTGTGTGTACACCAATGATGAATCCATAATTTTTTTGACACCAAGGCGGCGTCGATTTGGACGTAAAACATTTGACAGCTTTCATGGAGGGGAAGTTCAAGTTTCTTTCTGAAATATTAGTTATATGTAATATTAATTAGATTAAAATGGTAAACCAAACTAGGGAAAAGTAAAAAATACAAAGAGAATAAAAAAAAAAAACAAAATAAAAAAAATATTAAAAGCAACCACTAACGCATTATATTGCGTGTAACTTTTCACAAAGTTGACACTGTGTATTACATAGCTACTCCTCAACTAGCGTCATTTGGTGAGCGCAAAATTGTTAGTCCTCATTACACATGTGACACGTCTCAAACCAAATCTCTGCGTTTTATTTGAGACGTCTACGGCCATAGAATAGAATAAATACTTAAAAAATGTGTGGAACTAATGTAGTTTTAGTATTATTATTACTGTAATTCATCTGCGTGTTAGATGTGTGGAGATTAAAGGTAAGAAGACTATCTCATATAGGGGACAAAATGAAAAAGTGTCCAGTTGTAAGCTGCAAATAACAGTTCAAAAATCTTCCAGAATGGCGTTAGCAGGGTATGGTATAAATGTAGCAGTTGTAGATGGATTAAAGTATACCGACTGAAAAAAAATATTTTTGAAAGACTTATTATTTATTATGTAAAAAGATTTATGGTTTATTCTAATAACTTTTTCATCCAAAACTTGACACTTCATCATTTTGGTTTTGATGAACTTTTATTCTCTAATTTAAAACAAAAATGTATTAATTTAAAAATGTCATTAATTTACAAAAAAATAATTAAAATAATTAATTTAAAATTTACCCTCTTGCTATTGTAGCGCCACCATAATTTGACGTATTTCTACGAACACTTTTTCATACACAGAAAGAGAAACAGAGATTGTCCTCCTTACTTTCTACCCTCCATAGTTAGATCCACAGAGTAGTATGATGCTTAGATTTTTTTTTGGAGTTTATGGCCTGGTATCTAGACCTTTAGGCCAAGTCTTAAGTATTTTTATTCGGTTTATTGTAATTTCCCCACTCCTTCATAGTATACTGCTTCACAATATGTTGATGCGTCACATTGTGCAGTTCTTGGGAGATTTTGGCGGCAACTTGATCCAGTAGACAGCTGATAGTTGGCGATGGTATCTAAAGGTGCCTATGCAAACAAACAGCTTATCTTGAGAATCCATCACCATCAGAGCACTTGTTTCACTGTTTATACTAATAGTTCACATGCGTAGACACTTAATACACAAAATCGCAACACTTTTACATATCAAAGTCCACTTCAAACCATTATTTAAACAATAATACAGGAGCAGCAAACCGCCGCCGGTCAATTTCCCGCCAAAACTCCCGATGCTTAGATCAAAACGTGACGGGTGACCAGTTTTAAATATTATAATATAATATTAAATATTATTATTATATTAAATATTATTATAATAATCAAAAATCACTTATAACCACCAAAATACCTGGCAATATCAATATCAATAGACAATATATAAAAGTCTACGCCTCTCATTGTTCATGGATTACTAAAATGTCGCATTCTGTTTTGATACCATCTCGCATTTAAGGAAATCAATTTTCTTAATTATAGATGATTTTGGCACTATATTTAGCGTTCTCACAATAAGCAGTGGTTACATTTTGTCTTTATTCGGAAGGTAATGACTATTTCATGTTGCATTTTACTTATGTCTTTGTTTCTATATAAATAATATATTTTCTAATGCTCAATAGTTTTTTAAAACTGTAAAGTTATAGGCCGAATTTCGTAATTTAACATAATGTTATGAATTAATGCTATTTTATTATTATATGCCATACATTTTAAAATCAGCAGGAGAGCGATGACCAATATTTCTTTTGTTGTTATAAATAGATGTTTAATTAATGTATAATATATTTTGTGTTGGTTTTTAAGTATTTTGTTTATAATATAAATATAATTTTATGTAGTGAATTTTTTTTATGCCACAAGTAATCTGATAGTATAAAGTGCAGTTTAGTAAAATTAATAACTTACTAAGTTGTTATCAAAATATTCTTTAGTTTTTATTGTACATAATACTTAGTCTTACAAATTCGTTTTATCTTTAATGTATTATAAATTTCCCACTGTTAGTAGTTCATTTTACATATTTTTAGTCATTCATAATTATCACCAGTTAAGTAAATTTTTCACAAACATAAATAACACTGCTCGGTTTAGTATTAATGTATCTCATTAACAGTCATCCATATGTTATTTATTCGTCTTGTTAGTAATTCCCCTATTTTTAATAGCAATAAATTATAAAAAAAAAATTGATGTAAATTTAAATTTGTTTCTGATTATTTATTTTTAAATTTTAGCCATGAATACCACAGCGCCAACTTCTGCTGATGCCTGCCTTAGTATAGTTCATTCTCTCATGTGTCATCGGCAAGGAGGAGAAAGTGAAGGCTTCTCAAAACGTGCCATAGAGTCACTTGTAAAGAAACTGAAAGAAAAAAGGGATGAATTGGACTCTTTGATTACAGCAATTACTACAAATGGAGCTCATCCTAGCAAATGTGTCACTATACAGAGAACTCTTGATGGACGCTTACAGGTTTTTTAATCATATTTACCTACCTGTGAAAATATGGCAATCAAGTTATTGGAAAAAGTCATTTGCGGGTGAAATAAATTAAAATTCTATATATTAAAGTTTACCATGCTACAACTATATTATGGTTGTAGCATGGTGGGGTCGGCTTGATAGGGAAAGAACAATACTTATGGAATATCAGTGTGAAATAGCAGCTTAATGCTGTGTTTTCTTTGGTGTATGTGGAAAACCGATATAAAAAATATTATATCAAAGATATGTGAAGTTCTCTAACCACCAATGGGACAAGTCCATGGACACTTCCTTGCCCTAAACCCTCTCAAAAATGAGAGGAGGCCAGTGCTCAGGAGAGGGACATGTATGTGCTGGAAGTTTACCATGAATTTACAGTGCTTATTTAAAAATGTCACTATGGAAGCAACAATTTGAAGACAATCTGATGTCAATTTATTATCTGATGACAATTCTGATTCATTTAGAAATGTGTTGTTATGCATTTAATTCATCAGTCTGAAATTCTTACTAAATCTTATGTTTTGTATATAGGTTGCTGGTCGAAAAGGATTCCCTCATGTGATTTACGCACGCATTTGGCGTTGGCCAGACCTACACAAGAATGAGCTGAAACATGTTAAGTTTTGTCAATTTGCTTTCGATCTAAAATGCGACTCAGTTTGTGTAAATCCTTACCACTATGAGAGAGTCGTGTCACCTGGAATTGGTATGTATCATGTTTGTATGACTTAATATTCATGTAGTCACAAAGAAGTGTCATAATTTATAATATTTATATAAAAATAAATATGTAATGTTTAAATATTTTTTGTTCGATCAGTGTTTCGGATGATTTTAGCAGAAATATTTGATTACTCTGTCAAAATATCAAAAGTCCTTATAAAAAGTGAAATATCAAAACTTTTTAGTACCTTTACAAAATTTAAATGGGAGACTGTAATGAATGGTACATAAACATAAACACTCACGCCTGTCACTCAGAGGGGTAGGCACAGACTATGGACTTCCATTTGGCATTATCCTGACACACTCTCTCTCCTGACACTATCTCACTTCGTCCACATCCATATACCATACGCATACACGCTCGTCGGTTAAAGGTACTCTTAATTAGGCACATTTTCCATATATCGCCAATTTGGTCGATAAACTTTCGCCTAGGGCATGCCTTCCCGACTTTGCCATTGACCTCTGCAACATAAATTTGCTTTGTCACTTTCCTGATTAATTCTTTCTACATGACCAAACCACCGAAGTATTCCTTTCTTAATCCTTGTCACAACATTTACTGCTAAAAATAACCCCTTTGTCGTATCTTCTCAGTTTCAAGGTACTCCCCTTGTTGCCTCAGCCAGTATCGGAATCCTCGGCGTTGACATATCGAGTGACGTGCAGTTTCGTTGTCACTTGGAAAAGAAGGCCAAATTGGCCTCTAAAAAGCTTGGCGTGCTCAGCAGAGCGGGACAGTATTTCATGCCAGCTCAACGCCTGCAACTTTACAAGGTGCAGGTTCGGCCTCACATGGAATACTGTTCCCATCTCTGGGCTGGGGCTCCCCAGTGCCAGCTCCTTCCACTTGACCGCATTCAGCGCAGAGCGGCTCGAATCGTCGACGACCGAGTCCTTTCCGAACGGCTGGACTCATTGGCGCTGCGAAGAGATGTTGCATCTCTTTGCATTTTCTTTCGAATTTACCACGGGGAGTGCTCTGAGGAATTGTTCGGATTAATCCCAGCCGCCAAATTTCACGAACGCACATCGCGGCAGAACTCCGGATACCATCCACACCATCTGGATGATTGGCGGTCCACCACTGTGTGATTTAGAAGATGTTTTCTTCCTCACACAACTTCGTTGTAGAATAGTTGACCACCAGCGATTTTTCCGGACCGATACGACTTAGGGACCTTCAAGAAAAGAGCCTACTCCTTTTTAAAAGGCCGGCAACGCATCTGCAATTCCCCTGGTGTTGCGGTTGTTCATGGGCGGCGGTAGTCACTTACCATCAGGTGAGCCGCATGCTCGTTTGCCCCTACACCTATAAAAAAAAAAACTACATCTAGCAAACCACACTCTTCTCTTATCAAACAATTTCTCACCCTGTCATTCAGATTCTGGTACAATGCAATGCATGTGCATTTTGATGCTGTAATGCAACATTGCCATACTTATACTGGCTATGGTATCTCTCTTGTTATAGTATTTCTTACCCAGTTACGAGGGCGGCACTGAAAATTTCGGGAATCAAGGAAGTGAGACAACATTACTATTTAAAAATGTATTTATTGCTTTTCGAAGTATTCTCCGCGGAATTTGACACATTTTTCCATACGATGGAACCAATCATTGAAGCAACCATTCCCTTCTGATGTTGGGGTCTCCAAAATGGTCGTTTTGTAGGCGTCCACAGCTTCTTCAGGTGATGAAAATCTCTGTCCACGCAATTTATTCTTTATTTTAGGGAAAGTATAGAAATCATTAGGGCTTAGGTCGGGGCTGTACGGCGGATGGTCTAATAATTCTGTTTTCTTGCTCTAAAAACTCTTTTGTTCTGTGTGTGGTGTGAGAACTCGCATTGTCGTGATGGAGGATGATGCGGCGGTTACAGTTCTCTTTACGGAGTTCAGAAACGACCTGTGGCAAACAAATGCTAGCATACCATTCTGCATTAACCGTTCTTCCTCAAGAGGAATAGTCGTAACATGGCAGGTTTTGGAGACAAACGTGGCCACCATTTTTTTGCAACACCTCGTGAACGAACAATTTTTGTTTTCTTTAACTCATTTTCGAACACCCAAACTCGTGACTGGTTTTTTGTTTCGGGTTCGTACGCGTATATCCAGGATTCGTCACCTGATACGATGTTGTATACCGCATTTGAGGATCCTGCGTGGAATCTTTCGAGAGTTCTGACGCACCAAGTAACGCGAGCCGCTTTTTGCTCTTCAGAGCGAATGCGGTATCCATCGGGAAAACAACTTTTTTACACCTAATTGTTCATGCAAGATTATTTGTATTTGACTCATGCCAATGTCTAAAGTTGCCTGAATTTCGCGGTATGTCACATATCGATCTTCCTTAATCAGCTTACGCACAGCATCAACGTTTTCTTGGGTGACTGCAGTTTTTGGACGACCTTGACGGGGATCATCACTGAGCTTGACACGTCCACGTTGAAATTCAGCAAACCAGCAATAAATTGTGGTTTTGGATGGGGCTTCATCACCAAATGCAGAAATCATCCGGTCAACACACTGTTTTTGTGTTAAACCATTTCGAAAGTCATAATAAATCATCAGTTGTGAGAAGACCAAGAATCTTTTTTTAAATAAATAAATAGTATTCGATTTTTAAAACCAAGGAGTTTTCAATTAAAAAGATTTTAATATGACACCAACAGTGGAAACATTCCATTCCCGATACTTTTAGTGCAGCCCTCGTATTTAAGTAATCTGAGATTTTTCAGACATTTTTCTTTGAGGACAAACAACTTGGAAGTTTGGAGGAATGACTTTGACTAAACAAGTTTGACAAAACCTTGTGAGAAGACCGAGAATCTTTTTTTAAATAAATAAATGGTATTCGATTTTTAAAACCAAGGAGTTTTCAATTAAAAAGATTTTAATATGACACCAACAGTGGAAACATTCCATTCCCGATACTTTTAGTGCAGCCCTCGTATTTAAGTAATCTGAGATTTTTCAGACATTTTTCTTTGAGGACAAACAACTTGGAAGTTTGGAGGAATTCTTACATAAAAGGGGATAATAAGTCGAAAGGCGGATTTAAGCTGAAGGTGCATTATTTGTCAGCACCGTACGCGCCGTACGCTCCGCATTTATTGATGGCCTCGCACATTGGCGCCTTCTTTTGTATTGCCAACAACTTATGCCGTTTTTTCCAACTACTGGTGTGAAATGGTACAGTGACATTGATTGCTCGCAATCGCTTGAATAGCTATGGAAAAATTGTCGTTGTAACGGCCTACTTATTGCAGAGGAAGAAGAAAATAAAATTTAAAGAAAAAGAAGATTCTGGATTTTGGACTTTGAGGTTCTTCATACGGCCAGCAGTAAAGGTCCATGTCTCAGATCCATAGGTCATCACTGGCAACACGCACTGGTTGAACAATCTAGTTTTGAGGTTCTGAGGTATGTCTAACGAGAAGATATGTCGTAATCTCCTGAAAGCTGCCCAGCCGAGTTGAATCCGTCGATTGACCTCTCGGTCGAAGTTGGACTTACCTAATCGGACTATTTGTCCCAGGTAAACATATTCGTCAACAACTTCGAGCTTAGTGCTCCCAACAACTACCAGCATAGGTGTGACATGGACGTTAAACATGATTTTTGTTTTGTCATGTTCATCTTAAGACCTATCCGTTGGGAGACACTATTGAGGTCATTGAGCTTAGGTCCTTCAGAGATTCTGCTATAAGAACTATATCGTCGGCAAATCGAAGGTGAGTGATGTTCTCGCCATTGATGTTGATGTACCGTACCGTATCCTTTCCAGTCCAGTAGCTTGAAAACGTCTTCCAATGCAGCGGTGAAGAGTTTCGGGGATATTACGTCACCCTGTCTTACAGCTCTCTGCAGTTGTATAGGATTCGTACTTCAAGTACCGGTTTTCCACCCGCTTTCAGAAGCTCTGCTGTAATTCCATCCTCGCCTGGGGTCTTGCCGTTAAGGTGCTGGAGAGCCATTCTAATCTCGCTCAGACTGACGTCCGGGATATCATCGGAATAGTGTCGGATAAGACTTGCTCTTGAATCGTTACACTTGCGTGTGGCTCCAACGATGATGTGTACAGCTGCCTATAAAACCTCTCAATCTCACTCAAAATCTCAGGTGTCTCGGAAACGATGCTGCCACATTCGGTCTTCAGCTTCGACAGTTGGCATTTTCTGGCAGACAGATCTCTGGCCAAGAATTTGGAGCCCTGGTTCCGCGTGATCGCTTCTTCAATACGAGCAATATTAAAGTTGCTTAAGTCCCGTCGCATGCGTTTGGAGATGTGTCTGTTCAGTTGCCTGTATGCTATCAAATCTACTGAAGATTGCAACTTCATTTCCTGTCTAACAGTCATGAGATTAAGAATGTGATTGTAGAGTTCTTCTACAGTGGGTCTTGCAAAATTTAGCTCCGACCGCATGGACAGTTTTCACAAGCTTGTCATTTATATTGTCCACTGCATTGCAATCTTCTAGGCACAAAACGATTTTACAAGTCGAGCTGAAAGTTTTTGAATTTTGAAGGACTTTGGATTAGAGCACGGGGACGGAGCGTTGACTTCATTAGACGTGACCTCTCCAACTTAACGTTTAGGTTTAGTGTGCCTCTTACCATTCGCTGATCGCTACCAGTTTTCACCCTCGCGATCACTGAGACATCACTGAACAGTTGTCGTCTGGTCGTCATAATGAAGTCAATCTCATTTTTCACGACCAGGTCCACTACCTGTGGGGCCGCTTCTGGAAGAAAGAGTTCATAATAAAGAGTCCTTCTTTCACCATGAAGTCGGCCAGCTGCTGGCCCCTTGGGTTCCGTTGCCCTATTCCGAATTTCCCTCCTTTCAGCTCACAGTTCTCTCTTGTGCCTGGTTTTACGTTGAAGTCTCCCATTAACACCGTATAGTGGGTTTTGGAGGAATGTATGGCTCTAGAGATATCCTCATACATTTCCTCCACCTCCTCATCGGGATGTGCCGAGGTTGATGTGTAAACCTGTATAACCTTCAACGAATACCGTTTGGTGATTCTGAGTATAATGTAGGCGACCCTCGTCGACACACTCCCAATCTTTACAACGTTGTTAACGTGAGACTTGTGGACGATAAACACAATCCCGGTGATAGAAGAACAAGTTGCCGGATTCGGGGATTACCGTGTCCTCCCCCTCTCTTCGGACTTCAGATAATACTATAATATTCCAGTGCAACTTGTCTCTTCCAGCTCTAGTATCTTCTCGTCAGTCCTCAAGTTGCGTGCGTTATAAGTTGCCTGGTCGAGTCGTCTTAGGTGGCAACCATACTTCCACCGGAGATTCTTAGCACTTCTTAGTACGGTGCGGCTGCAATGTGTGAGGTTTCATATGATTTCATATAACGAATTCTAAAATGCGGCGCATACGGCGCGTACGGTGCTGACGAATGGGCGTTTAGCTTAAAAAGCACAGGAGTGGATAATTACGTATTATTCACTACTTGTTTCTGCAACACTGAAGATTTTTGGAGCTAGTATAATTTAATATTTTGCCAGTTGTAATTTCATCTAATGCTTTTAAATTCCTCTATCTACGTTTTTAAAATTCCTGTATCCAAATGTTTATATATTATTTCCATGTTATGAGGTTATTAGAGTCACAATGTTCTTTTTTGGGTACTATAAAGGCCACTAGAAAATTCTTAATATCTACTTCAAATCAATTTTATTTTAAGCCAGATTGCATAAACACTTAATTAAATTTTGTTTAAGTAAAATCCGAAACCTTATTTAAAAAAGATATACATTATATATATAGTAATTTTAATTATGATTTCTGTGATGTTTTGGCCACATAATTAAAGTACTTCTTTTAGTGTCACTAATGATTGTATGATAAGAAAGATTTATTTTATAACTAGTTTTTACAGTGGTTTTCCAAAGACTTCAAACACGCATATAGTAATAATAATTCAAAAAGGTCAAATAAGGGTCACTGCAAGGCTTGGCAGGGGGATCTGTAGGTTGCTGGTTACACGAAAATTTGATCATTTCAGATCTCTCTGGCCTTACACTACAGACAGGACCCAGTAGGTTAGTGAAAGATGAATACACAGCAGGTCTCAGCGGCAATGGCATGGACATGGATACAGGCGAATTGGTCACCATCCAGCATCACGCAACAAGCCCCAGACACCATCATTCAACCATACCTCATCACCATCAACAATTCCAGACTACAAATATTATTATCAACCAAGGCCAAAGTAAGCTATTTAAAAAATATTAATTAGTATGTATTTATGTGTTTTATTTTGTTTTGAAATATTTTATGTTGCACTGCATGATAATTTTATTTTGCATTTATTGTCTTAATAGCGCCAGAAAGCGTTGCGAACATGTTTTCGCCGCATGGGTCCCGTCCGCCTATTCGACCGCCAGGCGGGCCACCACAACTCACTCAGCAAATGGTTCACTCTCCAAACGCACAACAAATGTTAACAAATCATCAAGGTGGTCAAATGCAAGGCAACCCACAGATGGGTCCAGGGACTCCACAAATGGGACCTGGAACGCCACAGATGGGACCTGGAACGCCCCAAATGGGACCTGGAACACCTCAGATGGGCCCTGGGACGCCTCAGATGGGCCCTGGCACACCTCAGATGGGGCCTGGGACACCACAAATGGGGACGAATGTGCCGCAAATGGCATCACCGCGAATGGCCTCTGCTCCAACTCAGATGTCTCCAGGAACTCCCCAGATGCCGAACATAAGCCAAGGAATGTCTATACCGAGTCCCCAGCAAATGGTCATGGGTCAACAAAGAGCTATTGCACCAAAATTGGAGCCTCCCGACACAATGGATGCGCGCGCGATGTGGCTGCCTAAGAGAATGAATCATTGTAAGCTTATTGTTTTATTTTGCACCATTATCAGCTACAACACTTATTTTTAATGTCATTTTCTCGTGAATTTTTTAAACTAATTAAAATATTTCATTTCTCATTATAATATTTCAGCAACGATGCCGGTGAGCATGTCTCCAGGGGGCACTACGCCACTTATAGATGGAACTAATACAACATTCTTCACAACCGTACAAACAACTGCAGACACTCAAATGACGCAAACAATTCCAGGTACATAACTTTACAACTTTTATATACTTATATAAAGATATACAGCCAAATTCTTACCTAGTCTAAAACTGGAATACAGCACAGATGGCATTCGGGCAGATGGACAAAATAAAATTGTTTGTTGTATGACAGTGATAACTTAAAAGTAACTAAAATTATGTTTTCTCCATGTTCTGATTAAAATATTTTCATATGATCAGGAGTAATGCTCAGTTTACGACAACTAGACCAATGAGGTAGTTACTCACTACAAGTCATTCATTTTCTTCACTATATATATAATTATAATGAAATAATTAGGTACTCCCTCTCAGAAATGAGAGAAGGCTTGTGCCCAGCAGTGGGATGTATATATGCTGTAACTTTAACTATATCTGTTTTAAAGAGAACGCCGTAAAATGTTTACGAAAAGAAATATTCGGTTCATGTAGTATAAATATATATAGTGGTGGCCATATAATTAGAAACACTTCTTATGAATAAAGAAAGTATAACTTCAACATACAAAAGTTCGTAAAAAATATACACATTCAATAATTAATAATCATGCAATAATATAACCATTCAAATAAAAAACTCATTAAATGCATAAAATATAAAACATCTTACTTTTAATTACAAAATGAGTCTTACACATGTAGGAGTTTATTTTCTGTGACTGGCCGCTTGGACGCCTAATTAGAAATAGTTTAAAAAAGTATCCATAGCTCGTTCTTTTTTTGAAATTGCAGAATAACATTTCTTTCTTGGCTTTTTCTATTATTTTGGCGGCCATTTATAATTTAATTTGAATTTTATTTTGTTCAAAATGGGCAAAAATAAAAGTTGTGACGAGTCAACTAGGCAAATAATTGTTAATTTACATATAGATCATAAGTGGGCGTACAGAAGAATAGCTGAGCATTTAAATTGTTCTGTTAAGAAAGTATTTAATCCAATTGATCACTATAAAACACATGGAACTGTTGAAAATGTTCTTAGAAAGGCTCGGCCAAGAAAAACCTACTCTCCCAGAGAAGATACGCTAATTGATCGTGTTGCTAAAAAAGACCCAAGTAAAGGCTCCAACCAGATCAAAAATTAAGTTTTTTCGCCTGATGATCCGAAAAACATCTCGTCAAGACTGACACGCTAAAGATTAGTGGAAGCTAAATTGTTTGGAAGAATCTCTCGAAAGGTACCGCTTCTTACCAACATCTAAGCAACACCGAAAAAAGCGATTATTATTCGCTAAAAAATATGTTTATGAAACAAAAATAAATATGGTAAATTCCGATGGAAAGCGCGATGTTAGACATCCTGTAAACAATGCTTTTAATTATAAATACACAAGGAGTATAGTCACGTACGGTGGCGGTAACATTAAAGTTTGGGGGTGTTTTTCCGGATGTGGAGTTAGACCCGTTCGGAAGATTGAAGGTAATACAAAAATATCTTAGAGCACACAGTGATTCCATACTCGGACCATCATTTGCATGTAACCTCGATCTTTCAGCATGACAATGACCCTAAACACACGGCCGATAGCGTCAAATGTTTCCTTATCGAACAGCGTATATCCGTTTTAGACTGGCCAGCAAATAGTCTGGATTTAAACCCGATAGAAAATCTCTGGTATATTGTTAAAAAGAAAGTCTCTAACAAACATAACACCAGTCAAAGCCAACTATATGAAGCATTTGTTGAAGCATGGAATTCAATCCCCCTAGAAAAATGTATAAAATTGATTGAATCAATGCCACGTTGTTGCAGTGCTGTTATTGAAAATAAGGGATACGCCACCAAATATTAATTATAGCTATTGGTAGGCTGTGGATAGTAGCTATTTCGTAAATAACAATACTAATTACTAATACTTAAAAAATATTGTTTTTTATACTTTTTTGTTGTTGTTTCTAATTAGTTGACCATTATCGTTCATACCTTAAAACTGATTTAAATGTTTGTCCGTATTATAATATTGAAACTGCACTTGTGTAATGGGATTTATATTGTTTTTCTAATAATTGATAAATCGTTGAACATATTGTTGTCCTATTTATTGTTTAATTTCAAAATACAAACGATTGCAGTGAGATATCTTACATAATGTCAAGGACCATTGGTAGTGTTTCTAATTATACGACCACCACTGTATATATAGTCAGTGATATATTTAATATATAATTATGTATATATATATATATATATATATATATATATATATATATATATATATATATATATATATATATATATATATATATATATATATATATACATAATTATTATATATTTCAGCAGGCACAGTAACAGTAGCGGCGGTGTCGTCGGTGGGGACTGTGCCCGGAGTGCAGACCACTACAGTTGAGACACAGCAGAACGGTTTTGTAAATGCCACAAGTCCTGCTCCTCAGCCCAGTCCACTTCCACATCGTACCCAAAATCAGCACCAGCAAGGTGAGAAAGTAAAATGATGCATTTAATTAAATAGCATGTCAAGAAACTAGCTTAAGTTTGAGAGGTATTAATTATTAAATTTAGTTAACTGTAAAATCAAATTTGGTATGGACCGTGTAATGGCGGGGTAACAATATCCACTACCCCATATCGTCTTGTGGGTGTAGTAAGAGGTAATGGTGGGATACTAAAAAAAATTGCGGTTGTCAACCAGCCTGCTAAGCGTGGCGGCTATTGTAAATATCCTCCCCCCCACCCTTTGAGGCAAGCTATGGGGTAGGCCTACGTTCTTCAGTGGACTTTTAATAGGTTGTAATGGTAAAGATTAATTTAGTAAAAGTATTATAATTTATGTTGGTATTAAATGTCAGGTATGGGAACACGCATCAAAGTTTTCCCATATTCTGGCATTGTCATGGACATGATAAAGGCGTAGTTACGTAAAAGGGATCCAACCCATGAAAGGCTATGTTTGAAATGTTGTAGTTTATATTTTAAGGAGACTCTTGATGAACACATAATCTGCCTAACTATAAGTTGTAAATGGTGTGGTCCGAACAAATATAAATGTGTAGTCACCCTTGGGAACTATAATTTGAAATTAATAAAGGAGCAAGAGACGTCTCCATACATTCTTGGGCTCAAGTGTTAACAAGATGAAAGTAGGACCATTTGAAAGCGAATATATAAACAATTCATAGTTGAAAATCTGGCAAGATTTGTCAATCTAGGAGCTGAGTTATTGTAGAATAAGTAAAAGTGAGATTATCTATTATCTACTCTATAACAAGTGATTTTTCACTGTTATTGCACTGTAACAGGCTATTTTTCACTATAATTACTTAAAGATATAAAAGCAGGATCTGTATAAAATTACCAAAAAGTTGAGGTTAATAATGAAACGAAATGGTGAAACGATTAACGAAAATTAAAACAACAACAACTAAGGGAATTGAATATTAGGGATATCGATCTGGTATCGATTACTTCAATTGTTGTTGTAACTGTTACGTGTTGGAATGTTGATCTTTTGTGTTATTATTATTATTTTTTAGATATGTACGCAATTATTTTTTATCTCCTTAACACAGAAATATAATCGAAAATAGATATTAAAATGCTCAATTTAATCGAGAATCGATTATATTGCGCTCGTTTCAAATCGAATCGAAAATCTGTCTTTTCCTTTTAAGTAAATAAATAGTTTGAAGTTTGAACTGTCAAGTTTCAAAATAAGTCCACTTTTAGAAGATAATGTTCAGAAACGGGGATTCCACTAGTGTATTTTTTATGGTAATCGATTTAATGCCATAAAGAATACACTACAATCGATTTTCTAACTTATTTTTTATTTTATTGTTTTTTCGAATTCTAGATTGTAAAAAGACTAAGCTGCGTCTTTTTGTAAACTGTATTGTAAGCTACGTCTTTGTATTTTACTATATAAAAATATGGCCAATTTTTTAAAGTATAAACCAATTACTTAACTTCAGGCCCAAAAATCCCATTCTCCTTTGTACAACCGACTTCAGTATAAATTATAAAGAATATCTCAAAAACTATTGGTCAGACCTTGATATTTATTATTTTATTTTATTTATATGGGATTATATATATTATTTTATTTATATGGGACCACATGAGAAGCACCCGCTTTCAAATAAAAAAATTATCATCAAAATCGGTTCACCCAGAAAAAAGTTTGGAGGTAACACATAAAAAAAAAACATACAGTCGAATTGAGTACCTCCTGTTTGAAGTCGGTAGAAAATAGATATTAGTACCAGTAAAAAGGGTCTGTTTTTGGAACATAGCCCATTTAGATCCTAGAATCTGTCCTAGCAGAAAACTAAATATGGCCAATGGGTCTTTGGTAGATAGAGTTGATGACAGAAACAAGCCCTAATTTTTGAATACGAATATCATTAGTCAATTTTAGTGTTAATAAAATTTTGGTTCTAAATGTAAACTGCTGAAAATAGTATCAAATTTACATTTTATGAGGTCTGGCTAGCGCTTGGTATGATTGCTGTTGGACCTCACCCGCTCTCAAGTTTCTATGATACAGATTGGAAGACATATTTTTGTGAAACTCTTCATGCAGCTCAACTTTCAAACCTATCATAAAGTAATTTAACAAACATGTGTTGGCGTTAGTTAAGCCTATTTAAAATCCAGTGATAAGCATTGGTTTCTCTTAATTTATGATAATTTGTTTTTTTTATACCTATGACTTTTAGATCAAGCATTTCTGCTAAATAATATGCTAAATTGCAAAACTTTTTTAAATGTAGGTATTTTTCGACATAGCTTAAAAATAAATTTATTTCATAGGCACTTGGACTGGCAACAACACACTTACGTATACGCAGAGTCTCGCACCTCCCCCAGCCGCCCCGCCCGTCCCAGTTGATGCACCTGCACATCATCATCATTACTGTAACAGTTTTTTTTAATATAAACATACTATGAATAATACTTTATAATTATAAGTGATTTCTAACATATAATGACCAAAGGCACAGTTAGTTGGTACTAACTTTGTCTTTAGTAATTTTACAATAGTAGCTGTCAATTATCTGTTTTAAATCATCGATTAATATTTTCTTAGAAGTGGTGAAATTAAAGACATCCAAAGAACGCTATTACACAAGAATTTCATACTTTATATTCTGTAACATGGAAATTAAATCATATTTTCATTTAACTGTCATATTTGTTTAAGGAATAAGACGCTAAATATTATCTTTATTTACAGATAATGGCAACCCTGGTGGTTTACTGTCAAGCCAACCGGCACCAGAGTACTGGTGCTCAGTAGCATATTTCGAATTAGATACGCAAGTTGGAGAAACCTTCAAGGTCCCTTCAAGTAGACCTAATGTCACTGTGAGTGTAATGTAGACATTGTTTTTATAACACATTATTTTATTATATTGTCTTTATTTCTCAATAATTATAAATGTACTTTATGTTTTAGGTCGATGGGTACGTCGATCCGTCTGGTGGTAACAGATTTTGTTTAGGAGCTCTAAGTAATGTTCATAGAACAGAACAAAGTGAACGCGCAAGGTTAGTACCTTTTTATTTCATGTATAAAAAAACTATAGTGACAGTATTATCAACCTCCAACAGCTAGCTCATCTCTCACACCCGTATTCAAGAACAATACTATAATAATAACCCTTTTTTTTTTTCATGTACTACATACGTTGTGCGATGTTTAAAATTAACAGGCCTGGATACTTAATATTTGGCGTGTATTAGATGATTAATTAATTATCTAATTTATTTTTTTGAACCTAATTATACAAGATTTGATTGTCTCGGGATGATTTCTGCAACTCCACGCTAAAGCGCGAATTCTGCGTGTAGGCAGGAATTATAGTTATTTGAGCCAACCTAGCGTCTAACTTGAATTGTAATGTTTCCAGATTGCACATTGGCAAAGGTGTACAATTAGATCTCCGCGGTGAGGGCGATGTGTGGTTACGTTGCTTGTCCGACCACTCGGTGTTCGTGCAGTCTTATTATCTAGATCGAGAGGCTGGCCGAGCACCAGGGGATGCAGTACACAAGATATACCCATCTGCTTGTATAAAGGTACATTGTCTTTTTAAATTGAGATTTTTTAAAAATAATTGTATATTCCTAATACATACCTAAATTAGGAATTATTTTAATTTATTTACAAACCATATAAACAATATTTATAACAGTAGAAAACTAAATAATATTTCCCTCCCAAGTGTGCGATATAAACTCGGTTTCGCTTGTAATACCTCTACAATTTCTCTCCCAAGTGTGTGATACCACGCCGGTTTCGGTTCCAGGTGTGCAATATCTCGTTAGTTTACCTTCTCGGTGCGCAATATCTTTCAGATTTTGTTTTGAGGCACGATATCCCTCCGATTTCTCTTCCAACTGTGCAATACTAGAATGTATCGATTATATGCTTTTTGTGCGATACCTCGTTGTTTATGCTTCTAGGTGTGCAATCATTTCATCATCATTACAGCCCTTCACAAGTCCACTGCTGAACATAGGCCTCCCCCAAAGAATGCCACAAAGCACAGTCCTGAGCCACCTGCATCCATCGACTTCCTGCATGTCTTACCAGGTCGTCACTCCATCTCGTGGGGGGACGCCCTACACTTCGCCTACCGGTACGAGGCTGCCACTCGAGAACCTTTCTTCCCCATCGGTTGTCGGTTCTTCGAGCTATATGGCCGGCCCACTGCCACTTCAGCTTACTAATCCGTTGGGCTATATCGGTTACTCTGGTTCTACTGCGGATATCCTCATTCCTAAGTTTATCACGCAGAGAAACTCCGAGCATAGCCCTCTCCATAGCTCGCTGAGCGCCCTTGAGCTTCCTCATACGGCCAGCAGTGAAGGACCAGGTCTCAGTTCCGTAAGTCATCACTGGCAACACGCACTGGTTGTACAATTTCGTTTTCAGGTTTTGAGGTATGTCTGACGAGAAGATGTGTCGTAGCTTCCCGAACGCTGCCCAGCCGAGTTGAATCCGTCGATTGACCTCTCGGTCGAAGTTGGACTTACCTAGTCGGACTATTTGTCCCAGGTAAACATACTCGTCAACAACTTCGAGCTTAGTGCTCCCAACAACTACCGGCATAGGTGTGACATGGACATTGAACATGATCTTTGTTTTGTCCATGTTCATCTTAAGACCTATCCGTTGGGAAACACTATCGAGGTCATTGAGCATAGTCCTTAGGTCCTCCAGCGATTCTGCCATAAGGACTATATCGTCGGCAAATCGAAGGTGAGTGATGTACTCGCCATTGATGTTGATACCGTATCCTTTCCAGTCCTGAAGCTTGAAAACGTCTTCCAATGCAGCGGTGAAGAGTTTCGGGGATATGACGTCACCCTGTCTTACACCTCTCTGCAATTGGATAGGTTTCGTACTCTGATTCTGTACTCGGATAGCCATCGTAGCCCTACTGTACAAGCACTTCAACACTTCGATATACCGACAGTCAACTTGGCACCGCTGAAGGGACTGCAGCACCGCCCAAATTTCGACGGAATCAAAGGCTTTCTCATAGTCCACATACGCCAGACATAGTGGCAAATTGTACTCTTCGGACTTCTGTACAATTTGCCGAAGGGTATGTATGTGGTCTATGGTGCTAAAGCCCTTTCGGAAACCGGCTTGTTCGGGAGGCTGGAAGTCGTCAAGTCTGCGCGCGAGACGATTCGTAATGACTCTCGAAAACAGCACGTAGACGCGCTTCAGAAGGGAAATCGGTCTGTAATTCTTCAAGAGAGCGTTGTCACCTTTCTTGAAGAACAAGACCACCGCACTTCTGCTCCACGCCTCCGGTGTAATGCCACCATGGAGGACGGAATTAAAGAGCTTCTGAAGGACTTCAAGTACCGGTTTCCACCCGCTTTCAGAAACTCCGCTGTAATTCCATCCTCGCCTGGGGCCTTACCGTTTTTAAGGTGCTGGAGAGCCATTCTAATCTCGCTCAGACTGACGTCCGGGATATCTTCGGAATAGTGTCGGATGAGACTCGCTCTTGGATCGTTACTCACACTTGCGTGTGGCTCCAACGATGACGTGTACAGCTGCCCATAGAACCTCTCAATCTCACTCAAAATCTCAGGTGTCACGGAAACGATGCTGCCACATTCTGTCTTCAGCTTTGACAGGTGGCTCTTTCTGGCAGACAGATCTCTGGCAAAGACTTTGGAGCCTTGGTTCCGCTCGATCGCTTCTTCAATACGAGCTGTATTGAAGTTGCGTAAGTCCCGCCGCATGCATTTGGAGATCTGTCTGTTCAGATGCCTGTATGCTGTCAAGTCTGTTGAAGAATGTAGCTTCATCTCCCGTCTAACAGCCATGAGATTAAGAGTGTGATCGGAGAGTTTTTGTGTTCTTCTGCGGCGGGTCTTGCAGAACTTAGCTCCGACCGCATGGACAGTTTCCACGAGCTTGTCATTCATATCGTCCACTTCATTGCAGTCTTCTAGGCACTGAAAACGGTTTTGTAACTCGAGCTGAAAGGTTTCGGGACTTTGGAACAGAGCACGAGGGGGACGGAGCGTTGACTTCATTAGACGAGACCTCTCCAACTTAACGTTTAGGTTCAGTGTGCCTCTAACCATTCGGTGATCGCTACCAGTTTTCACCCTCGCGATCACGGAGACATCACTGAACAGTTGTCGTCTGGTCGTCATAATGAAGTCAATCTCATTTTTGTCGAACCGTCGGGGCTTGACCAGGTCCACTTCCTGTGGGGCCGCTTCTGGAAGAAAGAGTTCATCATAAAGAGTCCCTCTTTCTCCATGAAGTCGGCCAGCTGCTGGCCCCTTGGGCTCCGTTGCCCTATTCCAAATTTCCCTACTTTCAGCTCACCGTTCTCTCTTGTGCCTAGTTTTGCATTGAAGTCTCCCATTAAGACCGTATATTGGGTTTTGGAGGAATGCATGGCTCTAGAGATATCCTCATACAATTCCTCCACCTCCTCATCGGGGTGTGCCGAGGTTAGTGCGTAAACCTGTATGACCTTCAGCGAATACCGTTTGGTGATTCTGAGTATAAGGTACGCAACCCTCGTCGACATACTCCTGATCTTTACAACGTTATTAACGAGAGACTTGTGGACGATAAATCCGACACCTCCTTGGGACAGATGGTCGCCCTTCCGGTGATAGAGCAAGTTGCCGGATTCGAGGATTACCGTGTCCTCCCCCTCTCTTCGGACTTCGGATAATCCTATAATATGCCAGCGCAATTTGTCTATCTCTTCTTCCAGCTCCACGATCTTCTCGTCAGTCCTCAGGGTGCGTGCGTTGTACGTTGCCAGGTCGAGTCGTCTAAGGTGGCAACCGAACCTCCACCGGAGATTCTTAGCACCCCCTGCCCCGCCGTTACCGTGGTCGCCACCGTAGCCAGGAATAGCGGGGCCGCCGGGGACTGGGGGCCGTCTCTTTGTTACATTCATAGGGGTGTATTTGCCATAGTTGCCACGCTTGGCGTGCGGGTTGGCAACCGCAGTTTTTTTATTGTAATTTTGGCTATTATCAGGAAGATGCTGCTGCCCATCTCCTGCCTGTTTCCCTTTGTCGCCTTTTACGACACTTACGGGAGGATATGGGGTAGTGGATATTCTTGACCGCCACTACACGGCAGTATCTGCCGTGTAGTGGCGGTGTGCAATATCTGCGCTATATTAGTCCGAGGCGTGTGCTATTAAGATTTGTGAATGTTGCAGGTGTTCGATCTGCGGCAGTGCCACCGCCAGATGCAGACGCAGGCGGCCACGGCGCAGGCGGCGGCCGCGGCGCAGGCGGCTGCCGTCGCCGGACACATCCAGCCCGCGCACCCCGGCATGAACAAATGTACGTCGCATCATCTTCCCTTTCGAAATGCACGCATCAGTGACCTGAACTGCTAATAGGCATATCAGCAGTCCGAGATGGGCGCACATACTACTCGGATGGTGGTTAGATACGGGTAGCTCAAAAACACCTTACGGGGGACATGGTGATTGGTTTCGAACCAAATCATCAGAATCATCATCGTCTTTCTTTTATATAGCTTGCGGCCGCGAAATTCAACTCAATTGAAACTAAAAGCCAAAAGGTTAACAGCACTAACATCTCAGAATAAAGAGAAAACCATAGCTCGAAGGATCAACGGCCGGAAGAAATGTTGTCAAACGGCAGCCTCGCGTCGATCTTAATTTTAGAATGTTTCGAAAAGTTTAGGGTCAGAATATAAAATTTCACTTTTGTCATTTTCTCTTGTACGAGTTTGTGGTTGGGTGGTCCCGTAATAAATAGAAATTTGTAGGAAGTCGGGTGCAGTTGCCTAAAGACCATGATGTCGTAAAAATAGCACATTACTTCGCTGTACCGTTTGTTTTAATTGCAACTTCATACCTCCTACAGTTTTTGACAGAATTATATGAGAATTTAGAAGGGTAAAATTTTAAATGTTTAGATAAATGTATGTATCATTTTGTATGTATGTGCATATAATTTTATATGCACTTTCCTTACACTATATTACGTGATAGACCACACAGCTCGAGCGGGTTGGCTTAATCGAGGTAAGACTACGTTCGCACAGAATACCAGCGAGAAAGAGCAGATTAATGCTGCTGTTTCGTATTGTGAGTGTAAAGAACCCTTTTAACTCGAAACGAGGCATTCCGTCTTAGTTCTCAGGTGTGACAAGTGACTACACATCTGCATTATGATTCTTAATCAATGAAACATGTCTACACAAACAAACATGGCCATAGCATCCACCTACCATAAGGTGAACTGTGTTATAATTTATCACCCTTATTGTATTAAAAAATATGAATTGTAGATTTAAAAACCTTTTTCAAATTTCAAGAGCCAATTTAGCTCAGGGACAAAGCGCTCGCGGATATATTTTGTAATGCGCAAGCAACCCGAGTTCTGTTCTCGTCACGGAAGTTGTTAATTACTATTTTAAGTGCTGATTTATCACATTATATATTTTTATTATTATTTTTATAAAATCTGCATGTCAAATGATCTAATGAATGAGAAAATATTCTGAGAACATGTGAAGTTCGCCCACATGCACTGGAGCAGCGCGGCAGACTGATCGTTTCATAACTCTCTTACTAGTAAGAGGAAGATACTTACCCCCTTGATAGTGAAATATTGCTGCACTAGCTCTAGTAATATCCAGCTCTACAAAGAACTGTGTGTAAAGGCTTAAATAAAATCACCCTCATTGAAATTTCCATCAGGTCTGACTGCAGCGGCTGGCATCGGTGTGGACGACTTAAGACGGCTTTGCATCGTGCGGCTCTCATTTGTGAAGGGATGGGGCCCTGATTACCCGCGCACCTCAATCAAGGAGACACCGTGTTGGGTCGAAGTGCATCTACACCGGTGAATATTTTATTTTTATAATTAAAAAAAAATATAATTCTTCTTCTTCTTCTTCTTCTTCTTCTTCTTATCTTCACGCACAATCCCTGTCGGGGTAGCCAGAGAGAACAGATCGCCAAGTGTCACGATCCTTACTTACCTCTTTCGCTTCTTTCAGATTCATTATCTTCTTCATACATGCACGTCTAAGTATCCGAGTACTCTTGACCCTAGCCTCTTCGAGCAATTTGCTCACATGGTCTTCGAAAGTTAGGCTCGGTCTACCTCGACACCTTTTAATATTAACTTTCGCGCTATATATTTTCTTCACCATTCGCTCAACGTGCCCAAACCACCGAAGCACGCCCTTATCAATTTTTGTGATAAGGTCATCTTTCAAACCTGCCATTATGCGAATCTCATCGTTTCGCTTTCGGTCGGCCAAGGTAACGCCGCACATTTTACGAAGAGATCGCATCTCCACTGCATTCAACTTGCTTTTATGCTTCTTCTGGCATACCCAGGTTTCGCTGCCATATAACAAAGTCGGTACCAACACTGCGTTATGTATTGCAAGGCGTGCACTCTTTACTTCGCCTTGCCTTTTGACTAACGCAGTCAGGGCACCATTGACTTTGTTCCCGGCAGCGACACGCCTGTCCACATCTAAATCACATCTTCCATCCCGGCTAAAAGCACTCCCCAAGTATACAATTTCATTTACCTGTTCTAGACATTCCTGATTTACCCATATTTCACACTTCGTTCTCTCTTCGTCCCTTTCAACTTTCAAATACCAGAACCCTAGTTTTATTAGCATTCAAACGGAGACCTTTAATTTCACATTCCTCTTTCATACATGTGACTAATGCCTGCAGTTCTGCCTCTGATGGTGCAATAAGCACTGCATCATCAGCATACAGCAGACAATTTACTTTTATGTCACCCAATTTCACACCCAAACAGCTATCTTTCAGCTTCTGTAAACAGCTGTCGAGATACAGTATGAACAGCCAGGAAGACATGACACAACCCTGTTTTACGCCCGTTTGGATGCTAAACATGGGTGATAGGTCATGCCCTACCCGCACACAGGCTTTACAGTCCCAGTAAAGAGACTGCACAGCCCTTAGCAATCGACCATCCACACCATACCCCGGCAACAGTTCCCACATTTTCTTCCTTACAACCTTATCAAATGCTTTCTCAAGATCCACAAAAGCACAGAAAATCTTCTGGTTAGCAGCCAGAAGCTTTTCCGTGATCATGCGGAGAGAAAACATTTGATCCGTGCATCCTCTTCCAGGTCTAAATCCGCATTGTGCCTCCCATAGAAATCTTTCCGATTTCTCTTGCATCCTACGTGTCAAAACCTTCGAGTAAACTTTACTTGCTAAACTGGTCAAGCTGATTGCCCGATAGCACCCGCAGTCAAAATGTGAACCTTTACCTTTATATAAAGGCACAATGACTGCGGATCGCCAATCATCCGGGACATCCCCCGTCCGCCAGCACAAATTGCACAGCAGATGAAAGCTGTCCCAGACGCGAGGCCCACCATACTTGACCATTTCAGCAGTAACTCTGTCTAGTCCCGCAGCCTTACCACATTTCAAACTTCGAATCGCACGTTCAATCTCTTTCATACTGATGACCTCAGTGTCATCGAGGTCCGGGTCTGGCGTACCAGTCACGGCGTCATCCCCGGATCCCTCACTAAGATCATCACACGCATACATTTCTCTATAAAATTCGCTCCATCGCTGCTTGACGTCCGATTTTTCTGAGAGGACTTCATTAGTTCTCGAAAGCACTTTGTTCATTCTTAAGGCCGTCGCACCACTTCGGGTCCTTCCAACCTCTCCAGAAGAGTTTGGAGTTGTCCTTAAAGTTGTGCGACAACCTTTCGTCCGCTTCCATTCTACACCTTTCACGCACTTCCTCAATCAATGCTTTCGTGTGAACTTTCTGCAGCCTATATCTTTCTTTCATCTTCTCTCTCACATCCTTATCATTACTAGAGGCCAAGTAGTCTAACCATGCTTTCTTCTTCTTCTTTACAGTTTCTTTCACTTCAACATTCCACCATGCATCTCTTCTTTTACTACTGCCTCTTTTTATTGTTCCACACACTTCTTCCGTTGCACTTACCATTCCATCCCTAAGGTTCTGCCATGTTCTTTCTACACATTCTTTTCTGCCATCGATGGTGTCAAGCTTTTCGGCTACCCTCGCATGATATTTGTCCCTAGTATCCGCTTCCTGAAGCTTCCAGCTTCGGATGCGACAGACCGACTGTGGTTCTGTTACTGCCGTCCGGTAGCGCCAACTCGCGAATAGAGCCCTAAATCTAGTAATCACTAGATAGTGATCAGTTCCCAGGTCAGCACCCCTGAACTCTCGCGTATCCATCACCTGTTTTCGCAGTCGGTCATCCATCAGGAACAAATCGATCATACTTCTCTCATTCTTTCGTTCTCTAGTATACATATGGATTTTCTTGTGATTAAACATAGTGTTTGTCACAAGAAGACCCTTTTCCTTGCATACCGCCAGTATAAGCTTGCCAGCATCATTAACCCTTTTATCGCCAAACTTTCCAAGTACCGACTCGTATCCTGGTCGAGCGGTACCAACCCATCCATTCAAATCACCACATACAACAATTCTTTCGTTTCCCCTAGCCAAATCTAGAACTTCTCTTACATGCTCCCAAAACTCCTCCAGCTCAGCCCTGGACGACATAGCTACCGGCGCATAAACAGCCAAAAGGAATAACTTCGTCAGTCCCAATTTAAAGCGAACCCAGAGAAGTCTTGAGTTCACAACCTTATATTCAGTCATAACATCGACCAACCGAGAAGACAGCAGCACCCCCACTCCCTGGCAGGCGTTCTCGCTCTCCGGGACTCCGGACCATAGAGCTAACGCCCCGCCAGGGAGCTCTTCAGTACCACTGCCCTTCCGTTTGGTCTCCGACATACACACGACATCTAATTCTCTTTCTTTCATTATTTCGATCAACTCATTCGTTTTATCTCTCATGCCTCCTCTAACATTCCACGTGCCAACTTTGCACTCCGTCCTCCACCTTCCGCCGTGTCGGGCTGTGCGTGACGGGTGGCGGTCCCCATCGCCGCTTTGCGCGCTGCATTCCACACCAACGAGCTGGTGTGCGTCGCCTTGGGGGGACGCCCTAACCCTCGTTGGCATGGGTGCAGTTGAGTAGAATTGCAGCCCTGAAAAGGGCTGGCAGGGGTCGCGACGAGCACGCTTCTACAATGACCCCCTAAAATTTAAATTAAAGATAATATATTAAAGAAAGAAATTCTTAGAAGCAGCCCTGAGTCAGAAAGTTGGTTTCAATCCCGTGCCCCGGAAAGCACGTAAAGTACGTAAAGTAGGTCCTGCACCTGTTCTCTCTCTGGTCGTATTGCATAGCCGTCCCATCGGACTATGAGAGTGACGGAATAGGGAGTGCACCTGTGCTTGTGCATACACTCATGCACTATAATCCTGTCCTGCGCAATGGCTAGTTTCTGTTGAGAACGACTAAATTCGGTCTGGAAGAGGATTATTATTATATTCTCATATCCAATCATCCATCCTTTTCAATTTGTCCTTTGTTGAAGATAGGCCTCACCCATAGATTGCCTCATAGGGGGGATTGTGTCATAGTTGCCGTATTTGGCTAGCAGTTTGGCAACCATATTTTTTTTATAATTTTGAGAAGATATTCAGAGAACATTTTGCACGTGGTAGAGCTATATGCTGCAGCTATATTAGTAATATAGTTGTAGCACGAATGGGTCGGCTGGACCGGGGAAGGACCCCGCTCTCACGGAATACCAGCTTAAAATGGCAGCTTGACACTGCTGTGTTTCGTATGGTGAGTGTAGAGAATCGGAAACCCAATTTACTGGAAAAGAGGAATTCCATCTTAGTCCTCACGGGTGACGACGCATCTGCATTTAGATTCTTTATTGAGGATAAATGTAGATGTCTATGGTTCACAGCAACCACTTACCATCAGGTGGACTGTGTGCTCGTTTGTCACCTTAACTTATAATAAAAAGATGCTGCTGCCTATCTCCTATTTAATTTTCCTCTGTTGACTTTTATGACACTCATGGGACGATATGGGGTAGTGTATATTTTTACACCACCACTATATTGTATTTTAAATGGGTTGCAATAAGGCTTAGCAACAGCTATAAATATCTTGTTTATGCTTTTGTTAAGCTTCATTGCAACGGCAGTTGTATTCCAGTTTCAATGTTCTATTGTAGAAATGCAGGAGGCCACTTTCAGTCGTTAAAATTCGTTTTTTAGTTCTAGGTTCTATATATTTTTTACTATGTAAATAGATTGTGACAAGCACTGGGTTGTAATAAGTAAAAAAAAAAAACTCCTTTCATGGCCTAGGAGTCCGTCGGAGTAGATAGGTACCACCCTCGTATCTATTTCTACCACCAAATAGCAGTGCTTACACTGCTGAGTTTCGGCTCAAGGGATATAGAGAGCCAGTATAGTTACAGGCTTGTGATGTCCTCAGAGGTGACAACGAATCTATCCTTCAAGCTTTTTTTAACACTTTACTGCAGGTGTCCATGTATTCCAGTAGCCAATTATCATCACGCGGACTCGTAAGTTCGTTTGTCACTTAATTTAATTTTATATATATAAAAAAAAAACTAAAATTATCATACTTTTACTGTCTCAGAGCACTCCAACTCCTTGACGAAGTTCTGCACACGATGCCTATCGACGGTCCTCGGACAACCATCGAGTAGGAGTTGATCGGCTTCTTTTGAGGCCTTCGAGCGACATTGGGCATGTCGCCGCGACTCGTGACACGCGACATGCGACATGTCGCTTTGACGCGCGTCGCTCTGTACATTATTGTTCGCGCCACCACTCAAATGTACGTTGCATGTGACCGTCTTATGATTTATATATAAACTTATATATCAATTAGTAGAAAATTAATTGATTATTTTGTAAAATCATACTATATGGTACAAATATGTAACACTAACACAATAATAAACACGGTGTAAATGTTACCAAAGTTCACAAAGTAACCTTTTGCCTGTACAATTAAAATTAAGGGATTAATTATTGATAAAAATAGGTACAAATGCATATTGTACAAAATAGTCACTGTTAAATAACAAATATATAAAATAAAATACATACAAGAGTCATAGATTTCATTAAAAAAGGTTGTTAAAAAGTTATTAAAAGTAATATTGTAGCAAACATGTGGTATAAAATGGGTACAACCCGGGAGGTCCACACTATAAACTTCCCAGTAGGCAGTCACCAATAATAGAAACTTCGATAATTGAATAGGAAAATAGGAATACTATTAATTTGTACATATTAAAAAATGTTCCTCAGAGTAAATAGTCCACATTATCAATTGCAAAATTCGGTTAGTTTGCCATTTATTCAGCTAATTTATTCATACAAAAAGAAACTGCTGGACCAATATTGATAAAAGCTTAATCACATTCTAATTACATGGTTGTGTTTCAAATGAAACCTAAACGACATCTTTGCATCGAATGAAAAGACGTATTTACATAGTCCTGAAAACCATAGCATCTGACAGATTGACAGCTGGAGATATGTCGAAATTTGGAATTTGGAAATTCGGACCCATTTCCTACTGGAAAGTTAAATATACGAAATAATGGATATCTTTTGAGTGGTGGTGAGTGAATAATAATAGAATGTGCAAGTTTGTTTCGCGACGGATAGTGATTTGCATGGAACTGTAGAGTGTTGAGAAGAATTGTTGGATTGTGATACTATGTATGTTTAGTGAGATGCCATATTGAAAGCATTTATTAAAAATTTTGTTAATATTGATTTATATTTTCGTTACGTTCTAGTACAGTGATTTCGGCCTATTGTCTTCCAAATTCTTTCTTTAGTTTGTCTTCCGTTTGTGAAATTTGTTAGTGGTTCCTTTAGGAAAAGTGATTTGAGAATTGTGCTTAGGAATGTGAAACTTTGAAACAAATATTGCACATTACATGAAGCGCTTCGCTCGCGTTTATAACAAAAGGTGAACTATTAATTTATGTCTTGTATTTATTTATATTAACATCTAAGGAAGTACTGTCGGCTTCATGTCAAGTTGTAACCAAAAACCGGTCTTATTGCAGTGTCTTAAGGCACATATTAAGTTGTCGTGCGGTCGACTGTACAATAAACGATAAGTTAAATATAACATAGATATTTATACCAGTATTGAGACGGAACAAAGTAAAGAGCATATTGAAACGATCTCAGTAAAATATTTTTCACAAATCCTAAATGAATTAACGTTAATATACTTATGTAAGATATTAGTGCTATGTATACATACATATAGAATCGACAAACAATCTGTTGTTGCTCAATTGAGTTTATTGAGATAGTTTTGTCGACTTGTTTTTGTAAAGAAAATATGGATATACGAATTTTAGTAACAGCGATACCAAAATAAGGCATTTTCTTTATAGTAACTTATATAGGTTAAATATGACAAGACATAATTATGGTTCAACTTGAAAGAAGCCAAATTGGAATTAGCTTTTTATATAGATATAAGATGAGATATTGTGTTATGTAGGTTTACAGTAATAAAGTATATATTAGATGTAAGTTGTACGTATAATAAATGCGCGCAGTTTGGAGAAATTGAACTTAGATTGACTGTAATTGTATGGGACACAAGGCACGCGCACTGCATTTATGGTAACAGTAAACTTTCCGGTTATTTACATATTATATTTTCACTCTATCCTATATCCATTTCATTTTATCTATTTTAATTTATGCAGGATTACCGGAGAGCCGACTTGGTTTTACTGATTCTGTTTTTTAAAGAGTACTTTACTATTCAGTATTGTTACACTAATGTAATATTCTACTCAGGTAATTTCCAATTATATGCACGAATTACTAATGTTATTCATAAAAGTCAAAAAGATAAACAAAGAAATGTCGTTGTCAAACTGACAGTCGGCTCCTAACCAGACGCTTGAAACATTTGATATTTTTGGTACAAATTAAAATTAAAATTTAAATTAAAGCAAAAACTAGGTATAATAAAAATATTTATAAAAAATAAGGATGAACAAACAAAACACAATAACAGCAGAAGTTAATAACGATGTAATAGTTTTTGCTCTTTAGGCGTTTACGAGAGCAAGAAACTCATACATGCAATCTGGAAAGAGTCAAACTGAAATAATAAATATATGTTGAAACATATGTTTTTTATATAATGCCAATACTATTGTTAACCGTTTTGCTACTAGATTAATAATTTGAGTATATAAGTTATTATAGATCTGAAAATTTGACTAGTAAAACACAAGTTACACATGCAAAACGCCCAAAATTTAGTTCAATTTACATGGCAGGCATTGCCGTCGCCAGGATTACTTTCAAGGAGGTGCATCTGCATCTATCTACACATTATACTATTAACTAATATAAAATATGGAATTGTACATGTATATTGTGTAGATAAATGTAATGTCAAATTCAAATCGCGCGAGTATTTGATTGAATATATTTCGCTCAGTGAAATCATACTTAATCTCTGTAGTCGATAGTTGACATTATTGTTCGGATATACCCCGCTGCCGCGCGACATGCTTAGTGTTCACAGGGAAGGAGTAGGGGAGGATCCCCCCCCCCCTGTCAGGATACAAAATACATAGGAAAACTTGTGCAAGTTTTTGGGAGAGGGAGAGGGGGGGTGCAAGTGCAACCTGCTTGCACGATGGCCGGTAACAATATTTTAGTTTTAGACTAATAATAATATTGTTTTTAGTGAAGTACCTTTAGTTTGTATAATGAAAAAATTCAAATTAAAGTTTTTAAAACTTTTTGAATATAATTAATTACGTGGGTTCGTATTTATAAGTACAAAAAGGGAAATAAGAGGCGTAAGTTACACGAACTCTTTTATTTACTAAGAATAGACTTGCAACTAATAAATTATTGACGATTTTTACGTGAAACAATTCAAATCTTTCATAGCGATGGTTTTCGGCGACTACAAGAACCTGTACAGCGCCAAAAGAGTTTTGAGACTTTCAATACACACAAATGTACATTCACTCTTCAAAAGACCGAATTTTTTATTGTCATAAAATTCGATTTTGTGACTTTATAAATTGATAATTATTTTACCTCGAGTCAAGTTCAAAACATTATCACACCCAATATAGTCGTAATCCATAAATGCAGTATGCGTAATTGGTGTACGGCCTCGTTTGGCGAGATTGCGTGAATCATATGTATCATGTATCATCAGACTTACCTGCGTTGGGTCGAATCCTTGCGAGTTTGAAGCGTGAGTCAGTTAATTGGTGTAACTTTTTTATCGATAGACCTTGACATTGTTTGGTACCTCTGGTCTCTAATGTGATCAAGCCAGAAATGGTATATTTAAAAATGACAAAAAATATTGTCAATGCTATTTCAGTGGACTTTTTTATAACATGATCATTAGAGCGCTGGGAGCTCTCAGTTCAACTCAATTTAAGACTGGCAACTTTAGTGCCGTTACTATAAAAAAAAAAGCCTTAAAAGGCTCCCGAAGTGATATCATAATTTTAGCACGGTCCACAAAAAAGTTCGATAGTTAATAAAGTTACTCAATCTGTATTCAGGCTAGTCTCTGGGCTCTATTTGCCTCTTAATATCAAAAGGACAAAATTCATCCTTAACAGTAGAACATAAAAACTTATTTGCTTTACACTTAATATAAACGAATAATAGTAGTGTAACGTTATTAAATTTTACTACTTCATGGCAATTATTATTAACGCATCCTGCATAGATACTAAATTTGTTTTATAGCGTCACATAGTTAAAAACAATAGCGTCATAGCTTGGCAAATTTTAACGATTACATTTTTTATTATGCTGAAAGGAGTTCAAATTCCTTTAAATTATCTTTTATTTTATTTCATAACTCAGAAATGAGAGGTTTGTGCTCCGCAGTGAGACTTATGCTGTAACTTTACTTTTTTATACTGTATACAGTAAATCTTGCCCAAAAATATAACAAATCTAATCTATCTTAAGATTTGTAAATCATTTAAAACATAACACATTACCGTCTAATTATAAATGGGTGGGTAAGATCGGAGAAGAAATCTTCAGTTGTTTGCACAATGCCTGCTGAGTTTCGTAAGCTTGAAGCTCTAACAAAAAGTTTTTAATTATATTTTTCTTGTTAAATTAACCATTTCGAAAACATGTATTGAGAAGAAATGAAATATCTTTATTTCTTAAATGTAAGAATTATTTTTTTTGTCAAAAGTCTCTTCAATACCTCTAGCCACAGAAGAAATGGCGAAATAAATTCTGCTAGTATCTTTTTTGTCAATTTTTTAATGGTGTTTTATAGAAATAATAACATTTACAGTTCAATTGGCATGCTATCTATCTAATATTTATTCTATTATTAAAACTTCACGCAAAATTTTGAGTTTATCAGTGCTCAACAAATTTGGGCAAACCAGCCTTCACAAGCAGCAATATTTACCTGATATGAATAAACACCTTGATAAAATAAGTTTCCATGTCAAATATATTATGATTCATGCAGTCTCGCTAGAGACGTTTTGATCTGTGATGTGCTAACATGTGTTTATTAGATAGAAATTCTCGTAATAAAGGAGAAGCGCCGCCGGTTGGCCGTATTATGTACTTTCGATATCGAAACAAAAACTTGCGGTGAATGTGTGTAGACGTAGTATATTATGTAAGGACAAATGACATATTTTGTGTACGAAAGAATTTGTTTAAGTATTCGTGATGTGTTTTTGTAACATTAGATATTGAGATTTTTTGATTTTTGTTTGCTTCAGATTTGCTTTAATTATTATTATTATTACGTGGCAGATTTATGATATGTGTTGAATGGTTATATAATGTTAGTAACAGTTAGTATTTCCTTTTTTATTGATTGATAATTATTTTATTATAAAGAGAAAGGCATTGCCTACGTTACGAGCTTCAGAGAATGACAAAGTAGTTGTATATTTTAACAATATAATATTTGTATAAATCATTTCAGATAGCGTGTGTTGAGATGAAGAATTGAATTTGTTAAAGAGCAATAACTTATATTTTTTCACACGATTTTATATTGGATTTACAAACATCACAATTTCATTTAAATGTTGTTTTCATCACTTATTTTTTAACTTAATCGTTACCAATGTATTCGAACAGTGCAAAAATCTTGTAAATAGTACAATTTACTGAACTTTTTTTACAATTTATTAATTGACAATTTTATGTGTGCGAATCTACTGAAATGTGTGAAAGAAAATGGCGACCCTAATTGGTACTTAGACATTGTATTCTTTAAAATTCTCTTAGGAAGCTTTTATTAAGATTGAAAAGTTGTATATCGAAAATACCTCTTTATAGTGATCAAAAGGATTCAAAGGGTTTTAGATGATATTAGTAAGTGGTAAGTTTTTTAATAATGTTAAAGTTTTGAATGATAATATTTGTCAAATTCTACATACCACAGTTATGATTGAGGTCTAACCGTACTGTTTGAAAATTCTTGAATTTATGAAATACATTTGACTTGCAGTTATTTAAATATGTACTGACGTTGAACATTGAAAAATAATGTTTGTTGATCAAATTATTGATGAATACTAGTAGCTTTTATAAGAACTATCAGAGGATTCAATGTAATTTCAAATTATATTTCACACATATAAACAGTGACATCTAATTCCAGTTTAAGTAAATAATTTTCTGTAAGTTATCTGGCATATTTACATGTCGTCATATTTTAAATACGTTACTTTACGCCTGTATACTATTAATTTTTTTATTTTGTTATTAAACGACTGTATTCATTTATTTCAGTTTTTTGAATGTTACACGTTACTTCAAAAGTGTGTTTTGTATTTATTTTCATACTGTATTATTTTTATATTGCATTCGGTGGTCGTTCGGAACCGGATGTCTTGATACAATAATTGATATTACTGACTTAATTACTCCATTGCATGAGACCAATGAATAATCCACGACCATTTGTCATTGTTTTACCGATAGTCTGCTTTAGAAATTAAAACAATCTATTTTGCAATTGATATTTTAAAAATAGATTTGTATTTTGTTGTTTGTTGCCTGCAGACAATGTCGCATGACGTTGGAGATACCGCACACAGTGTAACTTAGCCTTAAGCGCATAGTTAAGAGTGAAACTATGAAAGAAATGAATATAAAGGTTATTCCTCTACATTTGGTTTTATTTTCCTTCTAACCTTTTTGTTGTTCAACAAACATCCTGCTGCTGGACTTGGCCTTCTATTTCGAAGGAATGATTTGCAGTTATCGCCTTAGATGGCGAATTTGCGTACGTCTCGCACCTTTGACGTTCCTCCTCGCCTCACATGGCTGGTTTTTTTTAACTATTTGCACTTACGAAGTGGTTAAAAAGTCTTTTCAGAATTGTCATTCATTGTTTCAGGCTTTGTGGTATTTCTCGTAGTAACCTTATAATAGTTACGGGACGAGATGAATTCACACCATCCGAGCCTTTAGCGGCGTGATTTCCGTTTTATTTAATTTATTATAGCTTATTAAAGGTCTGCTGAACATATTTACCAACACGATTGACCAGCGGGTTGGCAACTGCAGTTTTTTTTAATGAATTTTAGTTGTTATTAACTATTTTTATTTTTTTTAGAATTTTAGTTTTGGTTATCAAAGATATATAAAAATATATAAAAAAGATGTTGCTGTCCGTCTCCAGATACGTTTCCCTCTGTCGCCTCTAACGACACCCACGGGTATGGGGTAGTACAGGGGCGCCCTGATGCGCCGTAGAGAACCACAATACCAGCGTAAAATAGCAGCTTAATGCGGCTGTGTTTCGTATGGTGAACCGGAGACCCTTTTTACTGGAAACCAAAGCATTCCATCTTAGTCCTCACGGGTGACAACGCATTTGCATTTTGATTCGTAATCGAGGATAAATGTAGATGTATATGGGCCACAGCAACCACTTACCATCAGGTGGACTGTGTGCTCGTTTGTCACCCTTATCCTATAAAAAAAAAGAGTAAAGAGGGGCGCCGTGAGGTGAACGCGCCTGTTTACCATTCTACGAAACTAAACTTAGGTTTTCGCGGATACATAAAAAATACAAATGGCGCACGCGACATGCGTCACTCACTCGCCGATCGGTACTTACGCTCGGAAACAGGTCCAATATGAATATCGAACTTTGAGTTCAAAAGTTCTAATAATTCTCATACCCTTTGCAACGTTTTATTTATGTGAAGCCGGATTTCCAGCTGTAGCAGAAATAGCGGTGCCAAGCGTTCTTCCTGCTTTTAAAAAATGTGTGGAGCTCACATGTTACATTGACTTAGTTGCGGTTCTATGTTATTTCCTATATTAAAAAAAAATGTATTCTTGTGTGTCAATATAAATACAAAAATTCAGCTTCATATTGTGGAGGTTTTCATTTTTGTGTCTATCTACCTAGTATCATTGTACCTTATTTCGAGTAGCTAGGTCGACGAGACCAAACACTAAACCTGTAAGTGCGCCGGGAAATGAACAAATTTGGGAACCTGGGGTATTATAGCTTCACAACGGAATGCTAGGAAAGGGTCAATTTATGACCATATAAAACTCTTGTAAGTTGTATAGTGGCGCCTACGTACATGAAACCCGCTCATGTACTTGTCGCAGTGCCAATAGGATTTCCAGCACCCGATTGATGGCAGGAGAAACGTCGACGGAACAAAATATGTACTTATATGACTGGCAACTAGCCATTTCCTCCGGATATCTTTAAAAAATAAGTAGTTACTAGGTAAGATCAGATGAGATGTAGGTTAAGTTAAAACAGGAGATAAAAGAAAATATGCGAGGAATTATCGTAACCGACATATCATCAATGGATTATTAAGCTGAAGTAGTAATGGGCTGGCCTTATAGCTAGAACAACCGATAATTTTTTTTTACAACTTTTTTATTCAATATAGATTATAAATAATACTTATTGAAAGTCACTCTTTTGTTTGATTACCACTGGTTCGGAAAAAACCTCTGTCCTGGGAAGAACCAGCAAGAAACCCAGCGGGACTTTTTTTAAATAACAGCTTACAATCATGATGTTACACAAATTAACAACACAACAAATTAGAAATAGCTTGGTAGCGATCACCTCATTTCCAGGGGTTATTATCATCCATAAATTCCTTAATATTATAATAACCCTTTTTATAAAAACTTAGTTTAATAAAGTTTTTGAACTTTGAACAGGCCAAACTTTGTATATTTTCTGGAATTTTGTTGTAAAAGCGTATACATCGCCCCAAGAATAAATTACTGACTCGATGGAGTCGAGTAACTGGTACTACTAGCTTGTGTCTGTTCCTAGTATTTACAGAATGAATATCACTTATTTTTGTAAAACTACTTTTATTTTTGTGTACGTACATTACATTTTCATAAATGTATTGAGAGGCCAAAGTTAATATATTAATTTCCTTAAATTTTTGTCGCAGCGACTCTTTAGGCTTTAAATCATAAATTGCTCTTATGGCCCTCTTCTGCAAAACAAATATAATTTCAGTGTCAGCTGCGTGTCCCCATAGCAAAATACCATACGACATTATCTTTTTCTATCTGATATTGATAATCGATGGGGAAGAAAGGTTCTCGAGTGGCGACTTCGTACCGGTAAGCAAAGAGTAGGTCGATGGCTCGGGACCGTGCTTTGTCGCACTCCTTGGGGGAAGCCTATGTTCAGCAGTGGACTTGTGAAAGGCTGTAATGATGATGATGACTACATCATCACCGTAGTTATAGGGAGGTACCAGGGAGGTAACACATCTTTATGTAGAAGAATAGGGAGAATAATCTTGATTCTAAGACGAAGGAGTCATAAGTCAATAAGCAATTTAAGGTCCTTCTCATCTACGTTTTACAAAGAGTGATTCGTTCGGTCGCACTATAAATACTTGGCGACTCACTCCCGCGCACCGGCACCATTCCAACAGTACGGCATCACGCGTTGGCGAGGTCTATTTTAATCTTTATTTCACATACACCCACCATATGATGCTGTTTCACGCTAAATCACATGTAGCTACGCTTGTACGTTCGAGTCTAATCAATATGACACTTACTTGATGTAATCGGTTTATATTTTATGGTTTATACCGTATAAGTATACTTTTTTGTTTTGCGACATACGTGATACACGGGTTTGTTTCCGATCGGCGTCAAAACTCAGTGCCAACTTACTAAGTGCATGGCGAAGAACATTGCACGGAAAATTTTATGTCAAAAAATATTTCGATGATGTGATGGGAATTTGCAATGGGACTTTTCCGTTTTAGCATCCGTTCAAAATGAAGGTAGGCGGCATTTGGACAGCAGCCGTGTAGTAGCGACGTAACAAAATCAATTACCCTATATCATCTGGAGACGACAGAGGGAAACTGAAATAAGGAGGTGGGTAGCAGAATTTTTCTGATAACAAATCAGTAATAATAAAAAAATACTACGGTTGTCAACATGCTTGCTAAGCGTGGAAGCTATTGTAAATATCCTTCCTATGAGGCAATCTATGGTGACCTATATTCAGCAATGAATTTTTGAGCGGCTGTAACGATAACGATGTTAAGATTGCCTTCTTGCCTCTGGCGCTATATCCTAGTCTCCCGCCTGCGCCCGCTTTTCCCAAAAGAGGGTCGCTTCCGATTTGGCAGAGAGGCCTCAAAGACCATTGCCTTACCCCATAGGCGGTGTTTAGCGGGTACACTTAGGGTGGTTAGGCTAGTCACAGTGAGTCCCGCATAACCACGACAGACCGGCTGTCGTGGTATGCATAAAGCATTCATCGCCTCCTCGCGTTAACGGGGTAGCCCTATCCAATTGCTTCTGGGCGCAAAAAAAAAACATAGTCTCCCGTCCTTATTGCAATAGCGTTACGTCGGTCTTGGGTTTGTTAAGACGAGTACCTCTGTGTTAGGGCGTATACATATTTTGTCGATAAACCTGTAAAAGCTTCCTGTCTAAGAACACAAATTAATATCACCGAAAAACTACGGCTATTATATTATATTACATATGTGTAATACATTCCAGAGCGGTAAATAATTTTACTGAATATTTGGAAACTGCCACCGTGACTAAAATTAGCTGAAGCGAGTTTAATCACGCGGTGTTTTTTTTTAAATAGCATAAGGATGACAAATGAGCACACTTGATGGTAAGTGAATGCAGTGGTACACATCTACGTCGTTATTCTGTGAGAGCGTGGTCCTACCCCGGTCGAGCCGATCCATCCGTGGTACAACCATAATGTAACTGCAGCGTAACTCTACCACATATAATTATATTGTAAAAGATGTAAAGCAACTAGTTAACATATCATAATTGTATTGATATGTAGCGTTGCGCCCACTATTCTTCTTTATCTACCGACTTAAAAAATGAGACGGTACTCAATTCGATTGTTTTTTTAATGTGTTACCTAATAACTTTTTGCTGGGTGAACCGATTTCGATGATTCTTTTTTTATTTGAAAGCTGGTGCTTCACATGTGGTCCCATATAATTGTTTTGAAATTTGATCAAGGTCAGACCAATAGTTTTTGAGTTATTCTTAATAATTTATATCGAAGTTGGTTGTACATAATTTTTAATTATCAGTGTATAAAATATCATGGCCTGAAGTATAAAATCCATCTTTATATGCTACGCCCGTACAGGGTTGTCACATGCTCTGTAGATATATTGTAACAACTTTATACTTTGTGACATGCAATAAATGAATTATGAATTATAATGTTAATAAAACGCAGATGATGGTGTTTCGCTCGGGCAAAAGCCCGGAGAGGATTCCGTTAGCATTTCTCGACGGTGAAGCTGTTGCAAGAGTGAGTCTAATCAGGTACCTGGGGCATATCCTGACCGAGGACTTGCGTGATAACCTCGATTTAGAACGTGAAAGTAGGGCTCTGGCTGTTCGGTGTAATATGCTCGCACGCCGGTTTGCGCGGTGCAGTCCCAAGGCAAGGCTGACCCTGTTTAGAGCATATTGTCAATGCTTCTATACTTGTCAGTTTTGGTTGGGCAGTACCAAAAATGCACGTAGCAGCATTAGAGTGCAGTATAATAATGCATTCCGCATTCTTATGAAACTGCCTAAATACTGCAGTGTGTCGAGCATGTTTGCCAACGCCGGGGTGCCCGATTACTTCGCCGTTATAATGATCTCGGGTAGCAGCTTTTTGGTCTCGCATCCGTGATTCCGAGAACGAGATCTTCAGGGTGTGCTACGAGTGCCCAGAGAATCCCATACTAAAATATTGGCGTGCCGTGCATCGCGACAATAACTAAAAATAGATAGCACGAACTTCCTTTTTGGGGGCCTAAAATTGCCCCCAAAAAGGAAGGTTAATACTAAAAATAAAATTATTTTTAGTATTAACCTATGATTTACATTTGAATTGTCTTTTATTTATGTTATTAATTGTATCCTTATAATTATATTTTCATTTTGTTTTTAACACATATTGATATTTGAAATGGGTGTTAAAAAAGCCTGAAATAAACGTCTATTATTATTATTATTTAAAACATACTAGGTAAGTAACACTGTTTATTTCAACCGACTTCAAAAAGGAGGAGGTACTCAATTATACTGTATGTTTCTTTTATGTGTTACCTCATAACTTTTTTCTCGGTGAACCGATGTTTAATTTATAATTTGATGTGTTTTTCATGTGATCCCATTCAAATTTGATCAAGGTCTGACTAGTAATTTTTGAGTTATCCTTAATAGTTTATATTGAAGTTGGTCGTACAAAAATTTTAGTTTTACCACTTGTTTGTTATAAGTCCCATATAAACATGGGACCTATTGTACGTGTGGTGTAAATGTGATGTGGTATTCCTTGGAGGAGGCCTTAGTTCAACAGTAGACTTGTAAATGACACCAATGAGGAGATTTTTGAACATTTGGGTATTGGTATGAGTCAAATAAAAATAAAATAAAAACAACATTTATAAGTTACTAAACTTTGTTGCCGCTTGATTCTTAATGAAATTATCCCAGAACAAAAAAAGGCTCGAGTAGATTAGTTTAAAAAAGTTAAGTATGATCACGGACGTTCAAATGCTGTATATGACTTTGTGACAGGTGATATATCTTAGATATACATATTGTTACATTCTGAAAAGAACGCAACAGTATTCTGTATGGGTGTTCGGAGGCGACAGCGAAACAACAAAAGTAAGACAGACAAGAAGCGTGAGTAAAAAATGATTGCATTTTCTTTATCCCAGTCAGGTCCTGTCTCCAGGATTCCACTTAATGAGCAAAAGATAGTTAATACCAAGTGGTAAACCACCATTTGTTTTCCCAGTGTCTTTGGAAATATTAGGGAATAGCGACCAAGAAGTCGTCTCCTATTGCACGGCGTACACCGCGAACAAAACAAAGTTATGTTAATCTTCTGAAAATGTTTAGCTCGTGACACATCCCGCACACAGTCGAGACCTCGCAACATGCGATTTTTTTATTTTTTCAAAAACAAAAATTTTATGTGTGGTTTGACATATTCGGAGCCAGAAGAAGTCGTGATAGCATTTAACCAATGGCCATTTTCCTTATATTTTTAAAAATGATTCGAAAGAATGAAAAGGGAAAGCAGTAAATATATTAGTTTAAATATAAATTGTTTTATTTATGACTTACGCAAAATAGTGTACTCGACGTATTACACATGTACAAACATTACAACTACATACTACATATATACTATATGGGATTTGAATCTGCGATCTTATAGCACCACAGTCAAAAAACTGCCCAGAATAATATTATTATAGTGTCAAAATACAGTACGGAAGTTTTTAGAATGATTGAAACGGGTCGAAAAGTTACTAGGTTAGTTGTTAAATTTTACTTGGTGGTTCACCTTCCTGTCTAAGGGTCCGTCATTAGATCCTCTTTCTCTTACCTGTTTCTGTCCTCAAATAGCAGTGCGTGCACTGCTGACCACGGTCAGAATCTTGTAGAAAGTAGTTACAAAGCAAGAGGCATTCTATCTTAGTCCTCGGATGCAAGAAGCCATATATATCTATATATATGCCTTCCTAGCCTTCTTTATTTGAAGTTGGCTTCGTTCGTTCGTTACTTGATTTTTATAAAAATACTTCAGTTTTAGAAAAAATATTATGATCCAAACAATACACCTACAGATACATCTTATAGGAAGGCACCATGCACACGTCGATATCTGTTGAGCTTGTCGCCATCCATGTGAATCGCTTAAACATCTTGTCTCCGGTTATTCGAAGCTTTTTAAAATTTGAATATAACTCCATGACCATTGAACCATGAAACACGGACAGAATACCGAGAACAAGATAAGAACAGAAAAAAATAATAATTTCACACGCGTAAATCCGCAGACAAAAGCTTGTATAAGAAATTGACTTATATCATTTGCTCTCAGTTCAGTACGTATTCTAGATGCATAGACGTACAAGATGCAAAGTTCCGGGTAACCTACTCACCTACTTGAAACTTTGATGTGAGTGCACACTTAGTGCATGGAAATAGGGCAATTAAATTTCCAAGTACTGAGATTCTCTCGCACTGTGAATTTTAGCAGCTTAGATAAGAAGTCCAAAACAGTTTCAAGTACCTAAATAAACACGTTACCAAGTTTGAATCACTTTTAATAAGTATATTATGTATTTAAAATAAATTATTATTTTTCTCACCAGTGTGGATGTGGTGTACGATCATTTTGAAACAGAAACAGAAACAGAAACTTTTTTATTCAATATAGATTATAAATATTATTTATTGAAAGTCACTCTTTTGTTTAATTACCACTGGTTCGGAAAAAAACCTCTGTCCTGGGAAGAACCAGCAAGAAACCAAGCGGGACTTTTTTTTTTAAATAACAGCTTACAATCATGTATGTTACACACGTTAACAACACAACAAATTAGAAATAGCTTGGTAGCGATCACCTCATTTCCAGGGGTTATTATCATACATAAATTCCTTAATATTATAATAACCCTTTTTATACAAACTTAGTTTAATAAAGTTTTTGAACTTTGAGCCGGTCAAATTTTGTATATTTTCTGGAATTTTGTTGTAAAAGCGTATACATCGCCCCAAGAATGAATTACTGACTCGATGGAGTCGAGTAACTGGTACTACTAGCTTGTGTCTGTTCCTAGTATTTACAGAATGAATATCACTTATTTTTGTAAAACTACTTTTATTTTTGTGTACGTACATTACATTTTCATTTTAAAGTCACATTCCCGGTATCTACACCACAATTTTTTTTTCGCAAATTAAAAAAAAGCATGAAAAGAAAGCAGTAGGGCTTTTTGATGGGTGAGGTGCGAAACGTCAGTTACTGCGATCGACAATCCGTCTGCAAAGCTAACGGAGCCGCATGATCGTTTATCATGATATTTATTTAGTGACGAAGGTATCACTTCTAACGTGCAGTCCTAGTTGTTTTTTTTTATTTTTATCTATTGACCACTGTCCCACCTTATAAAATGTGAAGTATGATTAGAAAATGGTGATATAGTCAAAGATGGTAAACGCTTTGTCTTATCCGAGAATTAGTTGTTAGATATTGGGTTGTGACCTAGATTATAGAACAATGTTTTACAATTTTACAGTGGTGAGTTGAGCTTTTTAACGAATGTAAATCCAAATAAGTTCCAGAAGTAATCTATTGCAGAGAATTGTATCTTTAAATTTTTTTAAATATTTATTCACCTTGTCAGTAAAATGGCATCGCGGCGGCGTGCGGTTTGGCGGGAATATTCCGAAATATTAGATATTTTTAGCAACCGAGGTCGGCCCTGTTTACATGTTTTCTCTTTACGATCTTTATGTTTCACAGCCCACTAAATGTTATTCTCATGAATCGAATTTGAAAATTTGTAAGTACTGCTTCAGCGCGTATCTTCTTTTTATTGCTTCTTTAAAGTTTCACTTTTGATAACGATGGTACACGATTTTATAAAGAATAAAAGTTCATAAAACCTGATGAAAAATATAACATTAGAAACGTATGTAAAGAACGTTTTACACTTTTAAAACATCTTAAGCATAATTTATGATATTTTTAAACCTCCTTTCGTGCATCAATTTGTATAATATTTTTAGAATACAACAGAATAGAATATTTTTATTGAATATAGATTACCAGCATAATATAATGGTACCATAAACGAAATTTCATGTAAATTTTATAAAAATTATATGTTCTATACTGCGTACTCATACTCAACCTTTTATCATACTCAGTTTCTATTTATAAGGCATTTTATAGCTCTTATTAATGTTAATATTTTGAATTAATGTCATTAATGAGATTGTTAAAAATATATAGGTTTGAACTAGAATTTGTTTCACGAAAGAAGTCGCACAGAAATGTGCGAACTAAAAGACTATGGTGTCGCGGCCTAGCAACTTTAGTTAGAAGGACTCTCCTTAAAACATAGTTTAAACCCAAGACTACCAATAAACCACTTTTAGTAATAAGTCGGGATGTGTGTACGATCTTACATACGAAAAGTAATAATAATCGCCTTTGTACAGCTCCAGAACGCCTAAATTATGAATTGGCATTATCGGGCCATCACTTTTTTTAGCTGCAATATTTGCATGGGAAGGCCAGATGTATTCAAAGAATTATGAAAGATTGTGGTATAGGCAGTAACATCTTGATATCATACAGTTAAAGCATAGGATGTTACTAAGTGATTATAGCCTCGCAATGTCCAGGAAAAAGTTATTAATAACCTCGCACGCTCGTAAAACCAAGTATTTCTCTTTTTGTCATATATATATCATACTATGCATATACATATTATCTGTAATGTTGGGCTAAAACTTTGCAAATGTATAATTATGTTTATTTAGTGTCGAAACGGCGAGAAAAAGCGAGGAAAATCTTATTATCCTGTATTATATGTACAACCTTTATGGTTGTAATCACACAAACTGTCAACAGTGTGTTGAAAATTCTTAGTTTTGCGTAACGCCATAGCGAGTGTATTTTATCGCAGCGAAGATCTTTGCACATAACGCCATAAAACGGAGCGTCTCATGCATGCGTCAATTACATCAGTGCGATGTGACGACGTCCATAACTCTATTGTTGTCGCGGATGTCTCACAGCATCTGTATTACAGTTTTAATGTTTTTCGTGTACCATTGAGCGTTCTTCTCAAATGCACCATACTATACAATAAACTCTATGCTTAGACACGTATTGTCACCGTTTTTAGATATATCACAGAATGGGAGTCGATTCAGTGCAATACTAGTAGAGTGACTGTTATATGAGACACCACAGCTAAAAAACACAGTCCACCTGATGGTAAGTCATCTTACTGTGGCCCATAGACAACTAAATCTATCCTCGATTACAATTCAAAATGCAAATGCGTTATGCGTCACCCGTGAGGACTAAGATGGAATGCTTCTTTCCAGTAAAAACGGTCTCCGGTTCTCTACACTCACCATAAGTAATACAGGAACGTTAAGCTGCTATTCTACGCTGGTATTCTGTAAGAGCGTGGTCCTTACCCGATCGAGCCGATCTATTTGTGCTACAAATATACTACTTACTAATGTAACTGCAGCATGACTCTACCACGTATAAAGCTCAGGGTTATATGGGGCCAGCAAACCTTGGAGGAAGTCAGTTAACCAAGCTGACTAAAACAAATTGGTTCCTCTCAGCACGTCGCAAGCGTGACGCTGCATTGATGAAATATAAGGAAATGGTTTTTATGAAATGTACGTTATTGTTTTTATGAAAGGTACGTCTTAACGGTGGTAGAGCAACGCAGCAGTTTTTGCTGTTGCACGTATGGGCCGGCTCGAGCCGGTTTGGTACCACGACTTCACAGAATACCGGCGTGAAGTAAAAGCTCTGATTCTGCGTTTCATCTGGTGAGCCAATTGGCCGGTGGCCCAATTCCCCCCCCCCCCCCATCAACATGGTAGCGGAATTACACTTTAGACTACCCCAGGGGGTACCAGCACCCCTGGAGAATCTCTCGCTGAGCAACCACGACCATGTTATTCCACTCCTGAGCGTGGGTGCTTAGGCTGCCCCGCGTATTCTGGGGGGGGGGGGGGGGGCAAAATTCCGCTCAAAAACATAACTGCTCGGGGCAAATTGAGCAACAATACCAAGGCGACCCCTGCCACGCTATCCGTGAATTTCTGCAACATCAGGGGACTTCACTCGAACCTAAACGCCGTCCACTACCATCTCGAGACGGCGAAGCCGGCCTTGCTCTTTCTGACCGAGACGCAGGTTTCCTCTCCGGCTGATATTTCGTATCTCCCCTACCCGGGGTACAAATTGGAGCACCTCGGGCTGGAGTTTGCGTGTATGTCAGAGAGGACATCTGATCTCGACGGATTTCTGATTTCTCGGCAGTCTTGAAGGTTCGGACCTGTCCATCCTTTGGCTACGCGTAGACAGCGACGACCATCCGCGCGTCTACGGGTGCCTCTATAGGTCCCATAGCGGTAATGCCGAAACAGACCGACTCATCGACCACGTCCAAATGGCTACAGATTCCTTACTACAATAGGTCCCATCCGCAGAGATCGTGATCCTTGGCGATTTTAACGCCCACCACGCCGAATGGCTCGGTTCACGTTTAACCGATCATGCGGGGAGATCTTTTTATGACTTTGCTTTGGCATATGGTCTGACACAACTGGTTACTTCGCCTACGCGGATTCCAGATGTGGAGGATCATACACCTTCCCTGTTGGACCTTCTGCTGACCTCTCATCCGGACGGACATCAGGTTTCCGTCGATGCCCCTCTCGGCTCTTTGGACCATTGTCTGATCCGGAGTGTAGTGCCAATCACGCTCCCCTCGCGGTTGCGTTCTGCAGGTTGCCGCCGTGTTTGGCATTACAGATCAGCGGATTGGGACGGAATGCGGTCTTTCTTTGCATCCTATCCATGGGGGCGGGTTTGCTTCTCGCCGGATGAAGCCAGCGCTGTTGCTGACTCTGTCACTGATGTGGTGCTACAGGGAATGGAACTATTTATTCCATCATCTGTGGTACCCATCGGAGGCAGATCCCAGCCTTGGTTTGGTCGCTCCTGTAAGACTGTATTACGCAGTAAGCAGGGCTGCAGCTTCGGCGACTCGGGATGTAAACACCAGCACACTTAAAAAGAAGTACGAGTATAACTTCGCCTCCAGGTCCTTCAAAAGAGTTATTGTCAAGGCAAAGTCAGAGCACATAGGCACAATTGGCGAGAAACTAGTTCGCCTTCCTCCGGGAACCCGTGCATTTAGCTCTCTCGCTTAGGCTGTCCAAGGGAATTTCTGTAAACCATCACTACCATCTTTGCACAGGGAGGACGACTCACTGGCCCAAGACGCAAAAGACAAAGCCGACCTTTTAGGCTCCCTTTTTGCGTCCAACTCGACTCTTGATGACGGGGAGAAAACACCGCCGACCATCCCGCGGTGTGAGTGCACCATGCCGGATGTGCTGTTCTCACAGCGCTCGGTTCGCAAAACACTCCTCTCCCTGGACATCCAGAAGTCGAGTGGGCCTGACGGAATCCTCCCAATTGTGCTGAGGACGTGTGCTCCGTAGTTGGCACCGGTCCTAACGCGTCTTTTCCGGTACTCTTACTCCCAAGGCGTAGTCCCGAATTCATGGAAGACAGCTTATGTCCACCCGATCCCTAAAAAAGGCGACCGCTCAGACCCGTCCAACTATAGGCCTATCGCGATCACCTCTTTGTTCTCCAAAATAATGGAATCCATTATTAACTGCCAGCTCATGCGGTACCTTGAGGATCACCAGCTGATTAGTGACCGCCAATACGGTTTTCGTCGGGGTCGATCAGCTGATCTTCTGGTCTACCTGACCCATAGATGGACGGAGGCAGTAGAGTCCAAGGGGGAGGCGTTGGCCGTTAGTTTGGACATTGCGAAGGCCTTCGATCGGGTTTGGCACAAAGCGCTTCTTTCGAAGCTCCCTTCCTATGAGCTTCCCGAGAAATTGTGCGATTGGGTCACCAGCTTCCTTGCAGATCGGAGCATCAAGGTCGTTATAGACGGTGCATGCTCCGACTACAAGCCTATTAACGCTGGTGTTCCAAAAGGCTGTGTGCTATCACCAACGCTGTTTCTTCTCCATATCAATGATATGTTGCTAACTGGTAACATTCATTGCTATGGGATGACAGCACTGGTGATGCTTTATACACCGGCCGTGCCAATATTTCTCGGGAAAACGTCGCCGAGTACCGGAACAAACTTGTGTCTGAAGTCGAGTCTTTGCTGAACAAAGTTTCGGATTGGGGCGACTAAATCTAGTCCAGTTTAATCCTCAGAAGACACAAGTTTGCGCGTTTATCGCTAAAAAGAACCCCTTTGTCGTATCTCCTCAGTTTCAAGGTACTCCCCTTCTTGCCTCAGCCAGTATCGGAATCCTCGGAGTCGACATATCGAGAGACGTGCAGTTTCGCGTTCACTTGGAAGAGAAGGCCAAATTGGCCTCTAAAAAGCTTGGCGTGCTCAGCAGAGCGGGACAGTATTCCATGCCAGCAAACCGCCTGCAACTTTACAAGGCGCAGGTTCGGCCTCACATGGAATACTGTTCCCATCTCTGGGCAGGGGCTCCCCAGTGCCAGCTCCTTCCATTTGACTGCATTCAACGCAGAGTGGCTCGAATCGTCGACGACCGAGTCCTTTCCGATCGGCTCGATTCATTGGCACTGCGAAGAGATGTTGCATCCCTTTGCATTTTCTTTCGCATCTACCACGGGGAGTGCTCTGAGGAATTGTTCGGATTAATCCCAGCCGCGAAATTTCACGAACGCACATCGCGATAGAACTCCCGATACCATCCACACCATCTGGATGATTGGCGGTCCACCACTATGCGATTTAGAACATGTTTTCTTCCTCGCACGACTTCCTTGTGGAATCGATTACCATCAGCGATTTTTCCGGACCGATACGACTTAGGGACCTTCAAGAAAAGAGCGTACTCCTTTTTAAAAGGCCGGCAACGCATGTGCAATTCCCTTGTGTTGCAGTTGTTCATGTGCGGCGGTAGTTACTTACCATCAGGTGAGCCGCATGCTAATTTGCCCCCTCTCCTATAAAAAAAAAACGTAAGTCTTGACTTGCTTGGGCATTAACGAATTTTAAATTAAAAAAAAAGTGTATGTGTACTTATGTACGCACGTAGGAATTTATACTTCTTTAGCATAACAAAACAAAAGTAACTAAAATTATTTAAGATCCTGGTGACAATTAATTGACAGCGCCATGGCGCAGTGGTCTTTTTGTTTGTCGAGTTGCAGCGCTAAGGGCCGAACGGAACAAGTATCCGTATGACCTACAAATAATTGTTCTGGGTCTGGATGATTGTACTTGTGAAATCTATATATGTTAACTGCACCCGCGATACAGGAGAAAATTCTAATGTGAAAGTAACGTTTTTAAAATAAAAATATAATTTGTTTTATTAAGATTTTAAAATTTTACTTTTACTCTTAATATTGTCTCACAAAATAAACATACATTGATCACGTCTTTTGATGGGTAAATTTAACCTCTTTTATCTTTATAAGGATATAAATAAATATATTAACGACTTTACATCATTATGCTGGGAATACAAAACTGCGATACAATCTCCATACTAAAGTTTGTTTTACAAAATTCTTCCTCTCAATATACCTTTAATATATTGCAAAACAATTTTTTTCTTATGTTTATGGAAAGAAGATAACTGATGCTAATATACTTTGAAGTGGCAGAGAATTTGTATTATATAAATATATATATATATATATATATATATATATATATATATATATATATATATATATATATATATATGTTGAATTACTTAAGATCGTATACTTTCTTTTGAGCATGTCCATTTTTTAAGTTTGTTCTTTATCTATTATTCTTCTCTTTAATTTAGATATTGATGTAGTATTGAACACCACTGATTGATGTAGTATAAGCAGATAAGCTAGGTACAGGTTCAATATCTCTGTACTGATATGTAGATGATCTACGTGGAAGATGAAGTTCAACCTGGAATTCAAACAAATTAAATAGATAACGCAGACTTATTTCACAGAACTTATGTAATGCAAGGGCAATCTAACAAATAATCTAGTTTAACAATAATATATAGAAGAATAATTCAACTTACAATTATTTTGTCTATACAATTCTTAATGTATGCAGATATTAAAAGCATCATTTCATTGTTATGAATGTAATACAAAATGTATGAACTATATATTTTGAAAAACCCATTTTCAACAGAATAGGTTATAGGTTTCATTATTTATTTCACTTTCTTTCAGAGAGGAATGGCAGATGATTTGAATTATCATTCTGCCTTAGATAGACCACTCTCATCGGTATACCATTTAAACACCCTATATTATAAAATCGTATGAAATACCTTTTACTAAATCGTTGTAATCCACCTCCAAATTGTTGCTCTTATAACCACTCTTACAAACAGGTTTTAAATGCTCTTTTTTATTACACTTTTGACAAAAATAATTCGCATTTCGACATTTATCTTTAGTATGGTTCTTATATCCACAAACCAAGCAAGATATGTTTTTTTCTGTAGTTTGATGAATAGTATATTCTTGGGCTCGTAAGCGAAAACGGGCTGTGCTGCCGCTGATGCTATGGGTAGCCCCTCATCTTTTTTTTATAGTAATAGGGTGACAAACGGGCACACATACAGTGGTAGAGCCACGCGGCAGCTTTCGCTGTCGCACGGATGGGCCGGCTCGAACCGGGGTGGTACCACGACCTCACAGAAGACCAGCGTGAAGTAGAGGTTTACCTCTGCGTTTCGCTTGGTGAGTGCAGGTGGCCGGAGGCCCTTTTTGCTGGAAATGAGGCATTCTATCTTAGTCCTCACGGGTGACAACGCATCTACATTTTGATTTGTAAAAGAGGATAGATGTAGATGTCTATGGGCCGCAGCAACCACTTACCATCAGGTGGACTGTGTGCTCGTTTGTCACCCTTATAGTATAAAAAAAAAAACATACCACCTGATGGTAAGTGGTTGCTGTGGCCCATATACATCTACATCTATCCTCGTTCAATAAGCTGTTTTAAATGCTAGTTGGCGTGTGATTCACAACTGGTGCTAGAAATTTGGTATTGGCCGCTAGAGAATGTGCTATTTCCGTCCTTAATATTTTTATTACTATTAGCATTATTGAAATTCTTTTTTTTTAAAATGGGATCTTAAATTACGTTACATTAATAGGAAATAAAATGGAAGAGATTAATTCTTATATCTTAGGAAATAGCTGGATTCACATATATCCTTCTCTTCAATAAATAAAAACATTTGAATCCCATAAAGTCCTTGGACTATTCGGAGGTGAGCCCACCAGTTGTACTTCAGATTTTCTGAAGAAAAGCTTTTTTAGGCACGACTTAGTGAAAACTCAGATCTATTACGACCGAAAGTAAATTTCAGTAAAATCTATAATCCGCTTACGCGGTAAAAATTGTATAAAAAATTGCGAATTCAACGGTATTCTTATTTTTTTCTACCTTTAATAATGACTGAAATATTGATGAGTAAAATGGTGTTTTACGGTAAGGGCGACCGCTTTGCTCCGCATCGCGATGTGACGTCACAAAACGACACGTCGATGCCACCACTAGTCTTTATTGTTATATTTTTCTTATTCTCTCCATATTTATTACTCCATATTTTTCTTGTCATGTTTACCTAGTTTAGGCACCAGTTTTTCACCTAGCAATAGTATTGTATCGTATACTTCCGAGCGCGCGGTTAGTACTGAACTTAGCAAGTTCCTACTGCACGTTCGCTCTCTCGGATTGTGACGTCACGTCACAGAACGAGCGGATAAAAATTAAAAAATATTGCGAAGCTTCAAAATGTTATAACTTTCGTATTTCCCCACCAATTTGGATGAAACAAAAACTATTGTTTTTTTCATAAACATAGCTTTAAAGCTATATAGGTTTTATTGTCAAATTAGAACATGTTGGTGTGACCCATTCCTGTATTTCTAAAGGCAGTCAGTATAATAATATGTTTGTTACTTACAAATGTTATACAATTTTCAGAAATTATACGTTACTTACATTTATTGGGTTCCTATTTTATATAGTAAAGTAATAGTTTCAACTTTAATTTTATATTGTAATAATTTTATTAATTAATATTATCTGTGAGAATAAAATTTTTAAAAAGAAAAAATAAATACCTGAAAACAATAAAATAAATACATAATTGGAATAAAAGTTAATATATTAATAAAGTTTTACTTCAACTGTATTAGAGTGAGCTGTCAGTGAAAACGAGCAAACAGATGATGTTTTGTGATTACTGGAGCATATGGACGCCGTGGACACCTACGACCAAAGTCTCTCAAGCTAAGAAGTCTACTGAAGCCTTGCCACTCTCCAGGATAAAGACTAAGAGAATGAAAAGCTTCATACACTGTACTTGTGATTCTCTTATAATCATCTCTTTATCCGGTTTACAGTTGGTAGTGCACCACTACTTGGTGGCAGAAATAGTCAGAGAGTGATATCAACGCAGACGGAAAACGGAGAAATGAAACCACACATTTTTCTATCCACTTCAAAAAGGAGACGGTACTCAATTCGACTGTATGTTTTTTTATGTGTGTTACCTCATAACTTTTTACTGGGTTAACCGATTTTGATGACTCTTTTTATTTTAAAGCTGATGCTTCACATATGGTCCCATATAAATTTGATCAAGTTTTGACCAATAGTTTTTGAGTTGTTTTCAATAATTTATATTGAAGTCGGTTGAACAAAATTTTTAATTTTTAATTATTTTACTTAAAAATAATGATAATAAACCAGACGGAATACACACAATAAGTGGATGTTGCGACTCTTTGGTATATCTATTATTCTCGATTAAGAATTGTAATGCGTTGTTTCTCCTGAGTCTATGAGATTTCATTACTCTCCTCTCCATACACTCACCAAACATCATTTTACTGCTACTTTAGACTAGTATTTTTTAAATGCAGTAGCCTGTAGAAAACTTTTTCAGTATTATATTTATATTACAAAATACTTATTTGATATTGATTACCGAGTACAAACTTTAGTTAAGCGAATTTATTAATAGTTTGACTATTATACGACAAACTAATAGCTTTGTTGTAGTTTAAATACTAATGTATTCTGGATATTAATGTCCTCTAGGCTAAATTTCGTTCCGGAGGCCAGTCTCAGCGTAGACACCAGCCATCTGTGTCTAACAAGTGTGCGCGCAAGCACAGCTGTACTTGCGACAAGTAAGCTATTCCGACACGACCGGAGGGAGATGAGGTGAAAAACCAACAGCTTTCTGTCACCGTGAAATACCGCCAGCTTCGTCTTCGGGCTGCTACTGAGTTCTTGATAGAAAAACCTAATAATTGATTTTAGCCCAACCCGGAATTCAAAGTCGGGACGCCCATGATCAGTGGTCACTAATGCGCCTACAAGATCAACTAAGTAGTCTAATTCTCAATACTATGTTGTAGATTTTCACTGTTTACTGTATGTTAGGAATGAGGGTAAAATAATAAAGGAAAATAAGAAGAATTAAGGGTAGAAATGTAATTTCCTAGTTGTTCTTGCAGTATAAAGTGTCGTGCAGTCGACTAAGAGACATCTGCGCCCCCTTTCCCTAAAGGAGGTCGCATCCGATTCTGCAGAAAGGCCATACAGGCCAATGCCAGTCCCACAGGTGGTGTTTAGTGGGTAGGCACTTCTTAGTGAGTCCCACATAACCACGCAGCCAGCTGCCGTGGTGTGCTATGAGCATTCACCACCTCCCTCCCCCGCTTCCGGAGGGTAGCCTTGCAATAGGCGCAAAAAAAAAAACTAAGAGGGATCAGTCTGTATTTCTACGAGTCTATGTCGTTATTATGTCCGTTGAGCTAAAACATTACCTCTCCACACTGAGATTCTGCCTAAGTAAGACAAGTGCTTACGAACACAGGTCTCTATACAAAAAAATTGTACAATTAAGTAACCAGCGTCAAATAGCAACTTAACACTGCTGTGTTTCGTATGGTGAGTGTAGAGAACCGGAGACCCTTTTTACTCGCAAAGAGGCATTCCATCTTAGTCCTCACGGGTGACAACGCATCTGCATCTTGAGGCTTTATTGAGGATAGATGTAGATGTCTATGGGTCGCAGTGGCCACTTACCATCAGGTGGACTGTGTGCTCGTTTGTCACCCTATCCTATAAAAAAAAACCTTCTTTTTTGTCCCCTATTATTCTTTATCAACTCGTAACAGTCCACTGCTGGATATGGACCTCTCGTACTTTAGAAAGTATTTGCCAAAATCGCTAAAAGTTTTGCGGACGGATTGGTGAATGCAGTATGATGTCATACGGGTGTTTGATGTGATACTGCTACTCGTCGTAGTTCTTTTCACATTTAACATAAAAGAGATGGAATACCAACACACCTGCAATGAATTTAACAAAATAATAGATTGATAATTCTATTTTATTAAGTGGCGATTCTTAATGCTGAGCAAAAAAAAAATCATAAGACAAAGTACATTAAAGTTTTTCTTTAACACAATGAAAGCTTACGCCAATTAGTTGATGGAGCCTCCTTTTAAGCCCATAGTGCCTGTAGTAGGAAAATACTACATAAACAAATTAAAAATTTGTATTGTATGTAGGGACAAAATAATTTAACTGTCTCAATTTTATGTACAGTCAGGTACTAATTAATTCGATGGATAACTTTTATGCGACGATTAATGAGTCGGTCCTGTATAATTATATTGTTTATTTAATTACTTATTTTTAGTTTCCTTCAGTCATAATTGTCTCAAAATTATACAATATACAGACACTTCCAATTTATATTTTTATCATATGTATAGATTAAAAATCAACATTTACTTTAGATATTTTGCCAATTAAAAATAAAAAATATAATGAACAATTACGATAATTAGCAACGAGTTTCAGAAAAAAAGTAAAAATATATACATAGTTTTATTTTTATCTGAAGGTTAATAATAAAGGAACCCTGTTATTCAAAGAGCGTCAAGTCAGATCCATGAGTCGCAATCCGAAATAAAACTATTTGCCAATTTAGTGAGGTGCGTTGTGAGATTTTAGTGTTATCGAGATGATTAAGACATCGCTTGCGTTAATTTTTCTTATCGGCTATCGCTGTTCGCTTGAACTGAATTGGTACAACATACGGACAGTTTGTCCATGTTGAGATTGATACGGCATTTTTAAATATAATTTTTCATGTGCTCTTTCTGTCCACTACATATTGATGAATAATTCATCAATTTATATGGTAAATGATCATCGATCACTAATAAAAAACTAGATACACAGTCAGTGACAAAAAATGTCTTTACCGAATGAGCGCCCACTCGAACATAGGGTGTGCTTTTAATCTAGTAGCATTCGAATGCTTCAATGGTAAACATGCCTCAGTGCTCCTTTAAAAAGAGTAAAAATCACACATTCAGGACCCTAAAAAAGGATGGAATTTCATATTTTACATTGTATTTCGATGTAAATCCGCAGCAGTTAGATATTGCAGCATCGCAATAATATGCGTAAACATGATTCACATCTTTCTGTAGCCGATATATCGCTTTTTACACGCTTTGTATTAGATTTACCTCTATGCATCTATCACAAACATCACATTAGTTTGGCTTGCATGTGTCTATGTATTTATAAATATATTCAAATTTTCTCATTCAGTTTTCACCCTATTCTAACTCAGACGTCTAGAATGGGGATTCTAGACGTCCGAGTTATCTAAAAATTTGCAGACGCATTACCAACCAATGACAATAAAAAAATTTTAGGATATGAGTAACAAACGAGCACGCTGTCCACCTGATGGTAAGTGATTGCTGTGGCTCATAGAGTCAATACCGTGAAGACTAATTGGAATGCCTCGTTTCCAGTAAAAACGGTCTCCGGTTCTCTACATTCACAGCTTTTTTTATTTTATGTCATGGTAAGAAAGACGCTGCTGCCCGTCTCTTGATTTGTTTCCCTCTGTCATCCCTTACGTCACTCATGGGCTGATATGAGGTACTGGATATTCTTACACCGCCACTACACGGGTTTATTGAAATGAAGTAATTCGCGTAAAGTAAATTTAGTGTAATTAAAAAGCTTTAAAAGCTCAAAATAGCGACAGAGCATCGATACAGCGAAGGACATCCCTATTTAGCGGCTCTCGTGCCGCGTGCGGCCGTATCGCTCGACAAACTGCCCGGGCGCCCGGCAGCACATCCGAACGAACGAACCGCCAACACCCGCACCATTATCAACGCGAACGTGTTTACTTAACTAATCCGTTATCCCTATTGCGAATTATAATATTTTTAAGAGTGTAGTGGTGAAATTAATTGGATTTTATTAGTGTTATTTTTAGGTGAGTGTCTCTTTTTGTATTTTGTAGAAGCGTCTCTTGCGCAATATTTTTAACGCGCGCGTTTTAAAATTATGATGTTTATTTTATTTTAAATTTTAATAATCCAAAACATTTACAAAATCATTAGATTTATATATTATTGAATACATATTTTATTTAATGAATACGTCGGCTTCCGACTGGTGTAAAACCGTGTTTCAGAAGCCAGTGTTTCCTATTATTATTTTTTGTCTTAAATCGTTTTTTAAATGACTTTTTTATTGAGAGCCGTGGTAGCCCAGGGCGTAAGTGCTCGTTGTAAATTTTACAGTACGCGAGCAGCCCAGGTTCGATTCCTGTAGGCACCAATGACATTATCAATTGCAATTTTAACTCCTGATTTACCATGTGCTCAGCGGTGAAAACACCGTGAGGGAATCTGAATGTTTAAGAAATAACATACTTCCTTGTCCTAAAAATCTTCTTAGAATTAAGAGGCAGGCCAGACTTGTAATAGGATGTAATTTTAACTTTATTGTTTAGGTACAAAGGGTAGGTAGACTCAAGGGGGTGTTTGGTACAAATCATTCTGTCGATTATTTATTTATTTTAGGAATGCTTAAAATAAATAAGAATTAATAGGAAATAAGTAATAAGAATTTCTCATGACCAGCCTACACATTTTACTTCCAACCGATTCTATGGAAATAATATTAACCATTCTACATTCATGAACAGTATTCTTAGTTGAAGTGTCGTACGCATCAGTCTTGTTGTCTACCGCTGGATATAGGTCTTGTCAAGAATGCTCTAGCTGGCGTGCTTACTTGAAAAATATGCCTCGAATTAAGAAGAATAAAGCCGATGCCTTGGTACTAGTCTAAGTACTAGTTTAAGACAATGCAACCAGCATTGTCTTAAACTTTTTATTGATGTTAAAAGTTTAAATTAAACGGTGTTTATAGTTAAACACTTTATAATTATCTACGATCTACTATATATTATTACGAGTTTTTACATGTGTTAGCGCCATGCTACAGCTATATTATGGTAGTATCATGAGTGGGTCGTTTCGACCGAGGAAGGACCACGCTCTCACAGAATACCAACGTGGAATAGCAACTTAATAATGCTGTGCTTACCCTTTTTATTGGAAACGAGCAATTGTAATTTTCAGAGATGACAACGCATCTGTACTTTGATTCTTAATGATGTAAAGATATCTATGGGTCGCAGCACCCACTTACCATTAGGTGGACTGTGTGCTCGTTTGTCAACCATATTGTATAAAAAAAGCTACAGATGAAAATCACTGTGATATATTTACATGACCTCGTTAACATACGTTTGGTACGAGAATATTCAACGGAAATGATCGCTAAAATGATTCAAATGAGACACTACAAAATATAAAGAACAGTATAAAAAGCTATGAAGGTTGATGCATTTTGGAAGCACTTTTATTTTTGGTTTAAGTAATTTTCCTTATTAAACTGAAGTGACAAACGAACTTAGAGCTCAGCTCTCAGATGGTAAGTGGCCAATGCAGTCCATGGACACCATCTTTAAACTAAGGAGGTTACAAATAGTTGTCACCTCTGAGAACTAAATTAGAATACCTCACATGTTTATATACTGACTCTATATTCTTTTGACTGGAACCCAGTAACTCAAGCACTGCTTTTTGGCGGCAAAAGTAAGTAAGAATATGGTACCCGTAGGCTAAAACAGTACTATCGACTAATAAAAAAGTTTAAAGCTTGAAAGTTAATCTATAGCAACAAAAATTACTTTTAGGCTTCCGTAGCCAAAGGTAACCAACAGGACCCTATTACTAAGCCTCTACTGTCCGTCCATCCGTCAGTCTGTCTGTCTGCGGGCTGTATCTTATGATCCGTAATAGGTAGACAACTGAAATTTTCACAGAATGTGTATTTCTGTTGGCGCTATAATAACAAATATCAAAAATTAAAAGGGGCTCCCCTACTAAAAACGTGTATTACGGTACGGTACGGTATCATGGTGCGGAACCCTTCGTGCGCGAGTCCGACTCGCACTTGGGCAGTTTTTATTTAAGGTTATTCTTATTATATGTAAAAAGTTAAAACCATTCCAATACGGGCTAGGAAAGCTTTTATTACTTGATATAGTTTTCTACCTACGTGAGATTTTTATACCGCTGCTCACTTCTAAGTACTGCTTGTAACGCTGCACTAGTTCCTTTAAACTTTTTGCACAAAAGATCTCCAGAAAATCAACCTGTTGAAAATGGCAAATAGTGTATAACAGCAGTCTTGAGTTTCTCGTCATCTTTAAACCGTTCAATAAGGTTTTGTGTTCCAAATACTGCGTCCAATGAAAAGAAATTAGCCAGAGCACTTATCCTCAACCTTATCGCAAAATCGATCCACTAATTGCACGATTTCATCAACCATACTGTGTATCAAAATTCATTTTGTATAATAGTATTTATGTAAAAACTATTTTAATACCACTGACAAAATGAGTGATGTACGTAATTTTAACACTCTTTACAATCTAATTTTACCGCTCCAAAGTACAGGCTCCATTATACTAGCGGCTCATTTTTGGATAGATGTGTAAAAATTTGTAACAAGATACCTTGTAATATTACTGATTTGTCATTACATAATTTCTAAGAGTATGTGAAAAGGGTTTGTTTTACAAATCTGTTGATTAAAATGCGTAGAAGTAATGACCTTGACGTTTCTTTTTCGTAATCTTTATATATAAAAATTACGTGTCACGTTGTTTGTCCGCGTTGGACTCCTAAACTACTGAATTGTTTTCAATGAAATTTTGCACACTGTGTGCATTTTGGTCCAACTTGAGAGATAGGATTGTTTTGTCCCGATAAATGACCCTCAAATTTTTTTATTGCGTATTTAAGGATTTGCATAGGAGGGGTCGTTGGAAAGGGCAGAGCAACGTCTGCCTGGCGAGCTAGTAATATATAAGGTTAAATTATAATTGTAGGGACAAAATACTCTTTTTGTGTTTCTTGCCGTTTATTCGCACAAGACCTTCCACAGTAGAGACTTATTAAAACGATGGCGTAGATTTCTTGACTTTCTTAAAGTGCTTTGTAAAGGCCAAATTTGAGTAAAATATTATGATTTGATTTAGACCTACAACTCCTTCTTCTTTCTTTTAAACAAAGGAAAATTTCTGAAAAAATTGAACAGCTGTAGATTCTTTTTACTTTAAAATTTACAAATGTCTCGCCGTTTGTAAAATGTTTGCAACTATTTTTGAAGCTATTGTTGTTTGTTTACAAGTTTGTTTACAAAGACATTGTAAACAAAGTACCAATTTTATATGATGCTATATTCGGTGTTCTTCTAATTTATCAGCGCAAAAAAATCCACTGCTGGCGGGCCTCACTCGTTGTAGTGAGAATTTACCTTAATCTTCGCACTTGGCAAGCGAATTGACGTTTTCAACACCAGACGTCGCGCAACTTCGACCTCGTCTGGCGTAAAATATATGGTTATAACACCATATATTGGCGTAAGAGTGTCATTCATTACCGCATATTGTCCCCTGGGTGTCGATAGGCGAAGGTGTTAGAAGAAAATTTAAATTAGAGACAGGTAGTAACATTTATCTGATAAATGTTCAAAATAGAGGTAATTTACTGTGGACGAATAGACCATGTCCAGCAGTAAACTTTTGTTATGCTGTAATTGGAGTGAACAGAATTACAGTATCTTGATTGGCGGCCTCTTTAAAATACATGAAAAACGCGCCGCTTCGGCATGCGCCTCGTTGAAAGCTCTCTACTAGCCTAGAGTTTAGTAAACTATTTAGTAATCTGTGCCCAGAGTGATGAAAATAAGGGGATGTGTTATCAGAACAAAAGAATTCTTTCCGAGTTTATCGCACTGAACTGCTATCTAAATTTGGCGCAATCTGGGCAATCTGCGAGTTTGAAAATCGCAGTTTTACTATTTTTTCCCGCCACATTGACGAATATTACGCTGGAAGAAGAAAGGAAATGGAAGGACACGGAATCTTGGCCAAGCGGTTATCTCGCGATAGCAAAAGCTTTAAGTGTTTCTGATGAATGTTTGTTATGCAGGTATGTCAAAAAATGTTTGCTCTCAAGTTCAAGAGGGTAATTCATTATGTTTAAGTGCACCATGACGAATTCTTTAATTTTTAGTTGAATCGGGTCATTTGAGCGACTAAGTTCACATTTTAAATTTGTGTGTTGTGAAAAGTTTACTGTAAGGTTATTCAATTATTGTGATCTTGTGTCTTAATTCAATAACTAAAGGTGCTTTAAAGCCAATAAAAATGCCATTAACACCAGCACAAGTTGCACAAGCAGTAGCATTAATTGACCAAGGGCTGACACAGCGTGAAGTTGCTATTGTGCTTAACGTACCACGGTCCTCAATGCAGTATTCACTGAAACGATACCAGGAGACAGGACGCTACACCCGCAGGCCAGGCAGTGGGGGCGTAAGGTGCACATCGGCCCGGGACGATCGTTTTATTGTTATGGAGATTTTGAGAAACCGCTACCTGACCGCTGTTGAGATACGCCAGCGGCTCCAAATCGCAAGAGGCGTTAATGTTAGTGAGCGTACGGTGAGAAGACGAATGGAGGAAGTGAATTTAAAAGCTCGTAGACCAGCACGAGGTCCAGAACTTCTCAGACAGCACCGAGTAGCCCGACTTCAGTTCGCAAGAGAACATGTCAATTGGACCCACGAGCAATGGGCTAGAGTGTTGTTCACAGATGAGTGTCGAATAGCTTTACGTGCTCCAGACGGTCGAGAACGAGTGTGGAGAAAAAGAGGAGAGAGGTTTCTACCCATTACCACCACCCAAACTGTGAGTTTCCATGGAGGCTCAATAATGGTATGGGGAGGTGTAAGTTCCGACGCACGTACAGAGTTGGTCATCGTCGATAATCGGCTTACAGCTACTCGATACATTGAGGAAGTTCTTCAGGAGCACGTAATGCCTTATTCGGGATTCATTGGACACGACCAATTCCTCCTTATGCACGATAATTACCTCATAGACATAAAAGGAGTTCTACGACCTAGTAAACAAAAAAAATGGAAAGACGTAATAATGAAATAAAAATGGAACAATGATGAGTGATGATGAAGTAAAAAATGTTGAGTTGCCTTTTTAAAAGATGCTTGCTCCATTATAAGAGCGAATAAGAATTTTGATGAGAAAGGAATATTTTTGAGTATATTACGTTTTAGTCGATTGTTCTGGCTGCAAATGATTATGGATTTCATGTATACATCATAGATATTATATCTTCACCTTTACTTTCTTGATAGTTATTAGTGAACAGGTACCTATCTCCGCACGAAGAATTTTGAGAAAAGGAATTTAGATGAACGTAGTTGTATAAGTTTATAATATTCCAAAGGATAAATTTTGACTAACCAATTTATTTGGACAATACCCACAAGAAAACTCAGTCCTAGTAAGACGAAAATACCAATCCCAACGTTATAATTACGTAATAACATTTGTTAGTATTTTTCGCTGACATTGATATTTATTTGTTTCTCTTACTTGATGTTAGTGGAATACTGTAGCCTTGTATTTTTGGCCTCTTCGCTTCCTGTTCTTTCCTCCTGCCTTAAATTTCTTTCAACACTCTGAAATACAGTTTGCTAGCGACTTTTTCATTTAAATTTAAACTTTAACCCAGATACGGTGAGCTCATTCTGCTTAGTTTGAATTAAAATTATAATAAACAGCTGTGAAGGTCATCAATCAAGACATCAAACACCCTAAGTCCTTTCGTGAAAATGGATGCCGCAAATTATTAAAAATGTCGCGAATTTAAAATAATTGTGATTAAATTCGTAAAATTAGTTTTATTCAATGTTTAGTATTCGTGAAATTAAATGATTTGTTATAATTACAACATTTTAATTATAATAATATCATAATAGTTATATAAATATATTTATTCTTACAAATTAGTGGTCAATGGCCTCTATAAGGGTTACAGAAACTATTTTATAGCTAAATAATATTTACGGATTTTTGGATATTGTTTTTGTAACTTGCTGTAATTGATGATTGTAATCTATTACATATTTCTTTTTTTTGAATATGGGTGACAAACGAGCACATTATCCACCTGATGGTAAGTGGGTGATGTGGCCCATAAACAGGTACAATAAACCTTGATTAAAAATCAAGATGTGGATGTGTTGTTATCCTTGAAGATTAAGTACATATCTAAGATTAAGTAGTAAAAAGGGTTGACTTTACTCACCAAACGAAAACATCAGCATTAAGCTGCTTTTCAGCCTGGTATTCTGTGAGAGCGTGGTCTTTCTCCGGTCGAGCTGACCCATGCATGCTACAACTATAATGTTTGTAGTTGCGGCATGGCTCTACCACGCAATATCTTAGAGAAATGGCAAGTTTTGTTAATTCCCTTGATGAATGATAGTGAAAAAGTGAGTATAAATGTATCGTAAAAGAAACATTTCATTTAGTAGAACCTCGGTAAGTCGAACGTCAAGAAGATGCAAAAAATTGGAGTTAAAGAAGTTATGATTTATGACGAGTTTTGACATACAAAGGTTGTACGAAATACAGCAGCATTAAGCTGCTATTTTACGAGTATTCTGTGAGTCCATCCATCGTAGTCCATCCCCGGTCGAGCCGACCCATTCGTGCTACAACTATACTATTAATATAGCTGCAGCATGGCTCTACCTCGTAAATAAAGTCTCCCTCAAATATTGCCACATATATCATATATGGAAGATACTGATGCCCATCCCCTTTTCTATCCGTTGCCTAACTCTAACAACAACCACGGGATGAATAGGGTAACATTTCTAACGCCGCCACTACCCGGTGAGCATTCCATTTCCACAAAATCGTTGTACGAAAATGTTCGGCTTGGAGTAGTTTAGATTCTATCATACTTAAGGTGAGATAGAATTTGCTTTTTTTTGTTTTACAGAAGTGTGATAAATAAATGAATAATTGCGACAGCATTACCTATGTTTATTCTTAACTTAAGAATTTAAAAACCTAAAAATATTAAAAAAAGTCAAATCAAAATATTATCGGCAATATTCTTAAAGTCGGTACTTTACTTTGTTTTCTTCGATTTATTAGTTTAATAATTTAAAGACATCGAATTGTAGGTCGTAGAATCAAACATGGGTATGTTCGAGATACAAAGGTCAAATATATTTTTTTCGAGTTATAGAGGGAAAATATTTACTAAAATACTTTGTACGGAAAAACTGATTATTTAAACTTGTCAAGGGCTCAGATTTCGAGTAATAAAGGTATTGGGGCTAGAAGAAAAAGGCAGAGGTTTACTTACCGCGGTTTGATTTACCGAGATTCTACTGTATACTACTATACTGTAAATATGTAACATCTTATTTCACTATGTTCATTATAAAATCCTCAAATTAAGCTTTCTATGTAATCTAAAGCTGTTAAGTAATTCACAACCAAGTTTGGACAAGCAAAAGTTGCTTGGAGAAAAGTTTGTTTACTATTTACGCCAGTTACAACTGCAACAAAAATATATTTTAGGTTATTTTGGCGTTGGCAGTTGCAAATCGTTGCGCATGCGACTGCAATGTATTACGCATGAATTTTGTACTTAGCACGTCCGTAGGCAGTGAGTAATGAGGCGGGGGATGAGGTACTGAGTCAAAGCTCCGATTTAGAATTGAAAGTGCTACAAAAGACAATGCATATGTTTACGTAGGCGTTTTAGTATGAAGAGTATGGAAGCCGATTTTGATCGATCGAAATTGTCAAACAGCTTTGGCTTAATTATGTACACTGTGGGTGTCTTCAAGGCAAGAGTGAATAGACTTTTGTTAAGTCAGTGCGCTTCACCATCTTAGGCTACATCACCACTTACCATCAGGTGGGATCTTAGATAAGCGCTGGCTTAGTAGAATACGAGTATTAAAAAAAAAAGAATAAACAAAATACTTAAAGTTGTATAGTAGAGTTTTCATATTCTGATTAAGAACCCTAAGCTTACTTAGATCGCATAATACATAATAACTATACATATAATACATATAAACCACTCTTATAGGGTACAATCTCTTTTCGACAAATATCTCTATATATCTATATTATACAAATATATCTATATCTCTTTCGTCCCATGTCTATGGGTCACAACAAACCACTTACCATCAGGTGGACTGTGTGCTCGTTTGTCACCCTATCCTATAAAAAAGGACAATCCCGTATTTACATTTTTATAGATAAATATAAAATAACCTCAGGTTTTAATGCTGTTATTCAATGAAATTGTGGTCTTTAAAGTGTTGATTTAAATTATCAAAATTTGCGCTATATTTATTTTCACAATTTTAATTAGGCTTTCGGACCAATAGAATGAAGCTGTTATCTAATTTTCTTTACCTTAATGTAAGATTTATACATGTATAATATGTTTTATAGAATAAGTTTGACAAACGAGCACAGTCTACATCTATCTTCGATTGAATTTTAAAACATAATAATTGAATTTTAAAACATTTCTCTAGTTGGGAGGAGTCCTCTTGTGCGTGGTAGTCCGTCTGTTTTGCTATTAGTAGTGCACACGACAATGATTCAGTTTGAAGGGTAAAGAATCGCGTACACTGGCTCATTATGTTGACAGGCTGTGAGAATTTTTATCTTAGTCTTTAGAGATGACAAAACATTTACGGACAACCTTGAAGGACAATTACTGGCAAATGTCATTTTCTATAGTCTTTTTCAGATGTCATTTTCTATAGTCACTTCTTACGACACCCAAGGCTTCACTTAACTTTTCACTTGTTCAACTTTTATTTTGTTTGCATGTATTTATGTGGGAATGTAATTGAATGTTATAATTCAGTTCAGACATGTTATCAATCTGAAATTTAACAAATTTGTTAGGAACCATTGACAGTAATGATCAAACAACACACTTTGATTGCTTTGGTCACGAGCTCCCAGCACACTATCAAAGCGTATCGTCTGAATGTTTTTTTTTTATATCATATTTCATATTTTTACGTGGTAGAGCCATGCTGCAGCTATATTAATAGTATAGTTGTACCACGAATGGGTCGGCTCGACCGGGGAAGGACAACGCTCTCACTGAATACCAGCGTAAAATAACAACTTAATGCTGCTATGTTTCGTATGGTGAGTGTAGAGAACCAGAGACCCTTTTTACTGGAAACCGAGGCATTCCATCTTAGTCCTCACGGGTGACAACGCATCTGCATTTTGATTCGTAATCGCGGATAGATGTGATGTAGATGTCTATGGGCCACAGTAACTACTTACCATCAGGTGGACTGTGTGCTCGTTTGTCCCCCTTATCCTATAAAAAAATATTTTTTATCATACGGCGGTGAAATTAAGATAGAGCACACATTAGTTGAAAGATTTGCATCGCGCTGGGAGTGAGTGGTGGGCCGGTGAGTGGGTGAGTGCTTAGCTGATATCAAGCCTCTAAAAAGCTTGGCGTGCTCAGCAGAGCGGGACAGTATTTCATGCCGGCACACCGCCTGCAACTTTACAAGGCGCAGGTTCGGCCTCACATGGAATACTGTTCCCATCTCTGGGCAGGGGCTCCCCAGTGCCAGCTCCTTCCACTTGACCGCATCCAGCGCAGAGCGGCTCGAATCGTCGACGACCGAGCCCTTTCCGATCGGCTCGATTCATTGGCACTGCGAAGAGATGTTGCATCTCTTTGCATTTTCTTTCGCATCTACCATGGGGAGTGCTCTGAGGAATTGTTCGGATTAATCCCAGCCGCCAAATTTCACGAACGCACATCGCGGCAGAACTCCCGATACCATCCACACCATCTGGATGATTGGCGGTCCACCACTGTGCGATTTAGAAGATGTTTTCTTCCTCGCACAACTTCCTTGTGGAATAGTTTACCACCAGGGATTTTTCCGGACCGATACGACTTAGGGACCTTCAAGAAAAGAGCCTACTCCTTTTTAAAAGGCCGGCAACGCATCTGCAATTCCCCTGGTGTTGCGGTTGTTCATGGGCGGCGGTAGTCACTTACCATCAGGTGAGCCGCTTGCTCGTTTGCCCCCTCTCCTATAAAAAAAAAAAAAATAATGCTTACAAGTCTGTTGAGTTTTCTACCCCGTTAAACCCCACATTGTTGTACAAATTGAAGATAAGTTTAGGGGTTCAATCTCTTGGCTTATCAGCACTTAACCTCAGAACGGGTAGATTTTTTAAAAAATATTTTATAAGCTAGTGCTTGACCCCACCTGGTAGTAAGTGGTGGTGAAGCCTGATAGAGGTCAGGAGACAGGATATCCTGGCTATGAATTTCAGCCTGAACCGAACTTTGAATTAAAATTAAAATTGTTGTGTTATATTCATTTTGTTGTACGTATATTGATTAATTACGTGACTGGAGTAGCGTGAAAAGTACGAGACGTCTAATACTGCGATGTCAAATCCGCTTGCCAAACATGCAATTAGTGCAAATTCTTATAATTTACTCGGTTTTTACTCTAAAGCTCGGAAAATATTCTAAAGTAATGGCGGGAAATTCCATACAAAATCCTAGATCCCACATACTCTTACAATTGACGCTTCCTTTAGTAAGTTAGATGTTCAGTAGGAAACTTTAAAGATTTCTATGATAATTAAATAAGGAATATTGGAGTAAGAGAAGGAAACGTATAGAGTGAGAAAAAGAGAGAGAAAGGTTTACTTGTGATAATTTATATTTATAACTATGTACTCAAACTTGTGTTTATATTTTAGAAATATGAATAATGTTCGTCCATTCTCTTTTGGTACAAAAGGTCGGATTCTTGGCATCGTAACGTACATTTATCATCACAGACGGTTGAGCCGATAACAGCTCGCACCTGGAATTCAAGGTGCAGTATTTGAATATTAGAACATTGCTTGTATTTTTGAACCTTGAAGATTTTTATAAAGTTTGAAGTTTAACCCTTATTTATAAAATGCATTACATTGTAAAAGTAAAAATATACGGTGCCATAGTTTTACTAACGATTATGGTGGATCCGATCAACCTAGGGGTGGTGATTACAGCAAATTATTCTTGAGAGGCCCACGTCCAGCAGTAAATTGAATTGCTACCGTTTGATAAAATGTGCGTAGGAATTCTTCCTAATATAATTCTTCCTTCCACTTTCCACCATCAGATTTTTTTTTCATATATCGCTATGTTCATCATAATTATCATCAGTAGCCTGCGACAGTCCACTGCTGGACATATAACTCTCGCCCGATCTTCGGCTTCACGCATCTTGTTGATGCCAGCCGCCTTGCGTAGATCGTCGCTCCATTTAGACAGGAAACCTTGAACGTCATCTTTTAGGCGTCGATCTATATGTATACATACATATATAATATGTATTTATGTAGATATAAGACTATTGAGAATTAGTTAAGAAAGTTATTATACAAATTATAGTAAATACAATAACATTTAGGACGAATGAACGCATGAACGCATTTCTTCAAAGCAAAGGTCACTTGATAAAGCATAAAGCGTTAAAATCTCGCTACCAACATTTAGGTCCTAGAATGATATGATACTCGTGTCATACAGTAAAACATATAGTAATACATATAGTAATAACATTTAAAGTTCTCTTTATTCTTAAATTCCAAAAGACAAATTGCTTTTCAAAATAGTTTTAGCCACAGTCCTATCCATTACACATTCCAAGCGGAGAATTCACCTGTTGGCGCAGGCGCAGACCGTGCCCCAATTTTCCGTCCTTGCTCTAACAATAGATTCTCTATAAACATGTCAGATTGCGCAGCTTGTTTACATTATGCCGGTTAATAATTATTGATGGTTAAATGTCATTCCTTCTATTGATCTTAAAAATGGCATAAAAATATATACGTGGCGTCACGCATGTAATCCCTGAGGTGTAGGTAGAGTCCAAAGAGTAGCGAGCTACTCGAACCATGTTTAGCAAAAAAAAGTTGCATTGGCGAAAAGTATGAATCCATAATAAATAATGAATTATTTTTTATTTTTCTATATAATTAATTTAAGATACTATTAATCTTAAATGACATATTGAAAAGTTGTTTAAAATGAAATAACAGCAAACGAGACGAGTGCAGTAATAACTAATGATGATTAGTTTTAAGGTTAGCTTTAACAACAAATTAACTGAATCAGATCAAGATGTTGCAATGGTTTTTGAGAAACATTTTACTGATATTCCGATCTTAACCACTAAGTCACTGAATTCTTCTCCTGCCGTCGCCGAATCATTACTTAAACAAAATGTAAATGCGTGTACAAAGAATTTCACATTTCAATATTTCAAAACTTTTGATATTAAGAAAACTGCAGATCTGTGGGGGATTTCCGTTAAAATTATTGCGTTCTGTTACTAGCACCTAGCTATTATTTTTAATATTAGTATCGAATATGGTATGTTTTCTGATTTAATGAAACATAGTAAAGTAATACCTTTATTCAAATCTGGTAGTACATTAGACCACGCCAATTTTAGACCAATTTCTGTACTGCCAACACTTAGTAAGGTTTTTGAAAAAATTGTTCTTGATCAAATGTTATTTTTTTAATATAAATAGTTTACTTCATAAAAATCAGTTTGGTTTCACAAGGGGTCGCTCTACAACTGATGCTGGTGTAGAGCTGATTAAATATCTTTCAATGCATGGGAGAATTCACAGGATGCTTTGGGTATATTTTATGACTTATCCAAAGCCTTCGATTGTGTTCACCGTGAAAAATTAATCAGGAAACTACAAAACTACGGTGAAAGAAGTAATACTCTTAAATTAATTGTTTCATATTTAAGTAACAGAACGCAAAAAGTTGTCATTAATAGTAAGAGCTCTTCCGGGTCGATAGTACAAATGGGTGTGCCTCAAGGCTTAATTCTCAGCCCCTTTCTGTTTCATGTATATATTAATGTTTTACCTTACATAGTAGGGGATAACCATAATATAGTATTATTTGCTGATGACACTTCATTAATTTTCAAATTAAAACGACAATTATTAAAATATGACGAAGTAAATAATGCTATATCTAAATTAATAAATTGGTTTAATGTCAATAACTTGCATTTAAACGATACTAAAACGAAATGTTTGAAATTGATGACTCCAAATGTCAAACAATTAAATACTAATGTAATTTTAAATGGGGAGGAACTGAGTGTTGTCGAAACCACCATTTTTCTTGGAAAAACAAAATTAGCAACCAGACTTAGTTCTGCGGCATATCCTGTAAAGAAGATTATAAATCTTACCAGTGTGGAAACAGCTAGACTAGTAGTACTTTGGCTATTTTCATAGCATAATGTATGGTATTCTGCTATGGGGACACGCGATTGACACTGAAATTATATTTGTTTTACAGAAGAGGGCCATAAGAGCAATCTATGATTTAAAACCTAAAGAGTCGTTCGGACAAAATTTTAAGGAAGTTAACATATTAACTTTGGCCTCACAATACATTTATGAAAATGTAATGTACGTACACAAAAATAAAGGTAGTTATACAAAAAATAAGTGATATTCATTCTGTAAATACTAGGAACAGACACAAGCTAGTAGTGCCGGTTACTCGACTCCACCAAGTCAGTAATTCATTCTTGGGGCGATGTATACGGTTTTACAATAAAATCCCAGAAAATGTACAAAATTTAATCTGCTCGAAGTTCAAAAACTTTATTAAACAAAGTTTGTATAAAAAGGGTTATTATAATATTAAGGAATTTATGGATGATAATAACCTCTAGGAATGAGGTGATCGCTACCAAGCTATTTCTAATTTATTATGTGTGGTTAATTATGATTACATGATTGTAGCTGTTATTTAGAAAAAAAAAGTCCCGCTGGGTTTCTTGCTGGTTCTTCCCAGGACAGAGGTTTTTTTTCGAACCAGTGGTAATTAAACAAAGAGTGACTTTCAATAAGTATTATTTATAACCATATTGAATAAAAAAGTTTCTGTTTCTGTTTCTGCTTCTGTCAGCTACAGTATACAGTTAAATAAATCAGAATATGTAATTTACAATCTTGCTACATACAAAGGGTGTAAGCGAAAATATTGTGTTATTTTTTTGTCTAAACCTCATCTTCGCAATCTGCTCTATTATTTTGTAAATGCCGTGTAACGTTAAAAGAGAATCCACTATCAGGAGAGCTCTTATAACAACCAAATAATAACGATTTATAATCACGGCTGCCGTCCCGTCCACCAAGCCTGGCAAAAATAGCAAATATCCCCCGTATGAGATAATGTATGGGAGAGACATAAGTTCTACCATCAAGTTAACAGCCTTCTAAATGTCTTACTTTGTTGTCACTTCATATATGACTGGTCGCTCCAGACACTTGCTTTACCGAGGCTTACTTTGCTAGCTTGCAGGCTACCTTTTTAATTATAATATTTTAAATTACAAAATATTATTATAACTGAACTATATAAAGACAGTTGAGGTGTGTTCCCCCACATGCAAATGATTCTCACCGTAGTTACTCAATTGCACTGCTTATTCTGAACTGGCAACGCTGATAGTGAAAAATGAACCGTAAATACTGTATTCCAAAACCATAAACTGTAATAGTAAACAGTATTATTTGGACACGTAGAAAGAATAAATGATATAGAGTGAAAAAACAAATTTATGTTGCATAAATCAGTGGCATAGTCGGCAAGGGACGCCTACCTGGAAGTTTATCGACTAAATTAGCGATATATTATGATGGGCCAAGAAGAGTGCCAATAACAGATGAATACATGAATGTGTTTATTATATGGATGTGAAGGAAGCGAGAGAGAAAGCGAGAGGGGAAGCGAGAGGAGTGTATTGTGAGTGTATTGTGTATTGTTCCAAATGGAAGTCTGTAGTTTCAATCTACCCCCTCTGGAGAGTTTGTTGAGAGAGTTGTTTCGTTACCAGTCGGATAAATTGGATTGAAAATTCATACTAATACTCATCACATGCATTTAAAGACCAATTTTTATTAATAATAATTGATATATAGAAGCAAAAATTTGGTGGTTTTATTTAAATACAATTCAGTTCTTTAAAAAAAATATGGCAAATATTTGAAGTGAGCAGTCGCAGTCGCAGTTAGGTGTTAAAATTAAACCTGGCGTCTAGCCATCAACTATTATAAGGAGTGCCAAATTTCTTTCACTACATACCATGTCCGGCGTCAATATTAAGCTAATATTATTATAAGAATTATAAGATGCTAAAATGACGAAAAGAATGAATATTACTTAAAATAAATACGAATAACTAAACAAGTTAGTTTAGTTTTAGCAGCTCCAAATTATAAAAAGTTCTCAGATGTTTTGGTTTCAAGATTTCCTTTGTATCAACAACTACCTATATGTTTTCCTGTAAGTAAAATGAAGAGATGCTTCGAAACAAATCTTAATAAAATGAAACCATCTTAAGATTTATGTGACCTTGAGCAGGGAGTAACGCGATGTTAGGATAGACTCACGAAAAACATCTGTTCATAATCGAAAATTGTAGGTATGATCTATTTTCGCAGTTGCAGGCGCACACGAGCAGGCTTAGGTGTGAAGAGACTTCTAAAATAAGGCTGTAGTACTTCATTCTTCAAACATGACGGAAAATGGGTAAGATTTTGTCAGTATGTTTTGTTTAGTAATCAAAATGCTTCATTATATATATTTTTTTAATTTATTAAGCATAATTATGTTACATTATCCAGTACAATACTAGCATATAAACCTCTAGGGGTTTATCTACACTAGAGAGTCGTCTTATAAAAACAAAGATGTATTAATATTAAATCACAATAATCCAGTATGAAGTACTTACTACAATAAGTATGGTTGATTTATCAAATATGATTTAAGCTTACTTTTAAACAGTTTTGATTTACCGTATGTGTTTTGTAATTCTAGTGGCAAGGCATTAATAAAAGTAGGTACAAGATGGGCCAACTTTCTTGCTCCATAGAAATTTTTAGTTTACGGAAGTACATACATGTTGGATTTATAAGCTATATATATATATATATATATATATAACAAAAATAACACATGAACTATAAAATAAAAATAAAAATATGAACACTTTGAAAACATATAACCAGTGGAATTGAATTCGTCAACTTGAGTGAAAATAACGCTAGAATTGGCTGCTTTCCAGATACGGACCCTCGCATGTCACTGGACATATTGGCAGAATACCTAACTTCGGCAAAACGCAAGTAAATGTAAGTATAAAATGAAAGATAGTTTAATCGCTAATTACTTTATTTGAAACTGTGACAGCAGTAACGATCTTATTTTAAAATATACTTCTTGCGGGCACTATGTCTAAGGAATGTTGAGTTTCTAGAGACAATATTACTACAGTAGTAAAAAGTAAAAAGTTATAGCATAATAGGTATATACGTCCCACTGCCTGCCACAGGCATCCTCCCATTTCTCAGAGTTTTAGAGCAAAGAAGTGTCTTAGAATTTCTTTTTATTTCTCATATATGCAAAATAATTTAAAGAGATGATTAGTTGTCACGTCTAGATGTACAACATCATTTCGTCTATGATACTACATTGTTGTCTATCAACGATATCATCATCGCTTAGCATCGTTAACGTTCATCAATTCATTTTTGTGCTAACGCTTGGAAAATATTTTAATCTGTCAAAATTAAGCAGGATTATTTAAAATATAAATTACCTAGCTAGCTGATCTCTTTCCTTGATAACACTTGTGTACTCTGTATATAACTTGACCATATCATATTTCAATTGCGTATTTTTGGCAATTATGTTATTTCTTTTTCATTATCATCCCTTTCCTTAGGCAACAGTTCACACTGCTCCTTGGATGCCTTTAGTTCTTGGACGCAAGCTTTACTATTTATAAATCTCAAATGAAATTAGCAAGATTTGTCAAATTAACCATGCTGGACAGGTGGGTTGCTAAGCGTTGAATCGATACCCTCGCTTGTGCTTCTTATTACCAATCTGTTGAACAGAATTCAAGTGAACAAATTCTGTTCACTAGGATAGAGTGTTGAATGGATTTTCCCCTATCGGTCGGTGACCAGAACCTCGTCTGTCAATTAACAAAGCTCACCGTGTGCAGGTGTTTAATAAGCCTTAAATTCTTTCATAAACTCCTTTCAAGTGTATCAAAAATGCCGTGTAATTGTAGCGAAAAAGAATCTACTATAACCTCATATGACTCGCGTGCGTATCGTAAGAGGCGACAAAGGCAACCCAGCTTGCATGGGCAGCAGCATCTTCTTGGTAACAACACAATAATAATAAAAAAACTGCGGTTGCCAACCCGACTGCCAACGGTGGCAACTATGCTTAATATCCACCCAATGATACAATCCATGGGGAGGCCTATGTTGTGAAAACTTTTGATAGGCTGTGTTGATAATGATAATTTAAATATAATTATTATTAAATAATTTAATAAAGTTTATTTTTAAAAAGTTTAATTGCTGAATTTTTTCATTACAGCCTATGGGTAGTGTCGAACCACCAGCATGTATTCAAAACGCAATGATGACCAAGGATAAGAAGCCTTTTACTTACACGCCTGGTGGTCTTGATTTATCTCAGATACGCACTCCTAGTATGGCTAGGAGGCTAGCAAAACAGCGTTCATTAGAGGATCAAGAAAAAGCTTACGCACAGCAGCAACATAATTTAAATAATGGTGGCAACTTTAACACACACGGGGGTCCGGTACCTCCACCTCCACCACCCCCTAAGATGCCTGTACCACCACCACCACCGCCATTGATAATAGAAGCACCAAATGCAAAATCTACAAAACCAGTGCCTTTAGGAGAAAGGCCTGAAATAGTTATTCCAGAAAATCCAATTGGTATGTTACGAAAAACAAATAGTCCATACCATTGGGAAGCTGAAAAAGCGGAAATGCAACGAGTGGGACCAGTTCCTAAATTTGTAGAAAAAGTTCCAAGTCCTTTAACAGTGAAGCTACCACAGCAGCAAATGAATCAAACTTATTCATCACCTGATCAAAACACTTTACAAAGGCGAAATTTCTCGTACAATAACCAGAATAATAAAGCACCTGAAAGTCCTATTTATCGCCCTGAGGCGCAATATGGCCATCCAAAATCAAATTCCACAAATGTCAATGGGTCTCCACAAACTCGAGAAATGCTCGTAAGACAGGACTCACAATTCAACAAAAGCCCTCAGCCATTTACAGGGCAATCACCTCTTAGTAATGGCTCACCATATTCACCAACACCTAATAATAATTGGAGACAACCCGAAAAGAGAGATTCTCCGGCTAGCAAAACGAACAGTCCCCTTACTCCGCAATATAATCGTGGTCCGTTTTCACCAAACACCCAACAAGGTTCGCCAAATTATTCTAATCAATCGCCACCTATTTACCATACTCTACCTAGAGTTGGTCAGAGAAACCTAGATTCCGTTAATAATACCATGCAACAGCAACCAGTACACCAGAGTCCGAATACTGAGCAATCAAACTATCCACCGTGGCGAACGCAAACAATAAACAGATACCCACGAGGAGGAGAGAGTCAGCAAATTGTAAATATTCAAAATCCTAATCAACAACAAGCTTATAGTCCTCCATGGAAATCAAGTGATGCTAATAATAACAGGACTGAAAATAGCTACATTCCGCCTTGGAAGCAAGAAAATAAAGTAAATTCTCAAAAATCGTACAGTCCATCAAGGTTAATGAGTCCAGATATTAATAGTAATAATGAAACAGCTAAAAACTCTAACGTTCCTTGGAGAAATCAGGACAATTCTCAAAATAGACCAATACCTTTAACCACGAATTCACAAGAGCAGCCCCGATATCAGTCCACTATTTCCATCCCAATTCAGGGAAACCAAAGAAAACAAAACTCACAACCAGAATATAATAATCCTTCACAACAAAAAGAAGTTGTATATGTTAACCAAGAACCAGTGTTTTACTGCCCTGAAAGCCCTAAAACAATACCACCGTGGGTAAAGACACAAAAAGAAAAAACCAAGACACCGCCTCCTTCCTGGTGTAACAGACCGTTGGAAGGTAGAAGAAGCTCACCGAGGGAATTAGTTACGCCACCCAGAGAATCAAATCAAGAACCTGAGTGGGTAAAAAAGAGCAGTGAAATGCAAAGAAGTGTAAGAGAAGTTATAAGTCCACCAAAATATCAGCAGACAGCACAGCCAAATTGGTCTACACGCCCTTCAGAAAATCGTAAAAGTTTACCTAAAGATAATGGGATGAATACTGAAGGAACTAGAATAATTCCTATTCAAATGGAAGTATCAACATCTGAGACTAAAGACCAAAATAGACAGAGAGAACGTCAGCAACCTCAGTTAAGAATAGTAATAGACATGAAACAAAATCCTGATGCTCAATCCCGTGCCCAGGCTCCTTACTCGCAGCCAACGCAGCGCATCATGAGGGTATTATCGCCGCAATTAGTTAGACTTGATGATGAATCTTCACAACAAGAACTTCCAACATTAAACAGGAATTTCAGCCAAGACAGTCATCCCAAAACGCGAATTATCCCCATTCAGATTGAGAGTACGAATAGTGGAGCAAACAAAAGGTAATTTCTATGATATTTAAATAATAATAACATGTACATGTATTATAAAATCTTTCGATTTGAAAGTAAAAGTTATCTATTGCGAATTTAAATACATGAATTCTGTTTTCAGCTTCGGTGGGCGGTACTAAAGGAGTTGCTTGCACTGATCCCAAGTAAACACTTTTTTTGCACTGTTTGTAAATCTGCAAAGAATCAGTGTTACGCTTGTTTTATATTAAGAAAAACTTCGTTTTGCAAACGCTCTTATTTAGTTTACAGTACTAATTTTATTTTCATTGTGACTTTTATTTGACTCTTACGTTAATACCTCGTAGATCTAAAGATTTTTGCGTTTAGTTATTAAATACTAATTCCTTTAACTTATAAATATTCTAAGACTGCATAAAATAATACTACTATATCCTATGGATAGAGTTTGATGCTTTGATGTATAGTTAATTAATACACATTGTGCTTACTTTCAGATGTTTTCATTAACTGCCGTTTTTCTTCTAATATATTATAATATACTATCTTTTCCCGCGGATTCACTCTCGTTGTTTTTTGGTTTAATAATACCGTTAGTGTTGTTAAACCGGAAAACTACGTTAACATACAACATAATCAAACGAAACTGGTGTCCCTTAATTACCTACAATACATTCTAATAATGATATACGGTTTGGATATTTTGGATACCTTACGATTTATATGGTTATATATGCTCTACATTTCGTGTTATTAAGCATTTTATTAAATAAGATCATGTTTTATTTATAGGATAGGGTGACAAACGAGCACACAGTCCACCTGATGGTAAGTGGTTGTTGTGGCCCATAGACATCTACATTTATCTTCGTTTGCGAATCAAAATGCAGATGCGTCGTCACCCGTGAGGACTAAGATGGAATGCCTCTTTTCCAGTGAAAAGGGTCTCCGGTTCTCTACACTCACCATACGAAACACAGCAGTGTTAAGCTGCTATTTTACGCTGGTATTCTGTGAGAGCGTGGTCCTTCCCCAGACGAGCCGACGCATTTGTGCTACAACTATACTACTAATATAGCTGCAGCATGGCTCTACCACGTATAAATGTATTTTAGTAATTTAAATATATGGATTTGTTCTGGAAAATACCGTCAGCGATAATTTTAACCGAGACTGTATATTGCATTGCTTACAGGATTTCAAATCACTGTACTATTTTCTTTTTTCACCAAACATAAGATAAAGTAACAATAAACATGTACACACGTGTATGAGTGCAAGCGTGCGTGCTTGCGAGAGTGCGTGCGTGAGTGCATGCGTGCGTGCGTGCGAGCGTGCATGCGTGCGTACGTGCGAACGTGCGTGCGTGCGCGCCCAGCGCGTGATTGTGTGTGTGTGTGTGTGTGTGTGTGTGTGTGTGTGTGTGTGTGTGTGTGTGTGTGTGTGTGTGTGTGTGTGTGTGTGTGTGTGTGTGTGTTAAAGATGACTAGTGAGTAAACGTGCCGTTAGTAAGTAAATATTCCAGTTTGAAGTGTTCACTAGGTGCCGTAAGAGGTGCCTATGACAACATTTAGAAAACTCTCGTAGCTCTCGATAGATAGACCGACCTATCGCAAGCTATGATTAAAATGTATCATCTAATTTATTTTCAAAATTATGTATAAGTAATAACAGTGTTTAAGCCAAATTATCAATATCTCTTCATGAAAGTTTGAGAAAGTTGCTCTAATAAAAAGGCTGAAAGCTTCCTTAAGATATGATGACATAGGGACCTCTATATAAATTGATATAGACGAATATAGTGACGACTTTTGCTGCTTTGATAGGTGAATGATCACTAGAAATATGTCAGTACCTACAGAATGTATTTCATAAACATGATGCATGAAATATATTTATTATTATATTATTAATTAGTTTTTCGTTTATCAATTTCAGAGTACACTATCACAAAATCAGCCAAGAGGGTCCGCCGCGACAGTCAAGAACATTTAAATTATTGCAGGTTTTAACAGACACGCAAGACTCGGATGCAATGCAGAGGAAAGATAATAGAATAGGTTATACAGACTTTTAGTTTTCAGACAAAAACTTAATCACAAACATAATACACAAATATGTAGTCTAAATTTATGTCTAAAGCTTTTATCTGAACAAATCTCACAGCTTTAGTTTTTTGTAAGCTGTAGTGATTAGTAACTTTTTCATTTGTCTGGTATTTACTTTTATTTTCATTTTAATTTATTTTCAACAACATTATGTGCGAATATTAATTTTGTAAAAGTATAGTTTAACTTTAAATTATATAAATTAAATAAGTTGCAATTTAATTGCTTAATTTATATCGGTATTTAATAAACAAAGCGCTTAAAGGATTTCGAAACGCTTTTAAAAATGGCGCGGGTGATGTTGCTAAATATTTCTACTTAAATATATTTTTTGATTGGTTTTTTGTAACATAGAATTACAGTTAAGGGGAATCTTAAAATCTTATTTTAGTATTTAATAATAATGTAGCATGAATGGAATCAATGACGAAAATACGTGCTTAATTTTGTGATGTTAGATATTACTAATGCTCATAATTTTATAATTAGATACAGCTAATATACCAAAGAATAGATTAATAAATTATTTTTTCTAGTGTAGTTATTTTATATTTAATTATATAATATTGTTTTCATAGGAGTAGAGTGTAACACCTGTGAATATCTAATTTATTTAATAACTTTGTTAAGTAAAGTAGGTAGAAGTTAAAAAAATATTTAATTAAATTTGAGTATGTTTAATTTCTTAAACCAAATTAAAGTAGCAGGACGGTTCTCGATATTTTAAGCATAATATTGTGCGTCTGCGTCAAGAGATTTTATTGCTTCAGTTCTATGAGTTATGATTTTTAAGTAAATTAATGTCATAAACGTATAATGGGTATTTTAAATGTTATCAAAAACAAGTATTTTATTATTTTCATAGTTTGTATGTATTTAATGTATCGCTGATTTGTCTTATCATAGTATTTTATTGTGTTTCAGCTATATTTACTAACGGAACGCATCATTATTAAATTATAATGTATTTATTCAATATCTTAATAACATGTAATATAATTATTTTATGTATTTACAAGTTTATTTCAAAATTATTTATTTACTTTATTTAGATAATTAATTCTTCAACTAACATTATTGTTATGGCTTTGTTTATTAAATAATGTAACAGATAAAGTCAATAATACTTATTGTACATGTTACTTAGGGATGGGCAAGGGAAAAATATATCGATATATATCTAATCGATATTTTTAAACAGTATTGATATATATCGCGTGATAAAATCGATATATCGATATCGTCATCATTTGCATGATGTAAAGATAAGGTTCAATTTTTTTTATACTACTGCCGGTTGGACGACGAAAAAAAAAACTACAACCAACCATACATGAATACTTTCTTACATCCTTTTGTTGTTACATGTTTTGTCATAATACAACATTTCAAAAGATATCGAAATGGATACGAATTCGATACTCTAAAATAAATATCAATATATCGATATATCGCGATTTAAGATTTCGACGATATACAGGGTGGCCCATAAGTCCCTTGAAATGTAAAAAAATAATTAAAAAAAAACTAATGACATTATGAAAAAGGTTTTTATTTTGTCATAATCCTTATAAAATGGGAATTATTTTTTGAAAATTACATCATCTAAATGTTATCCGTTACGATCGCGGCACTCCTGTAAGCGACGTTTAAAATTATCCATCACTGCGTGGCAAGTAAGCTCTGTAATGTTTGCCATTTCTCTTTGGATATTTTCTTTCAGGACGTCAATTGTCCGCGGGTTGGTTTCGTACACTTTAGTCTTAAGATAACCCCATAAGAAAAAGTCCATTGGGGTCAGATCTGGACTACGTGGTGGCCAAGGAATATCTCCTCTTCGAGAGATCACTTTATTAGGGAAAAGTTGACGGACGACCGGCATAGCGACGTTAGAGGTATGGGCAGATGCTCCATCTTGTTGAAACCAGGTCCGCGTATTGAAGCCTGGAAAATTCTGCAACTCTGGTGTAAAAAAGTCCTGGAACATAGCTACATACCGTTGTGAAGTAACAGTAAGCGCGCGGCCTCTGCCGTCCTCAAAAAAGTAAGGGCCTATAATGCCATGCGCTGACATAGCCGCCCAAACTGTCACTTTAGGGCTATGTAAGGGCTTTTGATGTTTGCGATTTGGATTTTCGCAACTCCAGTAGCGACAATTTTGCTTATTGACATGGCCGTTGATGTGAAAGTGAGCCTCATCAGAGAATAACACGTTATTAAACGAAGTACAGCGGTTCAACATTTCATTTGCGAAATTTAGTCTGTGGATAGTGTCAGTATCTTTTAATTCCTGTACTAACTGAATCTTGTACGGGTGAAGATGTAAATCTTTCTTTAAAATTCGCTGTAACGAAGTTCTGGGTAAGTTTAATGCACTGGAACGCTTACGAGTAGACTGGGTAGGATTTTCACGAATTGAGTGTTTCACTACATCGATGTTTTCTTCCGTCCGTGATGTCCTTGGTCGACCTGACCGTTGTTTATCCAACGTCGAACCACTCTCTTCGAACTTAATAACCCAGTTCTTAATCGTTTGAACACTTGGAATGTCTTTAAAGTTGCGTAAATTCTGATATTCTCGAAATTTACGCCGCGCAATGGTAGCCGAATCATTGTTTCGATAAAACTCGCGCACACAAAATGCACGGTCCGCACCGGTGAAACGCTCCATGGCGACTGAATTCCCAGAAACCGTCGGTACTCCCCTCGCACCGCGCGCGCCACTCATGCGCGCCTTTTGTATTTTATTCGAAATTTACATTTCTAACGACTTATGGGCCACCTTGTATTTCGATTTCGAAATTTTTTTCCCAAGCCTAATGTTATTCATACTGTTTTCCATCCAAATGCCTAATAAACTAATAAAACACTAATAGCTGATGTAGCCTTTTAGATTATTTCCTCGAATAACCGACCCGCGAATCCTGGTTTTGTGTTATTATTAACAAATATCAAAAGTTATTTTTCGTTATAAAGTGGCACAATTCTTTGTTTTGATACTTTGTTCATCAAAAATCATTGCGTATGATGATAGCTTACTCAATTAGAAAAGTATAAAAGTACTATTGGTCTTGTATGTAATCACTATAACTTTTATGAAAACAATACTGATAACATGACACTAAAATGTAATTTGATTGCTTGAGTCAAATTATGCTGAGATTAAAGGGGAGCAACTATTTATGTCACCAATAATATATAACAAATACTTGATGGCACTTTATACGGGGAACAACATTGAACAGACAAGGGGTGTGGCAGTCTAGTCAGAGTGGTCTTATCTAAATTATTTCATATTTTTACTTAAATATTATTTCATAAATTTATGTATAAGGTTAGAGTAAAACATTATAAGTATAAAGTAATTTATTGTTAAACATTAAATAAAATTGTTTTAAACTAAGATGTAGTTTTATTTTATAATTTGTATTTTATCCAATGCCATATTCCTGTTTGAAAGGCATTAGAGTTATTTCGAAAAAACAAAGTCATTCATAAATAGGGTTGACAGCTTCCGTTATATGTTTTAAAGGATTTGGTAAGATTAAAAAAAGGACATAGGATAAAAATAGAGGATAGCATATGGTTTTTCATAAAATGCTGTTATGGTATCAGCAGCGACACATTCAGACATTCATACATCGCGCGTCACCTCAACGTGATTTAAACTCTGACCTCAACTAGCAGAGAGAATGTCGTATACGCGCCATATTGTCTTGTTCCTTGTCCCCAATTTATTATATATATATCTATTATTGATTCCAAATTAGGGACAAGATCAATTTTGGGTGTGAAATAGTTTAGACGTCCTTTAAAATACAGGACTAGGCTATGGACTACTACTTTATTTTAAAGGATGTCTGGTAAACCTAATCATAGAAAACATTAAATGGTTCTAATTTTTTAGGAATTTTTGTCACTCTAAATTACTTATTTGCATATGTTCCCGACCTTATATATAATACTAGCTGATTCGGCAAATGTAAGTAGTTCTACACTTCCCAGTTTTTAAAACACGATGAATTCGTACTTTTTACGGTGTAATCAGCGCCACCATCAGGTCCAGAGATTTTCTAACTGCATCACTTTATGACTTAAGTTTAAGTTACATAATTTTATTCGTCGGATAGGTAGGAAGAAAACCTTAAAAAGAGTTTGACGTGGTAAAGCCACGCTTCAGGTTGCATTTGCAGCACGAATGCATCGGCTCGATCGAGTAAAGACAACGCTCTCGCAGAATATCAGCGTCTATAGCAATATAATGCTTCTGCATTTCTGACAGTCTATCTTATTTTAAAGGGATGAAACGTATCTACATTTTGATTCATAATCGAGGATAGATGTAGACACTATGGGCCACAGCATTCACTTACCATCAGGTGGACTGTGTGGCCGTTTGTCAACCCAATCCTACCAAGTAGTGAAGTAGTCGAATATGTTAAAGTACACTGACTTCGCCCTGGTTTTGGAAGGAATTAAAACATATCAAGTAGCTCTTGCGCACGCTTAATCAGCCCGTAACAGTTCCATTAGCTTAGGAAGATCCACCATCATCACCATTAAAACTATGGGAGTATACATTTTTACTTTAAAAATGTACAACAAATTACCACGCACACGTGAATTCCAAAAACACGCATTGGAGCATTGCAACGGACTAATTGCTTCAAAAGGAACTTGGCATCTATATTTCAGCAAATACGATTTTTTTGTTTTTTTTTGTTTGGTTTTTGTTTCGCACACGCAGGTATTATCAAATTAACGTCTAGATTCAATTTCTCGGAGTATTTCTTTATTAGATCGCTAGTTGTTTTAAGCGTATTAGTTGTAGAGTCTGTTTTGACCTTTACGTACATACTTTCATCCGATAAAAGTTGTTGTATTTTAAAATTGTAATCCGACGTATCCATTATAACCGTAGCATTACGTTTATCTATAAAAAATCGTTTCTGTTTACGATGTGTTCTTTTTATATTTTTGTAGTAGAATTACGGACACTTCCTTCCTATCCATTATTACTGTTCTAAGTTAATTGCTCAGGAATGATGTCCTTATGACCGATACCGAGCACAGCGGTGACTTATGAATCGGAAGCTGTAAACTGAGCGGGAGGTATACTGTAATGTCTCTTAACTATTCATTACTCTATACCTGGTAGAGCCATGCTGCAGCTATATTAATAGTATAGTTGTAGCACGAATAGGTCGGCTCGACCGGGGAAGGACCACGCTCTCACAGAATACCAGCGTAAAATAGCAACTTAATGCTGCTGTGTTTCGTATGGTGAGTGTAGAGAACCGGAGACCTATTTTACTGGAAAAGAGGCATTCTATCTTAGTCCTCACGGCTGACAACGCATCTGCATTTTAATTCGCGAACGAAGATAGATGTTGATGTTTATGGGCCACAGCAACCAATTACCATCAGGTTGACTGTGTGCTCGTTTGTCACCCTAATTCTATAAAAAAAACCTTTTTTTGTGGATAATCTCCCCTGCTCCGCGGGTGCAATGCTTATCTCAGACTTGCATTAATTAAAATTTACTTTAAAGAAGTTTTAAGTTTGCACTTCTGTCAGCTGTCCCCAATAATTGAATTAAACAAAAATCTTAAAAAAATAAAGAAAAAAAAGCAAAGAAAAAAGAAAATAAAAGAAAAGCTGACTCCAAGGAACTAAAACAAATGTTCTGAAGTCGTGATAAGACATAATGTATGATATAATTAAAGCCCCAACTTTAGAATGTTAAATGATTGAAGTGAAAGCTTCTTTGCGATTTTTATACGGAAAAAATGTTAGTTCACGTCACCAATATGCATAAGTATTCTTAAAATTAATAATAATAATGATACAAACAAAACAATGAATTAATGTCGGAAATTAATTTCCTTGAAATTCATGTAAATAAAAATAGTATGCATAAATAATATATTAATTAAAATGTCAATTAAGTTGTATTAATTTTATGTAATGGGCTTGAACATTTGTGTAGCCCATCATAACTTCTGAATAATGTACAAAACCATGAACAATGTAAATAATTTTTGCTCTGAGTCATAGATGTGAAAACCAGACTAACTACAAGTTATAAAATTTTAATTTTTGACACCACAATTAAATTTAAAATCCAAGTCAGTGTTAAAGCGTAGTTTTAAGTTTTCACTTCTGTCAGCTGTCCCCAATAATCGAATTAAACAAAAATATTTTTAGTTCTTTGAAGTTGGCTTTTACTTTTTAAAGTTATTTTATACCCATCTGAGTGGACTAAGGATTTTTTTTATAGGAGAGGCGGCAAACGAGCATTCGGCTCACCTGATGGTAAGTGACTACCACTGCCCATGAACAACTGCAACACCAAGCGAATTGCAGGTACGTTGCCGGCCTTTTAAAACGGAGTAAGCTCTTTTCTTGAAGTCATATCGGTCCGGAAAAATCGCCGGTGGTAAGCTATTCCACAGAAAGGTCGTATTATCCAGATGGTGTGGATAGTATCGGGAGTTTTGACGCGATGTGCTTTCGTGAAATTTGGCAGCTCGGAGTAATCCGAACAATCCTCAGAGCATGCAAAGGAATGCAATATCTCTTCGCAGCGTCAGTGAATCGAGCCGATCGGAAAGGATTTGTTCATCGACGATTTGAGCCGTTCCGCGCTGGATGTGGTCAAGTGGAAGGGGCTGGCACTGGGGAGCCACAGTCCAGAAATGGGAACCGTATTCCATGTGAGGCCGAACCTACGCCTTGTAAACTTGCAGGCGGTGTGCCGGCATGAAATACTGTCCCGCTCTGCTAAGCACGCCAAGCTTTTTAGAGGTCAATTTGGCCTTCTATTCCAAGTGACCACGAAACTGCACGTCACTTGATATGTCGACGCCGAGGATTCCGATACTGGCTGAGGCAACAAGGGGAGTCCTTGAAACAGAGGAGATACGACAAAGGGGATTATTATTTCATTCAGACAGTATTTCATGCCGGCACAACGCCTGCAACTTTACAAGACGCAGGTTCGCCCTCACATGGAATACTGTTCCCATCTCTGGGCAGGGGCTCCCCAGTGCCAGCTCCTTCCACTTGACCGCATCCAGCGCAGAGCGGCTCGAATCGTCGACGACCGAGTTCTTTCCGATCGGCTCGACTCATAGGCGCTGCGAAGAGATGTTGCATCTCTTTGCATTTTATTTTGCATTTACCACGGGGAGTGCTCTGAGGAATTGTTCGGATTAATCCCAGCCGCCAAATTTCACGAATGCACATCGCAGCAGAACTCCCGATACCATCCACACCATCTGGATGATTGGCAGTACACCACTGTGTGATTTAGAAGATGTTTTCTTCCTCGCACAACTTCCTTGTGGAATAGTTTACCACCTGCGATTTTTCGTACCGATACGACTTAGGGACCTTCAAGAAAAGAGCCAACTCCTTTTTAAAAGGCCGGCAACGCATTTGCAATTCCCCTGGTGTTGCGGTTGTTCATGGGCGGCGGTAGTCACTTACCATCAGGTGAGCCGCATGCTCGTTTGCCCCATCTTCTATAAAAAAAAAAACGCTTTGTGCCAAACCAGATCGAAGGCCTTCGTAATGTCCAAAATACCAGTTAATGCCTTCCCTTTGGACTCTAATGCCTCCCCTATCTATGAGTCAGGTAGACCAAAAGATCACCAGCTGATCGACCTCGACGAATACCGTATTGGCGGTCACTAATCAGCTGGTGATCCTCAAGGTACCGTATGAGCTGGCAGTTTATAATGGTGTTCGCGCCAAACGCTGTCAAGAATCGACACCAGATGGCACTCGGCTCGGCGCGATACCGGTTGAAGTTCGGCCGAGCGCGGCAATGGCGCGCGGGTTGCGAGCGAAAAGGCAGAGTCGTCTGTCAGCTGTGCTACCGATAGCACACTGCCATTTTTGTTCGGGAACCGCGGAATAGTTTCGACGTCTAGTAAACATCCTGTATAGGATTTATAACGCGAATTCCTTGTTGGATAGCCTTTCCCGGGACTCTTATTGGGTCCGACTCAGAATCTGTAGAAGTGCGTTCGACAATATTAGCTAGTGCGGCCTTTGATATTCTAGAGATAACTGTTGCTACGCGAAACGGTAGTGACCTTTGATCTCCGTGTTCGTTTTGTGCGTTAACCTTATAACAAACGAGAGTTAGTGGCTTCTGTAAGTTAGTTAATAGTACGATAGAGTTAATGGACTGTCATCGTGACGAACGAGGAAAGTGACTGTGGACAACGCCGCGGAAGGTTCCCTCAATTTGGAGCGGTGTTGCTGCCGACGGCTAAGGTTTACTCGGGTCAATCACCCTCAGTCATACCCAGATACACATCACATCACCTTATTTCCCTTGCACTACACAACCACATTCGACCTGACCGACTCCGGAGGGACCAGTCGCCTTGGATATAGGTAAGTAAGCTCCGTCTAACAGTCTCACGGTCTAATGGCCGTAGTATAGAACGCTCCCCCATATAGCTTAGTGTAATTAGAGAAATTCCACTTTGGCCTGGAGGAGGCCCGACCTACGTCTGCTCGTCGAAAGTCAGCTGAATGGGCCCCTGATGATTTGACATTTAAGGGAGCAGCCGTAGGCCGTAACAAACTGATAGCAGAGCGTGGTTCCGGGTTCGATTCCCCGGTCGATCCCGACCATAGTGTTTGATAAAAATTAACAATTCTGGTGGCAACAATATTTTTTGTACGTAATAATAAAATTATTTTCCTTTGTTGCTTGCCATTTTTTTGGTTAGTGGGTTGTTTGAAAAGCCGCGCCCTAGGTTACGCAAGCGGAAGTTTTTCTAGAGATATACGTCATGTAGGTAGATGATTATTTTTACGTAATCGGTTAATTATCGTTGTCGGATAGTTATAGTGGATTACTTATCGAAGGGTCGATTTCCGAGCTAGGCATTTTTTGTTGATCGACCGTGATGTGTATCTTCGTTTGTATTGTAATTTGTATTTGAACTAAAGAGTAGTAATTTGTATTTGCGCCATTTGAATTTAACTTGATTTGATCGCACTAGTATTTGTTATTTGTTAATTTGATTTGTGTCTTTTCTTTTGTGCTAACTTGTATTTGGCTGATACGTAGTTATTCGTATTTGTGTAATTTCTATTCAACGCGATTTGATAGGAACTGCATTTATTAACTGTTAATTTTTTGTTGTATTTTTTATTTGTTATATTTGTAATTTGTGCTCGAGCCCCGTCGTAATTTGTATTTAGTAGTGATGTCATCGCCCAAGCTACTAATCCGTTGCCTGCGGACTGAGTTACGCTGGGCCACAAGCGCCCATGTTTTGATAGGTCGACCGGATAGGGTCCATAACTTGATGAAGCGGTTCGAGCAGGTGGATGCTCGAAGGGCCGCAGTGGAGGAGGCTTACACTGAGTTTGAGGATTCGGATGTGGAAAAGGGAGTCCTGGACTCCTGCTTCGCGGACTATGAGCAGTTCTTTTCGCTCACGGACGAGTTGATCGAGGCTGAAGGCAGGTATGCCGAGGAGGCGCGTGAAGCTCGGATGAGTGACCTGCCCGAGTCCTCTCGGAAGCAGCTTCAGCCGCAGCTGTTGGGACGACTCCCAACTCTGGACCTGCCAAAGTTCTCCGGGGTCCTTTCCGAATGGCTGACCTTCGTTGCTCTTTTCGACAGCCTAGTGGACGCCCGGAGTGACTTGACCCCGAGCCAAAAGATGGCGTACCTCCTGGCCTCACAGGAGGACGAGGCCCTGGGCGTCGTCGGCCACTTGAGATTGTCAGACGACGCCTACCAGACTGCTTGGGACCTCATCGCCAGAAGATACGCCAACGTCCGGCGAATTGCGGACGAACATGTTAAGCAGCTTCTAAGCCTCCCGCTGCTTAGTGACCGGGCCAGACTGCGTCCGGACCTGTTGGATCCAGTCTTGGTGGCCTGTAATACGTTGAGGCGGCTGGATTTGCCAGTGGGCGAATGGGCCTTTTTGTTGCTCCGCATCGTGCTGTCCCGTCTACCTCTCGACCTTCGAATCCATTTTGAGGAGAGGTACGGCGGGGACGAGGCCTCCTATATTCCGCCCTTCTATTACCTGCTGCGGTTTTTGGAGGAGCAGTGCCGGCAGATCGAGAACGCGACGGGCACCGTTGACGACTTACGAGCCGTGCCCAGTGAGAGGCTGAATCCGCCAGGCAAGTCGTCGTCAACCCCCCCTGCTCCTATTGTCGAGCATCTGAGCACCGGGTAACGTCGTGCCCGAAATTATTAGGTAAGCCGGTTCCGGCGAGGCGAACTATTGCCAAGGAGCGCCGCTGGTGCTGCTCATGTTTGGAAGGGCACCTCCAGCGAGACTGTCCGCATCGGCGGCCCTGTCTGCATTGCCAGGGCAATCACAAACTAAAACTCAAATTTCAGCTTTACCCAAATCTGACAATCCTGCGTTTATTTTTAGTGAAATCACTGATAGTGATGTTAAGAAAAGCATTGTTGAGGTCAATTCTGATGCAATTAGTACAGACTGCATTAGTCGTAAAATGATTATCCCTAGTGTCGATATCTTGACTCCTGTCATAAAATCCATCTTTAATTATTCCATTTCATCCGGAAATTTTCCCTCTTCTTGGAAAGAAGCCCAGATTACTCCTATACCCAAAAAAGCAAATCCCTCCAGTTTCTCTAACTACCGCCCCATATCCATAATTCCATTCCTTTCAAAAGTTTTTGAGCGTATAGTTCATCGACAATTGAGCATCTACTTATCTAGGTGGAGTCTTTTCAATTCTTTCCAATCCGGTTTCCGTGTTGGTCATAGTACGACTACTGCCTTAGTCAAGATTACAGAGGATATTCGTCTAAGTATGGATAAACAGCACGTAACAGTTTTGACCTTACTTGACTTTAGTAATGCATTTAACAATGTGGATTTTGATCTACTGTTAGCTATCTTAGCTTCTCTTAACATATCTCCTGAAGTGATTGACTGGTTTCATAGTTACTTGTTTGGTCGCCGGCAACGGACACGTGTAGATGATTCGTTCTCTATCTGGTGTACGATTAATGCAGGTGTACCGCAAGGTGGCGTGTTGTCTCCTCTCCTCTTTTCAATTTTCATTAGTTCGCTCACGCTCCAATTATCTTCTCGCTACCACCTGTATGCAGATGATCTCCAAGTATATGAGCATGCCAAATTGATAGATATACCCAATACTATAGGTTTATTAAACAAAGATCTTGACTTAATTGTGGATTGGTGTAAGTCATACGGTCTTAAAGTAAATCCATCAAAAACAAAAGCAATAATTATAGGCAGTCAAAAATTGGTTAATCTTATGGATTTTTCTTCCCTACCTGGTATTATTTTTGACGGGACACCTGTGCCATATAGTGACACCGTTAAAAATCTAGGTGTTACTTTTGACAAATTTTTATCATGGGCTCCACAGGTAAGCGAGGTAAGTAGGAGGATGTTTGCGTCGGTCGGATCTCTCCGTCGATTAAGTAATTTTTTACCCATACCTACCAAAATTGCGCTTGCACAATCACTTCTTTTACCGATTCTCGATTATGCTGACACGTGTTATCTCAATTTAAATGAGGAGATGCTTAATAAACTTGAGCGCATTCAGAATCTATGCATACGGTTCATATTTGGATTTCGAAAATATGACCATGTCTCCGAATATCGCGATAAACTCAAGTGGCTTCCGATCCGTCTTCGCAGGAATACTCACATTCCTTCTCTTTTATACTGTATACTATTCAATCCCACTTCCCCTACTTACCTTAAAGAGCGGTTTGAGTTTCTTGGTGACACTCACTGTCGCTTTCTTCGCTCTGATAAAAACCTCACCCTAAAAATTCCATCTCATAACACTTCCTTCTATTCTAAATCCTTTTCTGTTGAAGCTGTTAGGCTCTGGAACTCCCTACCGCTGCACATTAGAAGTGCGCAGTCTATTGATAAGTTTAAAAAACTTGTCAAAGCGCACTTCTTTCCTCCTTAAATAGTCATTCCTCTAAAAAATTACTACCTACTCATTTTTCCTTACGTTTAGGCTTTGACTTCACTTGTTTAATCTTTTCTGCTCTCGTATATGTATGTATATATTTATGTATTTAAAATGTATTTCTTTATATTATAGATGTATGTATTTATGGATTATATTATATATGTCGTGTGTATTTTCTATCAACCTACGTACACCCTTACCCTTTCTCACAGGTCGTTTTATCCTCTGCAATGTGGTTGCCTGGTAGAGATCGCTCCCAAGCGATAAGGCCACCAATCGTACCTTTAAATAGATTATGTTCTTTTTTCTTCTCATATTTATTTTTGTGTGTACAATAAAGTGTATTTCATTCATTCATTCATTCATGCAGTTTTGTGCCTGGGTGTGAACGGCGTCTCCTCTCGGGGCTCTGCCAGGCCCTCGATCCCCACGGGCGGGGGCGCTCGGCCACGCCCTCTGCCGGGCGACTCTCGGCGCCCGCCGGCCAGCCACCAGGCCCCTAAGTTTGAAAGGAGTCCCTCCCCCGACCAGTCGGGGGGTAATTCCCCCAGGGGCGGGGGTGTTATCACCCCCCCTCAGCGTGTAGAGAGGAACTTCACGGCCACTCATCGGTCCGCTGGACCCTTCTCACTCCCGTTAGCTGAGTGGCCGCGACTGGTGTACCACTGTTCCCCATTTGATGGAGGCGGCCCTGGCTAGCTGCCGCCTTAGCTCCCACCACGGCCGCCTCCAATGAGCCTTAAGCCGTCAACAGTCCACTTGTCAAAATGTTCTGTTGCCGACGGCCTCAGTGAAGGCGTACAACCCGAGTGGCGACTGTTAGCGGTTCGCGCTCTATTGGTCTCGGGATCACGCCGTGTGGCCACCCCTTGGTGGTGGGAAGATTAGGGCCCCCCTGGAGCGTTGAATCACGCTGTCAAGGGGTATTAGATTTGGTTTGGTCGAGCACTTAGTTAAAATTCTTTAAATTAAAATTAAAAATGCTTTTGGGTTTTCCGCAAAATTTCCATATTTGTAGCGGTTGTGATTAAAAGAATTGAATTTAATCTACTCCTTTGAATGCTGCTGCATATGTTTTGAAAATATATTTAATCACTGCATTTGATTGTTGCGCCTGGTTGCTAAAAAGAAAGTTTGAACTCATTTGAAATTGAATGTCGCGCTATTTGGAAAATTATGTATATGTTTTGTGATTGTGTTTAATCATTTTGCTTTGTGAAAAAGAAGGCTGAAACTAGATAACCCTATTGGTGCCGAGGTAAATAAAAGTCAATTCTCCTTTGGTTTAAATTTTGTTGGCACTGTCTAAGTTACGTAAATGACTACTGTCTCTTACGTTATTGTTTTGTTTAATTTGTCAAGTTGACCTATGTGCATCGGTGATTAATATGGTTGAATTAATTCTGTAGTTGAACATTGATGCTTTTGAAAAATTAGTTGAAATATGAGCATGGGACTACTTGTCTAACAGGCTAGCTAGTTTTGTAGATTATCAGATGGAAATCAGCTGTCGCACCATTTGGTAAATGATTATATGGTGGATGGCCTGGCTATGCCTACTTGTTTGAAAATTCATACTAGGGACTATCTGTGCGTTTCGTTCGGCTCTCCACAGACGACGTTCATGTGGAATTTGTGGGTGCGCTCTGCACTGAAGCTTAGGAGGCCACTCTGGGCAGCTTCGTGTAGCGTTGCTGTTTGCAGACCTGATCCGGTCGGATTGCGGAACTAATCATAGGGGCACAGATAGGTGTTTGAAAGAGGTTATCGGACTTCTGTCCAGTACAGGACTTGTTAAAGTGCTGCGATGCCCAGGAGGGGCATCCAGTGGAGGCTGACCCTCCGGCTTGCCACATTAGGGCTATCTTTTGAGGCGTTGGTTAGGGTTGCAATATCTGATGGGGTGCCTAAGGTGGCCTAGTTTGGTTGTAGATTCGGTCTTGCAACTTGCCGTCGCGACCTTGTCCCGCTGACCGGTTTGCTCGCGGACCTAAATCCTTATGTCCGGGACGGGGGTTTGTTCGCGCCAAACGCTGTCAAGAATCGACGCCAGATGGCACTCGGCTCGGCGCTATACCGGTTGAAGTTCGGCCGAGCGCGGCAATGGCGCGCGGGTTGCGAGTGAAAAGGCAGAGTCGTCTGTCAGCTGTGCTACCGATAGCACACTGTCATTTTGTTCGGGAACCGCGGAATAGTTTCGACATCTAGTAAACATCCTGTCTAGGATTTATAACGCGAATTCCTTGTTGGATAGCCTTTCCCGGGACTTATTGGGTCCGACTCAGAATCTGTAGAAGTGCCTTCGACAATATTAGCTAGTGCGGCCTTTGATATTCTAGAGATAACTGTTGCTACGCGAAACGGTAGTGGCCTTTGATCTCCGTGTTCGTTTTGTGCGTTAACCTTATAACAAACGAGAGTTAGTGGCTTCTGTACGTTAGTTAATAGTACGATAGAGTTAATGGACTGTCATCGTGACGAACGAGGAAAGTGATTGTGGACAACGCCGCGGAAGGTTCCCTCAATTTGGAGCGGTGTCGACGCCCGGGCTGCTGCCGACGGCTAAGGTTTACTCGGGTCAATCACCCTCAGTCACACCCAGATACACATCACATCACCTTATTTCCCTTGTACTACACAACCACATGCGACCTGACCGACTCCGGAGGGACCAGTCGCCTTGGATATAGGTAAGTAAGCTCCGTCTAACAGTCTCACGGTCGAATGGCCGTAGTATAGAACGCTCCCCCATATAGTTTAGTGTAATTAGAGAAATTCCACTTTGGCCTGGAGGAGGCCCGGCCCACGTCTGCTCGTCGAAACTCAGCTGAATGGGCCCCTGATGATTTGACCTTTAAGGGAGCAGCCGTAGGCCGTAACAAATGGATTCCATTATTTTGAAGAACAAGAAGGTGATGGCGATAAGCCTGTAGTTATACGGGTCTGAGCGGTCGCGTTTTTTAGTGATCGGGTGGACAAAAGCCATCTTCCATGATTTAGGGACTACGCCTAGAGAGTAGGAGTACAGGAAAAGACGCGTTAGAACCAGTGCCAACTCCGGAATACACGTCCTTAGCACGATTGGGGGGATTCCGTCAGGCCCACTCGACTTTTAGATGTCCATGGAAAGGAGTTCTTTGCGAACCAAGCGCTGTGAAAACCGCACACCCGGCATAGAGCACTCACACCGCGGGATGGTCGGCGGTGTGTTCCCCCCGTCATCGAGAGTCGAGTTGGACGCAAAGAAAGAGCCTAGCAGATCGGCTTTCTCTTTTGCGGTTTGGGCCAGTGAGTCGTCCTCCCTGTGCAGAGATGGAAGAGATGGCTGACAGAAGTTCCCTTGAACAGCCTTGGCGAGAGACCACAATGCACGGGTTCCCGAAAGAAGGCGAACTAGTTTCTCACCAATTCTGCCTATGTGCACCGACTTTGTCTTGGCAATGACTCGTTTGAAGGACCTGGAGGCAGAATGATACTTCTTTTTAAGGACGCTGGTGTTTACATTCCGGGACGTTGATACGTCAGGCCCGGTAGCACTCCTGCTTGTAGCGTGATTCTATTTTACAGGAGCGACTAAGCTATGGCTGAGATCTGCATCCGATGGGCACCACAGAGGAAGGAATAAAAAGTTCCATATCAAAATGTCTTCTGAATAGTTATATTAAAAACTTTATCCACTATTTTGCCACCCTCAAGGGTAGAATTTTTGGGGAATTCTTCAAGGGACTACCCCTAAAGTAAACTTTTTAAAAATAATCATCAAAGTCGGTTCAAAATTAACTAAGCTATCTCGTAACCTACATACAAAAACAAAAGTTTACTTTCTTTTTTAAAAAAAAGTTTAAGTTTGGGGAATTCTTTTTTTAACGTCGGCTTTAATCCCATAGCATCCATGGCTTCGCTTACCTTTGTTGCATATCGTCATACCCACAGGAACTTCCTACTTTTCCTTCTTCCTGCTCTTATCCCAAGTTGTTTGGGATCGGCATAGCATGTCTTCCTCTTCCATTCCCCTCTATTAGCGTCATCTCTTCACTCACTCCTTTCTTACGCATATCATCCCTAATACGGACCATCCATATTTTCTAAAGCCTCACTTTGCGCTGACACGGGAAAGCTTTCGCATATATTCGCAGCCCTAAAGCGCCAGAAATGCTCATTAACGGTCACTCCTCAGGCGAGGACAATACCGTCTATTTCCCTATTGTTGTAATATTGCTATCGAGTCGCGCCGGATCACACGCCTTCTTGTACCTCTATCTCCACCTGTAAAAATGTTATTAACTACTAATTTGAGTGTTTCACAAATAAACTGAGGTATCTCAGGGGTTTGTAGTTCTTATTTTGAATGTTACATGAGTATTCTGAGTCCGATTTTTAGTGCCGAAATTGGTAAATTTGTTTAAAGTACTAGCTGTACTAAAGACAGAAAATTATTAAAAGCGGTGTTTGTTACCTATATTTAAAAAACAAGTCAATTACTACATTTTGTTACAAAACAAAAGAATAAATATAATAAAATTTTAATTGTTACTTTTAGTTGTGATTGTTTATAAAAAATACTGAGATATCGCACTCCTTAATGCCATATTTCCACGTTATCTATCACGGAAGATTTGTGAAAACCGTTGAATTTATTGCAATAGCTTCGCAGTATTCCAAGTAATAGAATTCCTTAGGGGTTATTGACTGGAACACTTTTATTACGGTGCTAAATACGGATATGGCTTGCACAACGTTTTAGCAGTAATAATTTTTTTTAAGACTGAGAAAGGGGCTAGAGTTTTAAAATTATATCAGAGATTTATATACTCGTAGGACTAACACATCTACTTATTTTATTTATATATATATATATATATATATATATATATATATATATATTATAAGTATAGTATATTTGTTATAGTGTGTATAAATGAAAAGGAAAAGGAAATTTTTTCAAGCGTCAATCAAAATTAAGTTTTAAATATCTGAGTACTTCCTAAATCAGTGATGAACCTGTTGTCTCAGCGAGAATGCTACTTCATAGTCATGAGTATCCATGCAGACTTCTGATAACGTGACTGTACAAGCTAAGCCGCGATACGCCCAAACTACTATGGGAAGCACAGGCGAAAGTATTACAGGAAACGATTTAAAAGATTCGGTTGTGCGTGAATTAAAAAACCTGCAAATTGAATTCGAAGCACAGCTAATGAGCAAAATTAATACACTGCTTATTGAACAATTTTTAGCGTTCAAAACTGAATTCATAGAGAGGGTTAATTTGATAACGAACAAGGTTTTACAATTAGAGAAACACTACTTATCGAGCATTAATAAGGCCTGCGAACCGACGCCAATATCCAAAATCTTGAAAACTAGCGGTGCTCAAACTAGTCCAACCCTTGAAAATATACCCACTACACAAAATAAGCCTCCGAAGCGGAAACCTCAACCTCAACCTCAACCAAATATCGAACATCTCGGAACTAATAAGGATCAGTCTGCGTTTACTGTCCCCAGAACAAATAAAGCCTCATCTGTGGCTCCAGTTCTCAGTGCTCAAAAGATGATGCACGCAGAATACTCCGAGTCTTCCGTATCTTTAAATAATAGCCAGGACTGCGAGCGGATTGATGACAACTGGCAAGAAGTATCACGCAAACGGGCACGCCCCTCACTTCCCGGGTTGCTGCGAGGTACCGCTGCGCCTGTTCTACGATGTTGCATGCTGCTGAAAGGCGAAGATACCTGCACCTATACTACGCACGAGAAGGCATCACAGTAGAGCAAGTACACGAACATCTTAACTCAATATGTGGGAACGACGAATGCACAATTGCAAATGAATAAACAATTAATACTAATCAACTCAAAATTAAATTTAGTGATTGGGCTACACCTGGAATTTATAAGAGTAGAAAGAAATTGTACGAATTATACGAGACAAAGGCATGTACAAATGATCCACAAATCATTGAACATACTAAAAAGTACTCAAAAATGTTTAAGAAAGTCTGTTCAATGGCCAAATCTAATTATATCCGGGACAAAATACAAAAATCTGATAACAAAATTAAGGCAACATGGAATGTTATCAACAAAGAAACCTGTAAAACAAGGTCACGTGATCGATCCTTCGAATTAGAATTAGATGATAAACACATCAATACTGATGCTGAAGTGGCCATTGCATTTGAATCTTTTTTCACAAATGCTCCAATTACCACTACTAGTAAACTAAAATCTTCAAAAACCGAAGCTGCTTCTCTTCTTGAATCTTGCGTTGATAAATGTAGTGTTAACTTTGATTTTCAGTATATTGACACCGCAACCGTACTTAAAACTTTTAAGCAACTAAATATAAAAAAGACTGAGGATCTTTGGGGCATTTCAACCAATATAATAAAATCAGTAATGCCCGCTATTGCCCCTTATCTTGCATTCATATTTAACCAATGTATCGATGATAAACAGTTTCCCACACTCATGAAGTACAGTAAAATCATTCCATTATTCAAAGCAGGGGACAAAAGTGATCCATCAAATTTTCGGCCCATCTCTATACTCCCAGCACTCAGCAAAATTTTTGAAAAAATTATATTTAATCAACTGCTTTCACATTTCACTTATAATAAGTTACTTCATGAGAAACAGTTCGGTTTCACTAAAGGCAGAAACACGACGGATGCAGGAGTTGAACTCGTTAAACATATATTTGATGCATGGGACAAGAAGCGGGATGCCATCGGTATTTTTTGTGATCTATCAAAAGCTTTTGATTGTGTTGATCATGAGACTTTGTTATTAAAATTAGGTTATTACGGTCTTTCTAACAGCTCACTTAGCTTACTTAAATCTTACCTCGCTGGTAGAGTACAAAAAGAAAGTCAATATTAATGACACTAACTCATCTGGCGCCCCATTAGTCATGGGAGTACCCCAGGGCTCGATATTAGGACCCCTTTTATTCTTGATATATGTAAATGATCTTCCTCACTTCACTAAAAATCTTTGTGAAATAGTGTTATTTGCTGATGACACATCGTTAATTTTTAAAACTGATAGACATAAAGAATTACTTGACGATGTGAATAACACCCTTTCTAAAATAGTGCATTGGTTCACAAGTAACAACTTGCTGCTCAATGCGAAGAAAACGAAATGTGTAAAGTTTACTATGCCTAATGTAAGACAGATAGATACTCATATTACAATGAACGATGAATCTGTTCAAATAGTCGATACCACAGTTTTTCTTGGAATGACTCTAGATAGTAAACTGCAATGGGGTTCTCATATCTCAGCCTTGGCAGGAAGACTTAGCTCAGCTGCCTATGCGGTTAGAAAAATAAGGTCACTGACTGATGAGAAAACGGCACGATTAGTTTATTTTAGCTACTTTCATAGCGTTATGTCGTATGGTCTGATGCTGTGGGGCTCAGCTGCCGATATTGAGACTATTTTCATATTACAGAAACGAGCGATACGAGCTATATATAGCCTCAGATCCCGCGACTCGCTGAGAGAACTATTTAAAGAAATTAATATTTTAACAGTTGCTTGCCAATACATTTACGATAATGTCTTATATGTACGCAAGAACCTAGATCTCTTCAAAAAAAACTCTGACGTACACAATTATAATACGAGAAATAAAAATAAACTTGTAGTGCCAAAACTCAGACTTCATAAGGTTGGTAATTCGTTTGTAGGTAACAGTATAAAAATGTTTAATAAAATTCCTCAGGACCTGGTTGACATGCCACTAAATAAGTTTAAAATAGAAGTAAAAAAGTGTTTAATGAAAAAAGGATATTATAAAGTAGACGAATACCTCAAAGATAAAAATCCATGGTCTTCCTAATCTTTTTGCTTGCTCGCACAATATAAATCAGTTAAAAAAAAACACATTGTTTAAAAAAAGAAAGAAACGATATATAAAACTGTTCACTAAGTTTATTTAATAGTAATTTTAAACCAACTTACCGAACCAGCGAAAGAATCATTTTCAAATGATTTATTTACTTTATTTAATATTATATTAATTGTTTCTTGACATGATTGTAAAATTTTGACGTTCATATGTGCTCTTTATGTGCCTAAACTGAATAAACGAAATTGATTGATTGATTGATTGATTGCACGCTTGAAAAACTGAAACCACGTGGACATTATGCGTCGTTCAAACTCGGAGTTCCATTGAAGCAAGCCGGAAATATAATGTCATCTGAAAACTGGGCTGAAGATATCTGTATTAAACCATGGCGGCAGAACTTTCGTGCCAAAGACAATAACAATAAAACGTCAACCGCGTTTCCATGAAATGCAAATATGCTACCAAATTGTTCGTGGCCTAAGAACAAAAACTAATATGTTTCTTAATAATGTTATGGAAAGTGAATATGATATCATAGCATTAACTGAGACCTTTGTTACGAGTTCAGTGTCCAATGGTGAACTTTTTCCTCCGGGTTTTCATGTGGTTCGCAAAGATAGACCTGGTGATTGTGGATGGGGAGGAGTTTTGCTCGCGATTCGTGATCGTTATAATGTTAAAATAGTTACGGATATTGTTAGTATGACTGATGACAAAGAATTAATATTTGCAATTGTGACATTTAAAAATGTAAAAGTTTTATGTTGTGTCGTATATCTGCCACTAAATTATAAGGATGAGCAATATTTGAATGTTTTGACATGTATAGAAAATGTGATTTGTACTTACCCCGACCTGAATGGTCTAATCCTAGGTGACTTTAATTTAAACTTTTGCAGTACCAATATAAAGACTTCTTTTGACTTTTTTTGTGAATTCTGCTCGCTTAAGCAATAAAATACAGTCTTAAATAATCGCGGTAGTATGCTGGATCTGGTGCTCGGCAATTTTGAACCTAAACAGATAGTGGTATCTCTCAGTGAAGATCCTCTGGTAAATATCTGTCAGTACCATCCTATGCTCGATATAAATATTACATTTCCGGGCTTTTGGATAGCATCGAGCGTGTCATCTTTGCAGCAAGTGACACCTCGCTCGAATACCAATACAGATTGGAACTGGCGTAAGGCAGATTTTCAGGGTCTATATAGGACTTTGATTGAAATAGACTGGTCTGATTTGTTAACAATAGCAAGCTATACGAAATTATAAATCTGTTTGTGCCTATTAAAAAACAATTATCAAACAATCAGCGATACATATATCCAAACTGGTACAACGTAGAAATAATAAAAAATATAAAAAACAAACACTTTCATCATAAGCAATTCAAAAAAGAGGGCAAAGAATTTAATAAGGCTATGTTTATATATTATAGAGAAAAAGTTAAGAAATTGATTGACTGCGAATACCGGAAATATATGACTGTCCTATAAAAAAATATCATTGACGATCCTGTGCAATTCTGGAAATATGTAAAGGAGAAGAAAAACAATAGAAGGTACATAGATACATATATATATGTAAATACTGCAGTGACAGATCAAGCCGCAGCCGATGCCTTTGCTAAATATTTTGCGTCCGTTTTTCATGCAGAGAAACCCGTGCTAAACCCGGATACTGCTGCAAAAGCTGCATATGCACATATACATCGAGATGTGACCTCAGTTTCCATCACGACAGTAGATGAAAACGATCTGAAGAAGGCAGTGAGACGCCTTAAGCCACGATCGGCTGGTGGGCCGGATGGCATTCCTGTCTTCTTAGTTAAGGACTGTATATCAGTTCTTGGGCGGCCTCTTCTGTATTTGTATAATCTTTCATTGACCCAGTCAAGATATCCTGAGAGCTGGAAGCTATCTCGAGTCACACCTGATCCTAAAGGAGACGGAGGCACAAATGTACTTTCAGACCTATAGCTGTCCTATCCGTTTTTGGTAAGATCTTTGAAGCAATTCTAAGTGATTCCATCAAATGCCAAATCAGTCAACAGCTGCATAATGGTCAACATGAGTTTCGTACAGCTCGCTCCACCGTCACCAACTTGGTCGCGCATGTAGACTATATCTGCTCACAAATGGATAAGCGAAGGCAAGTTGATGCGGCTTACTTTGACTTCCAGAAAGCCTTCGACCTTGTGGATAACGATGCACTATTGAAAAAGTTGGCGATTGTTGGATTCGAACCAAAGCTCCTCAATTTTTTTTCTTGTTACCTTAATAATCGACGTCAATATGTGAGGCTCAGTGGATATAACTCTGGAGACTACTTTACTAGGTCAGGAGTAAGTCAAGGTAGTACGTTAGGACCTTTGCTATTCGTGATATTTATCAACGATTTGCCAGATGTTGTTTTGACTGCAGAGTGTCTCCTATTTGCGGATGACCTGAAACTAACTCTGGGTATTGAAACTGAGGCTGATGCCGTGACATTACAAAGAGATATTGATGCTGTGTCTATATGGAGTCAAGAAAACCACCTTCCGTTCAATAATCTCAATTGTAAAATAATAACTTTCACGCGAAAATCACAGCCCATTATTTTTAATTATAAGTTGACTGACGCTCCTTTGGAAAGAGTTAAAGAGATTAGGGACTTAGGATTACTATTAGATTGCAAATTAGATTTTCACACGCACATCAACAAAATTTGTAAGTTAGTGCATAAAGTGTTAGGGTTTGTCATAAGGACTGCGTCACAGTTTGATAATACACGGGTCGCAAAAGTATTATATAATGCTTATGTGCGTAGTAAACTCGAGTACGGTGCTGTTATCTGGAATCCTTACGAAGAGAAATACGTTCTAATGATTGAAAAAATACAACGTAAATTTGCTCGATGGATATATAAGAAACAGTACGGATACTATCCCTACTTATACCCTTCCTTATTCGTGTCTGGTATGGTGGACATTGAAACGTTGAAATTTAGAAGGGCAATGTCTCAAGTCATGCAATATCTGTCCATAATTCATAATAGGATTGATAGTCCCCAAATAATAGAGCGTGTCCGCATCTTGGTCCCTGGGAACGTGTCAGCAAACTCGCAGGGACAGGTGGCACCGCGGCGCCGCCCGCGACTGCTGGAGCCCCCCGCTCACGTACCGAGCGCGCTCGTCAAGCGCCCACCAACCGCGCACTCCGCATTATTGGGGATATACTTGCACAGCACAACGAGCTAGACTTATTTGCCGATGGGTTAGGACTTTTGTATAAAGAAATTCAAATAATTTTAAATAAATTCTAGCCATCAAACTTACATATATTGTTTTCATAATTAATTATTATAATTGCTGGTTGCGTATTATTTTTCTTATTTTTTTATTTTTTCTTTTATTATTATTATTGCTATTTTATTTTAATATTAATGTATTTATGGACTCAGATTGTATATTTTATGATTTCTTTTCTATGATATTATTGATGTATTGTTAATTAGGATTATATAATGACGAGGATGTGTAATACCGAATTGTTAATCTTATAAGCGTTTTGGATGTGTCATCTGTTAGCTTGTAAGATGAAATGAAATAAATAAATAAATGAAAATATTATATTGTCATCAGTTCTTAATACATCTACAAATTTTCATGTAATTCTTATTTTTAAAATACTTTTTATAAGATATTCTTATTTCTTCTTTGTCAGCCTGTAAAAGTTTACTACTGGAAATCGTCTCATCATTATCTTTTTTTTAAACTGAAGTTGTAGTTGAAGAAGTCAACTGTAGGCCCTGAATACTTGAAGCAGTTTTAAAACTAAGCTAACGTTGTCAATTCTGAGGAATAAGATGGAATGCCTCACAGACTGTAATTAAACTAGGTCTCTTTACCCTTCAGACCGAAACGTAGCAGTACACGCCGCAGTAAAAGACTGGTTCCTAGACAAAGAGTCTCTAAAAGGATTCTTAGACAAAGAGTCTCCAAAAGGAGACCAACCAACGAGAATTTTACCACTGTAGAGATTTGCCTTATTGTATAGAATTCACACTTTTTGAATCATACGCTGTCTCACACTTTACATACGACAACGTAATAGTATATCCAGATTTGCGAGATGAAAAAAGTTCATAAACGCGCCAACATACATACACACAGGTACATCCTTTTAAAACAGTAGAATAGGAGTCCAGGAACTACTAAACATGGAGATATACATATGTATATATATTTTATATGTACGAGTAGATTCAAATATCGAATCTTCTAAAAAATAATTCAAATAAAAAACTTGCGCATGAATGTACGATACATAAATTGCCCAATTGTTGAAACAAATCAAGTTGATGTTGGGACGCTTAAGTGAAATCATAACCGTATTTGTATCTTTTTTCTAAACTATATATCTTTAATTTTGACTCCGTCTTTTCATTTTATGTAAGTAAATAGCTGCTATTAAAATCTACAATAAATACTACTTATTATAAATAACCTATCTCCTCATAACTTTGTAATCAAGCACCGCCGAGGCTCTGAGAATGTAGTTCCTGACAGTCTTTCACGTGCACAAAGCTTTAACCAGAGGTTGACACTACTGCCGACAACGGTTACTGAACTCACCTTACGGCTACATTCCTGGGTCTTAACACCTACCTCTACGGAATAGAACGATTACCACGTTGTTGTTATTTGGCTGCTTGCAATTCGAATTGCATGATGATGAATCTGAAGGCTAAAAACTTACTTGCCGCTTCGAGCACCGTTCAGGAGCCTACCTTATATTTCGCTGTGTTAGAGGGAGTGGTAAAACAAATCAAGTTGATATTGAACTCATTTTATCAAGTTGACATTGAACTTATTTTATTTCCTTTTTCTAATTTTGTTTTCGTGTTTTTATTTTACCTCATAAGGGTATTATACCCCTTTTGTCATAGCTGCCACGCTTGGCGGGCGGGTAATGGGTAATAATTTAAATATTATTTAGAAGCACTTGTTATATAATTTATTTTATATTCCGGAAGCAAATTATCGCGTGGAAGTCGATAGAATTTGCTCCATGTTAAATATTTATTTAATTTTGTTTAATGGAGAAGCTATCAATAGAACCAATTAAATTTGGATACACGTGATTCTAAGAGTGATTCGTTTTGATGCTGAATAATTGACAACGTGACTGAAATCGCGTCGCTTCCGCCTCTAAAGTTCTGTATCCAAGCTTTTACAACATATTATTAAGATGAAATATTTTAAGAAATCCTTCACGAGTCTACAAAGATCTCAACAAAGGAAGAACGAAAACTGTTTTACTCCATTATATTTATACATTTATAGATACATTATTTATATATTTTGATAAATATTTATATCTACATTTATACTTACAGATACAGCTTTTTTAAAAATTGCTATAAAGAAATATTTCAAGTTTTCTTTCATGAGCTTTTTAACAGTGGTAGAGCCACGCGGCAGCTTTTGCTGTTGCACGTATGGGCGGGCTCGAGCCGGGGTGGTACCACGACCTTACTGGATACCGGCGCGAAGTAAAGACTCTGCTTCTGCGTTTCGTCCGGTGTTGCAGGTGGCCGGAGATTTTTGCTACAACAGGTCCCATCCGCGGAAATCGTGATCCTTAGCAATTTTAACACCCACCACGCCGAATGGCTCGGTTCACGTTCATGATTTTGCACCTTCTCTGATAGACTTTCTGCTGACCTCTCATCCGGACAGATATCATGGCTCCGTCGACGACTCTCTTGGCTCCTCGGACTATTATCTAGTCCGGAGTGTGGTGATACTCACGCTCAAATCGCGGTTGCTTTCTGCAGTCTGCGCCCTATTTGGCACTATAGTTGGCCGATTGGGATAGGATGCGGTCTTTCTTTGCAACTTACTCTTGGGGGTGGCATTCCTTCTCGCCGGGCGATCCCAACGTTGTTGCTAATTTTGTTATTGATGTGGTACTTCAGGGTATGGAACTTTTTATTCCTTCCTCTGTGGTACCCATCGGAGGCAGATCTTAGCCATAGTTTAGTCGCTCCTGTAAAATAGCATCACGCCACGAGCAGGACTGGGCCTGGGCTGACGCATCAATGTCCCGGGATGTAAAAACCAGCGCCCTTAAAAAGAAGCCGCCTCCAGGTCCTTCAAAAACTCATTACCAAGGCAAAGTCAGAGCATATAGGCAGAATTGGCGAGAAGCTAGTTCGCCTTTCTTCGGGAACCCGTGCATTCTGGTTTCTCGCCAAGGCTGCCCAAGGGAACTTCTGTCAGCCATCTCTTCCATTGATTGCACAGGGAGGACTACTCACTGGCCCATGCCGCAAAGGAGAAAGCTGAGGACGTATGCTCCGGAGTTGGCACCAGTTCTAACGCGTCTTTTCCGGTACTCCTACTCCCTAGGCGTAGTCCCAAAATTATGAAACACGGCTTTCACGACATCGGGTAGACGATAACTAAAAAAGGAGACCGCTCAGACCCGTATAACTACAGGCTTATCGCCATCACCTCCTTGTTTTCAAAAATAATGAAATCCATTATAAACTGCCAGCTCATGTGGTACCTTGAGGATCACCAGCTGATTAGTGACCGCTAATACGGTTTTCGTCGGGGTCGATCAGCTGGTGATCTTCTGGTCTACCTGACTAAATAATTCTGTTGTTCTATCACCAACGCTGTTTCTTCTGCATATTATCAATTATATGTTGCGAACCAGTAACATTCATTGTTATGCGGATGACAGCAGTGGTGATGCTCTATACACCGGCCGTGCTAATATTTCTCGGGAAAACGTCGTCGAGTACCTAAACAAAGATGTGTCTGAAGTCAAGTATTTGCTGTATAAAGTCTTGGATTGGGGGCAACTAAATCTCATCATCATCATCAATTTGTAAGCTTTATATATATTCATGTATATATATATATACATGAATATATATAAAGCTTACAAATTGCTCAATTAACAAAAACTGGAAACTGAATTAAAAACTCCATTATATCTATACATACGTTCACACAGCTAATAAAAGCGAGGAAAAATAATATTGTCAATGTAGTTTAATAGGATATGCGAGTTATTTGAAATTTGAAGAATGGGGTTGTTACCAATTACATTAAGAAACTCTGTAAGGACAATCCAGCTGAATCGGGTACCAGCTATTTTGCAACACTGAGATTCAAAATCATAAATGGCACGACTGTTTTAACGGGGACGGTCATGCCTAGCGTACTCTGGAACAGCCCTTCACACTCGTGGTGATGTCCCCTTCAGCGGGGACATCACACGTACGACTTTGTGCATGTGATGAGTTAGACGTCTTGAGTTACCATTGCCATATTTACTAGGTAAAACTATTTTCTACTTAGAAGGTCGTCTCTGTAAGTGCTTCTACTTCTATGGCCAAATAGAAGTGCTTGGACAGCTGTATTCCCCTCTGAAGGGTATAGAAAGTCAGTATAATACAGGTTGTGAGGCAATCCAAGGTAAGAAATAACGCATTTGAAAGTCCATTGACTGCAGTAGCCATTTACCATCAGGTAGACTGTAAGTTCGTTTGTCACTTCAGTTATATAAAAAAGGCAATTAAGGCAAATGCGTACTGTATAAGGGCAACCCCATGATGAATGTGACTGCACGCGATTATTCTGTGGGACAATGGCTGGTACAGAAATGCGTACGAAGGGATGCTGAAGAGTTCTCAGTCAGAGGTTAGAAATTTTGTATTTTTTTGGTTTTGAATATAATTCCCCTGAAATTCAATGGATTTTTCACATTTTTTTTATAAAGTACCTTTAATTCACTTAACAAATATAATATATCAAATCTTAGCTTAGCTATCGAAATGTTCATTTACCGCTGACTTCATCTCTTCGTTCTTGATAATTTTATAATCAGCAGGTCTGTTTTCAGATTTCTGAACAGAAAATAACCCTAGTACCTGGCTCTGAAATGTAGCTGTAGGGTCAATGGTTGAACTCTTCGAAGTTTTTTTTTTATAGAATAGGGTGACAAACGAGCACATAGTCCACCTGATGGTAAGTGGTTACTGTGCCCCATAAACATCTACATCTATCCTAAATAAACACTCAAGATGCAGATGCGTTGTCACCCGTGAGGACTAAGATGAAATGCCTCTTTGCCATTAAAAAGGGTCTCCGGTTCTCTACACTCACCATACGAAACACAGCAGCGTAAGCTGCTATTTTACGCTGGTTTTCTGTGAGAGCCTGGTCCTTCCCCGGTCGAGCCGACCCATTCGTGCTACAACTATACTACTAATATAGCTGCAGTATGGTTCTACCACGTTAAAAAAGTTTGTGCCTCTCAGGAGACTCCTTGCAACTTGTGAAGTGTGTGTGCGTTGCCTTGCAAAAACAGAAGGCCCTTGGTTAACGTCTTTCGCATGTTTAGAACTACTAGTGTGACTTGAAGGATTAAAAAACATTTATATAAGTTATCATAATCTTCCAAAAAACTCTCTGTTAAGGATTGTGGTAGCTTAGAGCTGATCCCCATTGGCACATCATTAATTGTAGAAATGTTTTTCAAGCTCTTCTAATAGTTAGTTAAATGTAACTTGTGTTTCTTCCTCGGAAGCCGTCATTTTTCTTACGGCAGGCATCGACATTTCTTCACAATTTATTCTTACTATTAAAGCGCTCTAGCTAATGCAAGGTCACTAGAATACTATATTGGTATCCTGGCTTCAATAAACTCGTGTAATCCGGGTATAAGTGCTTTCTTAGCACGTTGCTTTACGGTTTGTGACGTAAAATATTGTGAAGAAGCATGTTTAAAATATTAAAATATTTTTAGGAGATTTGAATTCCTTCAATTCGTTTCTTAAACCTGTCACAGATAAGTGGTTAGAAATATGGAGACGGTTACGAATATCTTTTAGTTCTGTGGCACTACCGGTTCTTTACTCATGTGGAACTACTATAATCATGGTAATGGGCTAAAATTGTGCAGGGCCAGATGGTTAGCGCTCGCTGTAAATTTCACAGTACCTATGCGAGAAACCCGGGTTCTCCCCATCTCCGCCGGCACCAATGAAATTGTTAATTGCAATTTTAAGTGCTGATAAAAGGAAAAAAATTATTTTGAAGACATGTGAAGTCCGCCAACACGCATCGGGCCAGCGCGGCGAACACTTCCTTGCTCATAAACCCTTACAGAAATGGAAGGAGGCCTGTGTCCAGCAGTGGGGTGTATTTAGGCTGTAACTTTAACAAACTTTTTTTAAAGGACTCGTGATGTCATAAAAAATCCTCACAGAAGCGAGGGGAGGCCTGTGCCTAACAGTGTGACATCTATAGGCTTGAAACTTACTGAATGTTCTTTTATCATATAACTTTTTTATGTACATCAATTTCCGAGGAATGAAAGAGATTTTAGTACTCAATATGTTTATCACTAACTTGTGCATAGTAATTTCATCACACATCATGAGTACTTAGCTTTAGTAATTGTGGAAGGTTGCTTATGATTACTGTTACCATTACAGCCTATTAAAAGTTCACTGGTGAACATAGACCGACCCCGGCATTTGCCATAATTGCCAATTTTGACAGGAGGTTGGGAAATGACAGTTTTTTTGTTTAAGTTTTTAATAGGAAAATGCTGCTGTCCATATTCTAACTTGTTTCCCTTTGTCGCCTCTTACGGAACCCACGGGACGATATGGGATAGTGGATATTCTTACACCGTCACTACACAGTGAACTTATATTTGGAAATCGTTAAATAACTAGATTGATGAAGTCTACAAGTTCTGTATTTAAAATACTCGTATTCTCTTTTCGCTCGCATCAATAATAATTAATAGGATCAGACGTTAGTTTGCAGAAATCCATTATATTGAAGTTGTTTGAACTTGATTTGTTTATTACCGCGTAAAGAAATAAAATGATGTGTCCTTCCCCTCTTTGAAGAGAACCCCAACCCTCCCTCAATTGCGTGCCCTATCCCTGTAACCAACAATCCCAACACCAATACCCGCAGCACCACCACACTGAAAACGACACACCACCCTCGATGATACGACAAGTGATTCGCCTCTACACGAGGCAACCTCCGGTGAAGTAGACTCTGCGGTGGCTGACCGCCAAATGAGCGGCGAGCCGAAACAGCTGCTATTTAGGAAGGTGGAAGATCCTCTTCAAACTAGTCAGGAGACATTATTTTATTTTATCATGCGGAAATAAGCAAATTAATTTCTAACTACTTCAATTCGTATCAATTATTGTTAAACATACATCATTATTATTATTATACATTATATACATTACGTAGACATCGTTATTTTATCTTTCTCATTTGAAAACCTTTATTAAATACAAATTATAATCACAAATAATAACACAATACAATAAAATTTGCTTTATTATGCTAACCGCATTAATCTTCCTTATTCCTCACGGCGAATTAAATCCAGTTGGAAGCTCATTGGCAGACGGCCATCATAATTTGAGCCGATGTTTTGTAATCGATAGTCAACCAAGGAAGGGAGAGATCGAGCCTCGTCGTTAGTTAATGGATTGGTCTTTTGTCGTACTGCCGTGATCATTAAAAAGTTATTGCTACTTCGACTCCAATTATTATTATTGACTAAACATGATGATCTATGGCCTTCCCTTTTGTTCCAACTTCATTGAATTATTTTCAGACTATATTAAATGCCATTAAGGTATTTAAAAATAATAATGAAATGTGATGTCCTCTAGACCTTATTCTAGCAGCCAGCCTCGTTGGTCGCAGGTCAGGATTATATTGAACGAGTGTGTGTATTAGGACAGGATTATAGTGTACGAATGTGTGCGCAAGCACAGGTGCCCCTCATTCTTATAGGCAATCCAACACGAACCGAGGGAGATTAGACGAAGGACTAACGGCTTTACGTGCTTTCCAAGGCACGGGGATGAAATACCGCCAACTTTCTGATTCCGGGCTGCCACTGACAATGTCAAGATGTCTGATAGTAAAAACATAATAACTGAGAATCCGCTCAGGTCCCAAATGCAAAGTGCGATGCTCCTCTATACCACCCGCCGGTATCTTTTCTTTTCCTCGTAACCCCTGGCCGTTTGGTTCCTCTGCTGAGGGCTTCCGTCTGGTTGGGGTTTGTTTATTAATTTAATTGTATCACTAACCAATGGCATGATGTTTATGGTAAAAAAGCTTAAGTTAAGCCCGATGGCGCCTTCTCGAAAAAACTTGCTGGAGCACGAATTGATCGACTCTATCGGAGAAGGACCATGCTCGCATTGAATACCAGCATGAAATGGCAGTTTAATGCTATGTTTCGTATGTTGAGTGACGATAACCGCGCACTCAATACTAGTGACGAGGTATTTCATCTTAACCCTTAGGGGTGATAACGCATCCGCACATCCGCATTTTGATATATATATATATATATATATAAGACAGATGTAAGTGTTGATGACTTACAGCATTAAATTCACACAAATCTCAATCGTACACCATGTCATTAGGTGGAATACATAGTAATATGGCACCTAAGTAGGTATATATCCAGCAGCGGACTCTAAAAGTCTGTTAAAGAAAACAGCCTACACACGTTTTTCTCCTAGGTGCAGAAACAGATGCTCATTATATAATTAAGCAGGAGAGCGTCTACCGTGCCTGGATTGTATCTTATTTTTTTGGTTGAATCTAAAAAATAACCAGGTGGATAGTTACTGCTAACTGAATTATGGAAGAAGACTAGCTGGCCCAGCAGCCGTAATTCTGCTCTTTGCGATAGGTACTGCGATGAGTTGTAATTTTGACTTTTTGTAGTGTAAATATAAAATTTATTTAAAATTTAACTACAGCGCCACCTCTTGGGTTCGTTCCATTCTGATGAAATCACACTCAGAATTATCGAATATATAATAATTAATAGAATCAGGCGTTCTTATATAATAATTTCAAAATTGCGTTAGGTCATAGGCATACGTTTCTTGCAAGCTATCTATTTCTTGCACTTTATTTAAAGTTATACAAGAACATGAAATATTGCGAGGCAATATTTTCTTTTATGTTGCGTCTCAATGCAATTTCCTCTGAAATATAAATTACTGTTCAGTATTTTTCTATGATATACTTTTAGATATATTCAAAATAAAAAATAATAACAGAAATAAGAGAATAAAAAAAGAGTTAGTTTTCTAACACAACGGTGTCTTTGAAAAAAAGTGTTGGTGGTTTTTTTTTCCGGCTTCTTCTAAGGGCAGCGGTATAATTCGAACCAGTAATAAAAGAACACTTGGTCTTTCAATAAGTGTTGTTTATAATGTATGTTAATTAAAAATCATTCTATTTTAAAAGTTTCTTATTATGTTTGAGTTCTTACATAAAGTCAATATTTCAACAGTTTTGAATTATTGTATTTATTACAATATCCTTTATACCGAATAGCAATCATGGCGGCTAGTATTAACAGAGAACGCCTAATTGCGTGCACAAGCACATGGCACTCTCGATTCCCTTACTCTCAATAACACGTCTGATGGGACAGCAATCCGATCGAAGAGAGATCAGGTGCAGTTCCAGCGGCTTTACGAGCTTTCCGAGCTATGGAAGTGAATCACTGCCAATTTCCTGACTCAGGGTTGCTACTGAGTTTTCTTGACAGGGAAACCTAATAACTGATTTTGGCCCAATCTAGAATTTGAACCTCGGACCTTATGATCAGCAGTCACGCTTACGACGACTAGAACAACGAGGCAGCCTGTATTGTTTAATATAATAATAATAATAATAATGTCCCCCAGACCGAATTTCGATCACGGCGGCCAGTCTCAACGGAGGATAGCCATCGGCGCAAGACAGGAAAAAGTGGTAGAGCCACGCGGCAGCTTTTGCTGTCGCACGGATGGGCCGGCTCGAACCGGGGTGGTACCACGACCTCACAGAATACCAGCGTGAAGTAAAGGTTTACCTCTGCGTTTCGCTTGGTGAGTGCAGGTGGCCGGAGGCCCTTTTTACTGGAAATGAGGCATTCCATCTTGGTCCTCACGGGTGACAACGCATCTGCATTTTGATTCGCAAACGAGGATAGATGTAGATGTCTATGGGCCGCAACAAGCGCTTACAATCAGGTGGACTGTGTGCTCGTTTGTCACCCTTATCCTATAAATAAAAAAAAGGATTATAGTGCCCAAGTGTATGCGCAAGCACAGACGCACTCTCTATGCCCTCACTCTCAAAGTCCGATGGGACGGTAAACCGACACGACCGGAGAGAGAACAGGCGCAGGACCAACGGCTTTACGTGCTTTCCAAGGCACGGGGGTGAGACACCGCCAACTTCCAGACTCCGGCAGCTACTGAGAATTTCTTGATGGAAAAACTCAATAACTGACTTTTTTGTCCCGACCCGGAATTCTACCCCGGGACTTCATGGTCAGCAGTCACACTACTACAACCACTAGACCAACAAGGCAGTTAATAAAGTGTTTAATATAACGTGTATTAGAAATGAGATAGAAAGAGGAGTCTCTTTTCAACACTTAACAAAGTCTTACACCTGGAATAAATTATTATTTTAATAAGTGTGGACTTAACATGATGAAGACTCAAATCCAGACTTTCTAAAACCAATTATTTTTGGTTCAACATCTTTCTATAGACATCCCATTGCTAGAAATCGCCTCTTTCCATTTTTGAGTAGATAACGAAGTTAGTGGTATTCTTAAATAGACTTTTACGAAACCCAACGGAATATGGGACGAAGCGATTCTCGGTCATCAATAACGTAAATACAATTTGATTGCTTCATTCTACATCTTCCTATTTACAAATAGATATAATAAAAAAACTGCGGTTGTATTTTGTTTTTTTATTCATCGCAAAATTTCAGAACTGAACTTGGGCCTCCCCTAGGGAGCATTAGCCTAAATCATCCTATGCAGGCGGATTTGTGATCCCAGATCTAGACATATCTCTTCTTTGACTGCTACCCTTTAGCGGTCAGAGTATTTTTTTTTATAAAACTAAAGTGACAAACGAGCACACAGTCCACCTGATGGTAAATGGTTGCTGTGACACATAGACATCTACATTTATCCTCAATAAAGAATCAAAATGTAGATGCGTCGCCACCAGTAAGGACTAAGATGAAATGCCTCTATTCCATTAAAATCGGTTTCCGGTTCTCTCCACTCACCATACGAAACACAGCAGCAGCTGCTGTTTTATGCTGATATTCTGAGAGCGTGGTTCACTCACTACATGACATACATCATTGTTCATCGGAGACTCTTGCTCTCTTTTTACCACTTCACTGTTCGGGTTTCATAGCTTCATGGCTTGCTGTCCAAGCCGCGCGTCTATCGAATGACATGATTGAAAAATTAAGAGTACCTACCTGTAAACAAACATTTAAGACAGTTTAGTTTAATAAAGATACTGTGTATCATATATAATTATTTGTAACCGCCTTAGTAGTTCACTGCCCTAAGACTGGTAGACTATGCTTTTAGCATTAAGTCCGCCTTTTGATCCTGTACCAATATTAGCAGAGTGGTATTTTTTATTATTTGAAAGCTGGTGCTTCTCATGCGGTTCCATATAAATTTGATCAACATCTGACCAGTAGTTTTTGAGTAATCCTCAATAATGCGTTTTTAATTTATTTCGACTGAATTGATTTTTTATTTTATTTATATTGAAGTCGGTTGTACAAATTTTACTTTTAATTGAACACAAGTGGTAAATTTTATTTTACCATTTGTGTTCTTAAGTGGCAGCCTCTTACCGTTGAACGATTTCCTACTAGATGGAGTACAAACCTGATGATATGATATAGATGATACATGCAGGTAGCCGATAATTGTTCGTGAGGATTTTACGGTGTATATGCCCTCTATGGACTAGGTTAATTTTAGACAGTGTACTTGTGTCAGGCAGTTCAGTATAAAAAAATATATATCCATTTCTTCAATTCAGTCGCTTCAATAGAACACTTTCATGCAAATCATAATTCCGAAATTATCCAATAATATTCCCAACATATATCTCGATTGTGACTGGTGATCATATTATGAAGACCTATTCGTTATCAACCCGGGTATATCGTCGGTCTATTTAAGCGCTTAATCGCGTTAATTCGCTCATGAAATTGTTAATTAATGTGTAACGGGTCGAGTCCCCTTTTACTTCTCTGGAGTCAATTTTATTTAAATGAATTTACACAACGGAACTGGACTAAGTTCTGTTATGGCTGATTTTTTAGTCATTATATAAAAGTTATTTGTAGGAATATTACAACATAAACAAATTAAAAATTGTAGTAGTGTGAATAAAATAGTTCAATTGTTTTTTACTTTTCTATTCACTCATATAAAAGGAAAACAATAATGAATTTATTTGATAGAAAATTTATCAGATGATGAAAAATCGGCCCTTACTATTATTTTAGTTTTGGTGTTTATATATTTTCTAATATCTTGCAGAAATTTTTTGCAAAACTAAGGTTTTATAATTAGTAAATTTACGCTTATAATACATAAACAACTAACGTTCTTCTTTTCTTAAGACCCATGTAGTTTATTGAGCAAAAAATAATATCACATCCACTATGATTTTCATTTTATAAGCAACCCCTGCAATTGGATTACTTGAAAGCAGAATACGATTTTACAATCTTAATTAAGAAATTATTGTTCGCATTCTTCAAGAGAAAGCACATAGTTAAATTCCAAATGTTTTGTATACATTTACCCACAAGAGATAGCTGGCCAAACAGATATTAATTTGTCTATTCAATTAGAAAATGCTCTATATCATTTTAGTGGACTGTAATTAAATAATTGTCACTTTTGATTTCACAGGAGTATTATATGATTATTAATAACACTTTCTTATGCTTATATTGATTAAGGCAATGCGCTTAGGGTAATTGACAAATAATCTTCTTATTAATTTCGCTATCGTCACGCTTAGCAGATGGATCGGCGATCGCAGCACTGGACATAGCGCAGCTTTGACGCTCCCTCCCCGTCAACTACCTGGGTGTATAGTATCAGAAATAAGATGGTTAGATTGCCTCTTTCAATATCCACGGGACAAAACGGGGCGGAGGATTCTAACCTAACGTAGTTATACAATACAATACAAACACTCACCCCTGTCACCCAGAGGGGTAGGCAGAGACTACGGACTTCCATTTGGCGCGATCCTGACACACCTCTCTCGCCTCCTTTACATCCATATATTTACGCATACACGCTCGTCGGTTAAGGGTACTCCTAATTTGGCCCATTTTCAATGTATTGATATACGTAGTTACCGCACGGCCTATAATAATTTATTTTATACTAAACTTTTACTGGAAATGAGGCATTCCATTTTAGTCCTCACGGGTGACAACGAGTCTACATTTTGATGTGTAATAGATAGATGTAGATGTCTATGGGCCGCAGCAACCACTTACCATCAGGTGGACTGTGTGCTCGTTTGTCACCCTTATCCTATAAAAAAAAAGAAATACTAACAGTAAAATCTCGATAACTCGAACCTAGTTTAGTCGTAATCCACAGTAAGACGAAAAAATTGTCATTACCTTCTGTTTAACATCTAAATATAGTATCTCGATTTATTTAGACCTTGTAACTCGATTTTTTATACCCCCCGAGGTATTGATAGTACGAAAAAGCAGACTCTGTCTTAAGCAGACGGAATGTCGGCATCCCTACGAAGGTAAGCCACTTGTGCTGTTTCCTGATGGCTAAGATGTTATTCCTCACAGCCTCTAACTAAAGTAGCTCTTATTCCTCAAACAATATAGCGAGTGTATTATTGTTTAGTGGTAAAATGGGTAGAACAAACCGAGGCAGAAATGCAAACTTACTCTTAAATAATCCAATAAAAAGTGTTTACACGTGCGATATCTAGAAGCGATAGGTACTCGTTGCATACTTGGGCGAAAATATCAAAATATGAATCTTGTTGAAAGCTCTATACTCTTTTCGGTTCTTTATCGGATGGTACGGGTTTGGCGGATGGGAGCTAGGCGACAAAAAGTGTAAGATTTTTCGTCACTACCCCTTGTGTCATAGTGTAGATGGCCTTGACGGTGAAATAATGAAGTGAGATGAAATAATATCCATCTCCCTCGCACTTTTTCTTATCTTACCATGAAAGAAATATTATTTCATATCAAATGACGCTTCATCTTAATAGACGCTAGTAATTTATTTATTTGTATTTGTTAATCAATAATATAATACCTATGTTTATCAATAATAATATACTAGGTACGCAAGGAACTTAGTTCCAACCGAGTGTTCCACGACACTCACGCATTTTTTTAATTCCAGATTTTGTAAAAATAAATCATTAGAACTAAGCAATTTCGTTTTTCATTACAGCCTATCAAAAGTCAAAGTTTGTCATAGATGCCACGTTTGGCAGTCTAGTTGGCAACAGCAGTTTTTTATATTCAGTTTACTAGGAAGATGCAGAATAAACCAATCAACTTATATCTACTACCAGTTGATGACCAAGAAATTCCATCGCTCCATATTACGTTCGGTGTCATAAATATCTAATTAAGAATATCACCAGCTCCTTTACAAAATTAAAAGAGGCTGTTGTCTAGCAAAAGGATGTTCATAAGATGATTTTTTAAACAAAAATAATTGATTTCAGAAGTCTGGATTGAATCGTCTTCATGTTAAGTCTAGACTTCTAAAACAAATTTTTGGGATCATCATTACATCCTATCAGAAGTCCCCTGCTAAACTATGTTTATGTTTATGGCAATCTATTGGTTGTATAAAAGAAGGGATATTTGCCATATTTGCCTGGCTTGGAAGGTAGGTAGGCATCCACAGTCTTTTATTAATTTGAGTTGTTGTCAGGAAGATCTTGCCACACATTTTCTGTTTAATTTCTCTCTGTCACCTTTTACACCGACACTACATTTTTATGATAGTCGTGACTAACATCGGGTAAGAACATTACTATACTTGTGGCTTAAACGCTTTAATTACAACGTAGTAGCAGTAATTGTAAATATACTGTCTATAAGTCCACCCAGGGTTAAAGTCTCTCGTCTGCTTCAATAAATTTAAACGAAATCCACTGAAAGAAAGAACAGCACAGAGTTCATTTGTAAGCATTTGCTTTTGTACTTGTGAACTCATAAAGATTCATTTTCGTTTCAAAATTATTCGCTCCTCATAGAACCCTCGCCACTTTATTTAAAGTTATTCCTGAATACGTAATATTGCGAGGCATTATTTTCTTTTCAGAAATTCTCCTGAAAGTCCGAGTCGCATTGCGATGCAGTTTCCTCTTGAAAAATATGATTTTCAACCACAACGAGAGGATTATTTTTAAATAATGTCTGTGTTGGAAAATTATTTGATCATAAATAACTAAATAAATAAGTTGGGAATTTCCATTAATTGTAGGCGTTAAAAAATGGAATGGTATACCATGTAAGTCGAAGTATTTCATCACATAGGTTTTCCAATAGTAATGGAGACTTTCGCTGATTTAGGAAAAGAGTGGAAAATATACGGTATTTTGAATAAGTGTTATATAGGCTGTTATTATAAACAATTTTTAAAAGAGTTCAAAAATGCAAATGTTGTATGTTCGACGCACATGTCACGTGTGATCGGAAACGGCTAAATAGAATTTTTAAATAATTATTATTAAGAAATATATTTATATTTAATAATAATACTAAGGTATATAATTTATCGATGACAATAACTCTTGGAAATGAGGTAATCGCTACCAAGCTATTTCTAATTTGTTTTGTGCTGTTAATTGTGTAACATTTAAGATTGTAAGTTGTTAATTGTGCCGACAAAGGATTTTTTTTCGAACGAGTGGTAAATTAAACAAAAGAGTGACTTTCAATAACTATAATTTATAATCTATATTGAATAAAAAACTTTCTATTTATGTTTGTATTATACTTCAGGGGTGGTCGCTAAAAAATCTCGACCTTTACTCGTAATTCTTCGACAAACTTTTTTTTAGCACCGACATCAGAAGCTGTTATTTAATTTTGTTTATTTTTAAGTCGGTTCTACTTTTTATTAAAAGTTTAAATGATTTTGAATCTAATTTTAAGTAGTCGTTAAACTTCTAAAATTTTTTGTTCCACTTCCATGACATTATATTCATGAAAGCCAACAGCAAAATGGCGTGAGACCGTCGAAATATAATTTAAACAAGAGGTTATCAGCTGCGGTTTGACGCAGCAAACGACTTGCTACCGTCGATGAAATGCGGTAGGCAATCCAGACAGGTTTACAACATATAAACCTCATTGGCTTACGTCTTATGATGGGATAATGTAATAAAATACTCCTCAATGTATGTACTTATGGCATAATAACACGAAGAAATATATACTAAAAAATGATATTCTTGTGGCCTTATATTCTGCATGTCAACATCGCGTGTTACTTTCTGTACAGCGCCAACAAGTAAAGAAAAGGTGAACTAGCATACCTTAACAATTAGAGTAACAAACAAAATACTAGACAACCCTTTTTGTATGATTAGTCAGTGGCTACTGCAGCCCATGGATTCCTGTAATAACCAGTACAGAAGGTCATAGATGCGTTGTCCACTGAAGATTTTGATGTAATGCCTTACAGTTTGAACTTACTAGCTATTTTAACTTCAAACTTGAACACTACAGTAGTACATACATAGTAGTACGAGCATTGAGATAATATGTTACTATTATCTCAATGAGTACGAGTATAGCAGTAGGTTAGTGACTTAAAATCAGGTGAACCACATACTCGTTTGCCCCCTCTTATATGTATAAAGAGGTGCGTTTCTTCTTGAGGCTAGAAATAGGTAAGGAAGCGTTAACAATCCAGATAGACGATGGAGGCAATTCACATACAAAAATTATAATAATAATAATAACTTTATTAAAAAAAACTTTAAACATGTAGTACATACAAAAAAAATGTTTTACATGAAATAATAAAAATTAAGTAAAAATGCTAGCGAGGGTGACGTTCTGTTCTCCTTGCTAGACTATAAAATAGTCTGTATTAAGGAGATGAATTATCTTTGGTAATTACACAGACCCGTGACAATTTTTTGCAGGCCGTTACTATTTCGTGAACTTGTGGCTCTAAGGACCGCAACCTAATAATAAAAGGAAGTGGTTTATATTTAAACGCTTAATAGGTTATCACACCCATTTTCAAGTAATATTTTAAATTAATCCTAGTGGTAATGAACTACTATAATTTTAACATTATTTTTTTTAAAACCGAATAGTGCCATAAAAATACTTCTAATCTATCATTTTAAATTTTCCCGCGAAAACGCTAGCCATTATGCCTTTTCAATAAAATTCGTAATAAAACTCAACAATCGTAATTATACCTTGAAAAAGAAGAATGCCAGATTTTCTATAGAACTTTGCCCCACCCAAAAGTGTGGTGTACACGAATGGCGTATGGAACATTTTTTTCTACTTTATTACTTCATCCAAATTTTATAATTTGAAGTCTCTAGAACTTGCGACTATTTTTTTAAACTGGACTTTAATAATTATATTTACCTTATTTTTTTACAACAGCATTCGTAGCAGTTTATTTTAATTTCAGAATATAAATTGTCAGGAGCTAATGACATATATAAATAAGAATTAAAGAATTTAAGGAGCATAATAATATAATGATCAGTAACATTGGAAAAAGGGTTCTCTTGTATAGGATCTAAAAGGTCCTTACGAAATATAAGACTAGCACCACCTGTTTTTCATAAAATCACACATATTTACAAAATTATTTTTCAAGATACATATTATTATGACATGTGTCAGAAAGAAAGAAGAAGTAAATATTTATATAAGTAAATATTTACAGATTAGGAACTAATTTTACGATAACGGCAGGACCATAAATTATTAACTATTTAAAACTATAAAACTAAATATATCTCTTGCAAAAATCTTCATGTTGAAAGAAGAGTTAAGATTGTAAATCCAAATGAGGACAAAATGTCCCTGCATCCTATCGACGCAAAGATAACAATTAGTGCATCTCAATATCGTGGGGTCAATTATCAGAATGTCCGTAGTAATTAGCAGTAAGTTAATAAGCAGGCGTTATCGAGTCCGTATATTAATAAAAGCATAAGTCGTCAGCAAAAGCAGGAAAAAGTGCAACGGTAAAGAAAGCGGGAATCACAAAAATTAATCAATATGTGAAAATATTCGGTATTAATTTGACATACTTACGATATTGACACAATGACGTGTGTGTATCTTTTCACAAAATGCTCGAAAATCAATGATTGTTATTCAGTAATTTTCTAATGCAATTCATGATTATTATGGACTTATAATAATACTTGAAAATAAAAATTGATAAGTAACATTTTTAAATGACAAAGACTTTAATAGAAATATGTATTGTTAATAATAACTTTATGCGTACGCATGTAATTATTGGTACAAAGAAACTCAAATGTTATTACAAAAGACTGGGAATATAAATATTATTAAATTCGTTGAATTCCTTTTTTTAATAGCGTTTTATCACAAAAAGCTTCAAAACTCATATGATTATTTTTCATATTTTTATTATTTTTTGCACAAGGTGGGGCATGAACTGGTATTCTCCATTCGAAATAACACACAGCACAATAGATAATTTACTAAACCAGTGACGTCACGACGGAGTTTAATATGATGGATAGCATTTTTTTTGGAGTTTATGGCCTGGTATCTAGACCTTTAGGCCAGTGGATAGCATTTTGGAGATTTCAGGCACAGATAAAAAAATATTCTTAAAATTGAATTATAAAATTTATAACGAATTTTTATAAATAGAAACCAAACTTTCTCATTTACTTTTTACAAAATCCATAATATATATATATATATAAATATATATACACATATATATATATATATATATATATATATATATGTATATATATATATATATATATATATTACATGGTGTAAAATATTCTAACTATGAACATATAATTCTACGATTACATTAGTCACGTTATTTTCTTTTTGGTCTATGTCATATTGTATGTAGAAGTAGTGAAATTTTTTCTCAAGGTTTAGCCCAGGAGGACAGGTTCACTCATTCATGAAATTGTCAATAAACTGACAGCTGAAGGAGATTCCAAAACCCTCTTCGAGGCCCTTGCAAATGAATTGACGGGTCTATTTATCAATGTTAAATTAAATTGTTTTTTGATTTGATGGGTAATGGGCGGGAGTCGAACTAGGTATATCTTTTCAAGTTGATCTAATTAAAATATTGTAGGCATTGAACTCGAGATATTTCCTTCGACTCTGATAAGCGTCATTCAAGATTATTTTTTCACTATGTTAAATCCAACAGTAAGAACTGTATATAAAAATCTGAAAAAGAAAGAACAGTACTATTTTATTGTAGTTTGTATTTGAAAGAAAATCCGGAGGCCGCTCTTACAATTCCCTACCATAAACAAATTGAAAGAATTGGTGCGCTTTTTAGTTATTTTCCGACATTTTTTATATTTTTTTGTTTTCAATCATAAAAGGAATGTAGTTTACATCCTTCCAAAATAATGCTACGCAGTAAAAAGTCATTCATTCAGTCTTTATTACATTTATTCATTAATAGTAAAATTATTATTAAAAGTGAAGAATTATAAAAACTTCCGAGTCCACCTCAGTGGATATTGTGAGTCATAGATATCTGCAATCTTGATTAAGAATCAAAATACAGATGCGTTGTGAATTAACATGGAATGCCTCGTTTCTAGTTAAACGGATCTCTGGTCACACTCACCATACGAAACACAGCAGAATTAAATTGCTATATTATGTTGGTGTTCTGTGAGAAGCGTGGTTCTTCCTCAGTCGCGCCGACGCATTTGTGGTACTGCCACAATATAGGTGTTACGTGACTCTACCACGTATAAATATATAGTGGTATAATAATAAACCGGTATCTTAAAATATATCACGTGCAAAAATTGCATTTATTTGATAGTGTTACTGATAAATCATACTGTGTAAATCGTTGGGCAAGCTTAGCGCACTGCCCATCATAAGCATATTAAAGAGATCGATTGATATACTGCAATTGCTTTTTTCAATGTTCCTCTAACAACACTATTCAGGTTTTTTTTTAGTGACCATAGACTATGATGAATAACTCAACGAAGACTGATTTATAGATATTGCGACAACAAATAAAAAACTTGAGTTAAATATTTTTGAAACATATATGTTATGACTATTGTTAAGGTATATAATATAGAAATTTTCTAAGTTTACCCAAAAAGTATGGGTGATTTAATAAGCCCAAGTATTTTTTTATTTTTTTAAAAGAAGTGATAAATATTAGTGTGGAATGTCGCCCATAATTTAACGAAGGCCTTTTAACGGTTCGAGATGGACTTTGCAACCTTTCTCCATGCTTATATACCTCTTCGCTAATCCTGTGTTTCGTGTGGAGAATCACCTAAATTAAAGTCCATTTTTGCTGGAAATGAAGCATTCCTATTAAATCCTATTTTGTTTTCATTCTTACTCGAAGATAAATAAATATATAGGCTATGTTATCAACTTACCATCAGGACCGTGTGCTAATTTCACAGTCTTATTTGTTGTAAAAGTTATTTGCATTCTAATTTTATTAATATTTAATAAATATCTTACAGACAATTTACCTTAAATATATGAACTGAAATAACCCTATTATTCGGAACACCGAAAGGCTATTACCGTAAATTTCGGTAGTATTCTCAAACCTATAATTTATAGTGCGCCTATCTGAAGTTGGTGTCGGTTGTTTTACAGTTTTGCTTATTTGTAGAGAAAGTAAAAATGTAGTATGTTGAAATAGAAAACTCATAACAAGAATTCAATAAATAGCTATAATGTTTCCGCACCAAATTTTATCATCAGCAGGCAGCTAGGATCAAAGAATACTGGATATCAGTACAAGATACAGACGCGCGCTTTTAATTCCGCGCTTTAAAGTTCGATAGGACGGCAATCTGACATGACCGGAGAGACATTAGGCGCAGGACAAACGGCTTTATTTGCCTTTTTTATAGAATAGGGTGACAAACCAGCACAGACTCTACCTGATGGTAAGTGGCTGCTGAGACTCATAGAAATCTACATCTATACTCAATAAAGAATCAAAATGCAAATGCGTTGTCACCCGTGAGGAATAAAATGGAATGCCTTTTTTCCAGTAAAAAGGGCGTCCGGTTTTCTACACTCACCATACGAAACACAACAGTGTTAAGCTGCTAATTCACGCTGGTATTCTGTGACAGCGTGGTCCTTCCTCGGTCGAGCTGACCCATTCGTAGTACAGCTATACTACTAATATAGCGGCAGCATGGCTCTACCACATATGCTTTGTTCTCGGGAGTGAAACACCGACAGTTTTCTAACTCCACTCGAGAACCTTTCTTCCCCATTGGTTGTGGCTTCTTTGAGCTATATGGCTGGCGATTTGCTAGTTCATCTTAATGATTCGTTGGGCTGTGTCGGTTACTCTATTTCTATTGCGGATTTCCCCATACTATAACCTCTTGAGTTTAACATTTTATTTTTTTTATAGGAGAAGGGGCAAACGTGCATGCGGCTCACCTGATGGTAAGTGACCACCGCCGCCCATGAACAACTGCAACACCAGGGGAACCAGGGGAATTGCAGATGCGTTGCCGGCCTTTTAAAAAGGAGTAGGCTCTTTTCTTGAAGGTCCCTAAGTCGTATCGGTCCGGAAAAATCGCTGATGGTAATCGATTCCACAAGGAAGTCGCGCGAGGAAGAAAACATCTTCTAAATCGCACAGTGGTGGACCGCCAATCATCCAGATGGTGTGGATGGTAGCGGGAGTTCTGCCGCGATGTGCGTTCGTGAAATTCGGCGGCTGGGATTAATCCAAACAATTCCTCAGAGCACTCCCCATGGTAAATACGAAAGAAAATGCAAAGGGATGCAACATCTCTTCGCAGTGCCAATGAATCGAGCCGATCGGAAAGGACTCGATCGTCGACGATTCGAGCCGCTCTGCGCTGGATGCGGTCAAGTGGAAGGAGCTGGCACTGGGGAGCCCCTGCCTAGAGATGGGAACAGTATTCCATGTGTGGCCGAACCTGCGCCATATAAAGTTGCAGGCGGTGTGCCGGTATGAAATACTGTCCCGCTGCTGAGCACGCCAAGCTTTTTAGAGGCCAATTTGGCCTTCTCTTCCAAGTGACCATGAAACTGCACGTCACTCGATATGTCGACGCTGAGGATTCCGATACTGGCTGAGGTAACAAGGGGAGTACCTTGAAACTGAGGAGATACGACAAAGGGGTTCTTTTTAAAGGTAAACGCGCAAACTTGTGTCTTCCGAGGATTAAACTGATTTAGTTAGTAGTAGGACTAGATTTAGTTGCCCCCAGTTCGAGACTTTGTTCAGCAAAGACTCGACTTCAGACACAAGTTTGTTCCAGTACTCGGCGACGTTTTCCCGAGAAATATTGGCGCGGCCGGTGTATAGAGCATCACCAGTGTTGTCATCCGCATAGCAATGAATGTTACCAATAAGCAACATATCATTGATATTGTGACGCCTCATAATTATTATTAATAAATAATAGTTAAATTAATTATACAGACATTTAAAAATGTCTTAGAAATTATAATTTAAACAATAAAATGCAAATAATAAGCATAGAGTTCAAAAATATCCATTTGGAATATTGAATATTATATATATTAGTAAACGCATAAAATGTCTCTAAAATCTCTAAATTTATTAAAAACCTGCTTAAAATGTTCATAATGTATCAAATCATATAAATACAAGGCGATTATATTGCAATAACAAAGATAAATAACATTTGTAATATAATAGAAAAAATGGATGTTAATGAACGTGTTCTTGTAATGTTCCCTTATATTGGGACGTTGTCGGAGACACATACCCAAGGTTGTACATATATATGGTGTGGTCGGCTGACCGACTGCTAGTACTAAGGTTGCACAATGACTAGTCCTATATTAGGGACTTAACATAGTAAGGTCTGACGAACCAAAGCATTAATATAGAAGGTCTCTATGATGCATAAGCATTATGATAGCAGAGTTATGACTTGAAGTCCCATATGAATAAGACATACAGTAGTATGGTCTATGAAATAAAGCAAATATGTGGAAGGTCTCAAATATGTAAAAGCATTATATTGAAAGAAATGGGACTTAAAAAGGATTATTATAGTGGCGTGTAGGTTGCTTCGCAGCCTCTGAGACCGAGGTAAACTTGGACTCACTAACCGATGTGTCCTAGACATATCATCTTAGTGCCGGTGGTAAGCGGGTTTGTTGTAGCAATACGACTTGCCCGTGGACATCGCACACCCCTACCGGTTGTGGGCGGCGTCTTAGCGCATAGCGTTATGATACGTCGGCTATCTTTCGGATTAGGGTGAGTGTGTTTGGTAGTACTTTTAAGTGCAGCAAGCATACTCAACTTCATGTCTTAGTGCAATAGCGCTATGATACGTGGAGTTTTGGCTACTGACGTCTTAGTACCGTACTACTATGATACGTTGGTGGTATTTTTAGTTAACAACATTATCAAATTTTGTTACCAAAGTCGATAGGGATCATGTGGGTGTGTTGTGAGGGGGCGCCATCCGTATGATAGTTGCATTGATGCTTACTGCTACTTGCAGTATTGTGTCTTGTGATGGATCTGCGGGTGTGCTGCACCTGATTCGATGCATCTTGTGGTTCTGGTCGATGGAGGTATGCGGGTGGTGATGTCTGCTGGGACTGTATGGGGGACCTTGGGATGGTGTAAGCCCGACGATAGTCGTATTGATGCTTGTTGCATTCTGTAGCATTGCGTCTCTACAGTCTCTACTACATTGCGTCGCTATTCTCAATGGCGCTCTCTGCGTCTTGGTTTGACTCACAACCTAAGTAGCTTTGCCCAAGTCGGGTCCCTTCATTGCGGGGCTGCAGACTGTCTGCCCTCCATGATGTTTTATATAACAACTTAATAATATATCTCTATAAAGTTCCCACCTTTGAGAGATTGAAGGCAACTTGTTGGTGGGTGAGACAAACATGATCGAAAAATGCATATACTCAACGTCAGTGACACAAACCCTTTCTGATGGCGAATTATTACTATTATCTTATAACTGCCTATTGGCTATATCTGCCATTGTATTGGTTGGTGGAGCATATGTATCGACCTCATGCGGGTGGTAGCTGGAGAGAGAATCTGAGGAGGCTCTCAAGGCTGCGGCCGAAAGCCGCGCAACGTGGGACCCCATTCCCTTGAGGTGAGCGGTAGACTCATGACACGCTCTGCGGCCAATTGGCCGTGCTGACCATGCAATTTGTGGTGATGCCTTACACTTACATCACGTCTGCAGGAACGGCGGTCTGGCAGGTGGTGGCGCTCACGGAAGGCTTTTTATGGTCAGTGTGCCTATTGTTGCCTAACCCGTGTGACGTACATTTCACTGTGGCTGGATTTGATCGTATTCTGTATGGCGTTTACACGCATTGACATGCGCGACTTCGGTCGATGTTTGTGCTTACGCACTATCAAGGGGCCAAGTCCTCTTTTACTGGTTCGCCAGTTATTTTGCTGTGGACTACGGTCCAGTTCCCAACTTTGCGTACCCTACGGGGGGAGCGCATTAAAATGGTTGGCGCTCACCGTGCGCGGCGTGTGTGGGGCCGTGTACCTCCTCCACATTTTTTTTTAAATGTGGGAGAGAGCGAAGCCCTTGTAACTGGTATTTGATATAAATATTGTGAGCCTTTTCCAAGCGGGAAGGGATTAATTAATAAGGAATTGACTGTTGTGAACCAGATACAAGTGGAATAGGGACAATTTATTGTTCTTAACCTTTTTGAGCTCTGTCTTCGTGAACGGAGTTCTTTAGCTTATAAGACTCTACCAACAGCTTTCGATTGCTCTCGTGAATATTCATTCTTCCAAGATACACCTAAAAGAACTAAGTTACTATACAAACACAACGTAAAGAAGGGTCCTAACTAAGACGATCACGCCATAAATTTATTAAACGGCCTATATTTAAACCTTTAGAAAGATCAAGTTATACTGGTCACGTAAATTAGATATATTTATATATCTTACAGATATAGATTCTAAAGAAATACAAGTATAAGTGGATATATAGTAGAAAAGAAAAAAGATGGGGGGGGGGTTTCGTTACAATATGCAGAAGAAACAGCGTTGGTGATAGCACACAGCCTTGTGGAACACCAGCGTTTATAGGCTTGTAGTCGGAGCATGCACCGTCTACAACGACCTTGATGCTCCGATCTGCAAGGAAGCTGGTGATCTAATTGCACAATTTCTCGGGAAGCCCATAGAAAAGAAGCGTTTTGTGCCAAACCCGATCGAAGGCCTTCGCAATGTCCAAACTAACAGCCAACGCCTCCCCCTTGGACTCTACTGCCTCCGCCTATCTATGAGTCAGGTAGACCAAAAGATCACCAGCTGATTGACCCCGACGAAAACCGTATTGGCGGTTACTAATCAGCTGGTCATCCTCAAGATACCGCATGGGCTGGCAGTTAATAATGGATTCCATTATTTTGGAGAACAAGGAGGTGATGGCGATAGGCCTTTAGTTGGACGGCTCTGAGCGGTTGTCTTTTTTAGGGATCGGGTGGACAAAAGCTGTCTTCCATGATTTGGGGACTACGCCTTGGGAGTAGGAGTACCGGAAAAGACGCGTAAGGACCGGTGCCAACTCCGGAGTTCACGTCCTCAGCACAATTGGGGGGATTCCGTCAGGCCTACTCGACTTCTCGATATCCAGTGAGAGGAGTGCTTTGCGAACTGAGCGCTGTGAGAACCGCACATCCGGCATGGAGCACTCACACCGCAGGATGGTCGGCGGTGTTTTCCCCCCGTCATCAAGAGTCGAGTCGGACGCAAAAAGGGAGCCCGAAAGGTCGGCTTTGTCTTTTGCGGCTTGAGCCAGTGTGTCGTCCTCCCTGTGTAGAGATGGTAGTGATGGCTTACAGAAATTCCCTTGGACAGCCTTGGCGAGAGACCAGAATGCTCGGGTTCCCGAAGGAAGGCGAACTTCTTTCTCGCCAATTCTACCTATGTGCTCTGACTTTGCCTTGGCAATAACTCTTTTGAAGGACCTGCAGGCGAAGTTATACTTCTTTTTAAGTATGCTAAATAACGAGTCACCGAAGCGGCAGCCCAGGCTTGATAACACTCCTGCTTACTGCGTAATGCAGTCTTACAGGAGCGACCAAACTAAGGCTGAGATCTGCCTCCGATGGGTACCACAGATGATGGAATAAATAGTTCCATTCCCTGTTGCACCACATCAGTGACAGAGTCAGCATTAGTGCTGGGATCATCCAGCGAGAAGCAAACCCACCCCCATGGGTAGGATGCAAAGAAAGACCGCATTCCGTCCCAATCCGCCGACCTGTAATGCCAAACACGGCGGCAACCTGCAGAACGCAACCGCGAGAGGAGCGTGAGTGGCACCACACTCCGGATCAGACAATGGTCCGAAGATCCGAGAGGGGCATCGGCGGAAACCTGATATCCGTCCGGATGAGAGGTCAGCAGAAGGTCCAACAGGGAAGGTGTATGATCCTCCACATCTGGAATCCGCGTAGGCGAAGTAACCATTTGTGTCAAACCATATGCCAAGGCAAAGTCATAAACAGATCTCCCCGCATGATCGGTTAAACGTGAACCGAGCCATTCAGCGAGGTGGGCGTTAAAATTGCCAAGGATTACGATCTCTGCGGATGGGACCTGTTGTAGCAAGGAATCTGTAGCCATTTGGACGTGGTCGATGAGTTGGTCTGTTTCGGCATTACCGATATGGGACCTATAGAGGCACCCGTAGACGCGCGGATGGTCGTCGCTGTCTACGCGTAGCCAAAGGGTGGACAGGTCCGAACCTTCATGACTGTCGAGGAGTCGAGAACAGATGTCCTCTCTGACATATACGCAAACTCCAGCCCGAGGCACAAAGGAATGCTCCAATTGTACCCCGGGTAGGAGAGATACGAAGTATCAGCCGGAGAGGACACCTGCGCCTCGGTCAGAAAGAGCAAGGCCGGCTTCCCTGTTTCGAGATGGTAGTGGACGGCGTTTAGGTTCGAGTGAAGTCCCCTGATGTTGCAGAAATTCACGGATAGCGTGGCAGTGGTCGCCTTGGTATTAGTGCTCAGTTTGCCCCGAGCAGTTATGATTTTGAGCGGAATTTTGCCCCCCCCCCACACAGAATACGCGGGGCAGCCTGAGCACCCACTCTCAGGAATGGAATAACATGGTCGTGGATGCTCAGCGAGGGATTCTCTAGGGGTGCTGGTACCCTCCTGGTGTAGTCTATCATGTAATTCCGCTACCATGTTGGGTGGGGGGGGGGGGGGGGGGGGATTGGGTCTCCGGCCACCTGCACTCACCAGACGAAACGCAGAAGCAGAGCTTCTACTTCACGCCGGTATTCTGAGAGGTCGTGGTACCAACCCGGCTCGCGCCGGCCTATACGTGCAACAGCAAAAACTGCCGCGTGGCTCTACCACCGTTATATGCAACGAACTCCACAAAATTATTTGTTTTGGGAATTTGGGATTATCTGTGGTTCTGTAGCAAGTGTGGGTTCTTGCAAGTGACATTTTTATTATTATGAAGTAAACTATTACGCTATTATTTTTATTTGTTATAAAAAAACATAAATTTGTGTTTATACTTAGAATGTGAAATATAATTTGTTCAATTTTCTATTACGTAATAACTTAAATTTAAAAATTTATAAACCTCCGAAACAAAACGAGCTGATGATCTTCAAAGGGCTGTATAGATTTTCATGATACATAGCTAAGAACAATCTCGATTAAGACACCTTTCAAACGAAAAAAAACTTGATCAAAATTGGTTCGTCCGATCAGGAGCCACGATACCACAGACAGACACACAAAACATACAGATACACACTACAAACATATAACTCCCTCTCTGTTTTCTTCGGGGGTTAAAAATGAGAAAAAATATGATATTTAAACTTATGTCAACCTATTTTTTTACATTTTATTAAACAGTGTTTGAGTAAAAACTCCCATCTGGTGGTAAGCGGTGATAACGTTTTAAATAGTAAATCGCATTATCTTAGCGTGATAAAATCCTATTTACTCTTGCCTCGAAGACACCCAGATTGACCGACGGAGAGACACACGCCGGCTAAATATTTCATTTTTTTGGTGTACAAATTATGTAGACAAAACAACCCATTTGTTTTCAATGCGTGGAATATCGACAACAAATGGAGGAAGGTCCGCTGACCACCTGATTGTCCGATGGCGGAAAGGGTAGGAAGGAATTAAGGTACATATATAACTTCTACGTATATATGTGACAGTAGTAGTCCATGAAGATTTGTTTTTTATGCGTTGGGTATAGGGTACGTAGCTGCCGTGACGAGAAGTACCGCCATACCTTTGCAAGGACACCCAGTATCCTTGCGGTTGCTTTGACACAATGAAATGTATAACTTTTGAAGTTCAGCTCCTAACAATAGGAGGCGAAAAATCGCCTTTCTTATACAAAAAGGGTAACTTCATAAAAGTTACATTTTGAAACTGTTCAAGAGGAAATTGCATTTAATAGTCCAGATGTTCAAACAAATTGCACAAAGAGAAATATTTGTTCGCGTTCAAGATATGACGAAGAATGAATTATAACGTAGCAGTATTTTAAAAGTATTTCTTTCTTATATAAAGAGAATTTTAAATGAAGTTATAAATTATTGAAAAGTTAGATTATAACTATTATTTTATTCCTATTTCACGAAGTAGAACAATTCCTGGATAAAAAAATATTTAATATGTTTCCTAAAACGATTATTATCATTTTTTGTGACAAGTACATAATCGAAGTGGAATTCATGTCTGTTTCCACTTTATGCAGTAAAATTTTACGAAGTTTTTTATTAATATATTTATAGAACAGCTATTACTTAGTTTTCAGTTTTTTTCTCTGCGTTTAGGTGAATTATAATTTTGAATTTGCACAACAATAGTACACAGTCGTATTTTCATTAACTTTTGCAAATTATTTCTTCTTATTCTACTTTATTAGACCATAAATGTCCACTACTGCTCGTGGATCTCAAAGCAATATTTAGTTTCTAATCACGAATATGCCTAGGAAAGATATTTTTTTTTAAAACGTAACCCCCATACTAGGATTTTCTCCTGTATCGTAGAGGCAGTTTACATATATAAATTTCACAAGGACAAACATCCAGATCCGGAACAATTACTTGTAGGCCATACAAATACTTGTACCGTGTGAGATTCGAATCCGCGGCCCTAGCATCGTAACTCAATGCTAAGCCACTGCACCACGGAGCCGTCATATATTATATTATTATTAGTGTAATGGAATATAAGAGCGGAAGATAATCCACTAGATTTAGAGGAAGATTGTAAAAAATGCGTTTGATAAAATTAAACAATATTTTCTTACATTAAAAATAATTAAAAACATACACCGTATATTACTACAATAAAAAATACTGTTGTTAAGAATATAAATAATTCTTTACAACGCTATCACGAACTTTCTAATTTATGAAAGATCACACAAATACATAAATACGTTGAGACTTTATAAAATGTCCGAGTGCAATTATGAATAGAATTCAAGCAGTTAATGTCATCGTTTAAATGCTTTGTTACGTCTGCATCTTACGTAAGAAATCTATTTTGAAGAAATAAAGTACTGATAAATTTTGTTATTTGACTTTAAGGACAACGAAACTACTCAAAATATTTCTTTATCTATAATCGGCGGCGAGAAGCAGGTCAGAGTCGCGGGATGAACTGCTTTGCGTAGCCGCTACGGCAAATCTCTACTATTCGAAAGGCTTATGTCCAGCATGTAGACTTCTTTTGGGCTGATGAACACGAGAAAGATTGTTTCGTTATCAGCCCGGCAATTATCACATTGTTGGATGTAGGTCTCCCATATAGTTGTGAAGATCTGTCCGAATCGCTAGGCTGCGCATGTCGCTATTTTTTTTCTACCGACTTCAAAAAGGAGATGGTACTCAATTCGACTATAATAACAGTTAACATTAACCATAACTTTTTACCGAGTGAACCGATTTCAATGATTCTTTTTTTATTTGAAAGCTGGTGCTTCACATGTGGTCCCATTGATTAAGGTATGTTTTTGAGATATTCTTAATAATTTTATAAAGTCTCAATGTATTTATGTATTTGTGTGATCTTTCATAAATTAGAAAGTTCGTGATAGTGTTGTAAAGAATTATTTATATTCTTAACAACAGTACTTTTTATTGTAGTAATATACGGTGTATGTTTTTAATTATTTTTAATGTAAGAAATTATTGTTTAATTTTATTAAACGCATTTTTTACAATCTTCCTCTAAATCTAGTGGATTATCTTTCGCTCTTATATTCCATTACACTAATAATAATATAATATATGACGGCTCCGTGGTGCAGTGGCTTAGCATTGAGTTACGTTGCTAGGGCCGCGGGTTCGAAACTCACACGGTACAAGTATTTGTATGGCCTACAAGTAATTGTTCCGGATCTGGATGTTTGTCCTTGTGAAATTTATATATGTAAACTGCCTCTACGATACAGAAGAAAATCCTAGTATGGGGTTACGTTTTAAAAAAAATAGTTTTTGAGATATTCTTAATAATTTCTATTGAAGTCGGTTGTACAAACTTTTTAATTTTTAACCGACGAAAAAACGGAGGTTCTCAAGTCGACGTGTATATTTTTTTTATGTATGACCACGCATAACTTTTTACAGAGTAGTCCGATTTTGATAATTCTTTTTTTATTGGATAGGGTATACCTCGAAATTGGTCCCATATAAATTTGGAAAAAAATTTCTACCCTAAGGGTGGGAAAATAGGGTTTAGATTTATATTTTACTCACAGATTTTAATTCTGAGTGGTGGATTACTACATTACATAATAATTACACTACATTACATTACATTACAAAAAACCTCACGATGTATGAGCTTTAGAGCTGTCAGTCTCTTGTGTGTAGACCTCTCAGTCTCTGCATTTCTGCTAAAGCTCGTTCATCGTGAGGTTTGTGTAATACCTTATTTGGCTCTAAATCAGATATAGCAATACCCTCAAGTGTTTTTACTCTACTCAGTACCACATATGCCTGTCCTTTGACAAACACTTTCTTTCCGAGGTTGATTACAGCTTTATCAAGGGTCGCACCTTGTAATTTGTGAACCGTGACGGCCCAGCATAAAATTATCGGCAACATCCTGCGCTCAATATTGCCATTACCCTTCATACCTTAAAAGGTGGCTACCACTGAAGGTATGGCGACACAGCCATCGCTACCTTTTAGTCTGCTTCCTATGCTTTCATCGTCAAATTTTACTAATACGCAATCCGGTAATTCTCCTTCCTCTAGTTGATCCCTGCGTAGTGATGGCCATTTTATTATTTTTACAATACCCATAGCACCATTGACGAGCCCGTCAGATACTGGTTGTTACGTCTCAACATCACACGAGATTCCACAGCTAATTTTACTTCAGATAAAAGTCCACTCAATCGTTCACATCTTTTGGAACAAATTATCTGGAGATTTATTCCTATATGTAGCAAATACATTTATTAGAGCATTTAACAAATTGGGAAATCCTTCTTCACTATTGTCGTTGTCTACGTGACCATTAAAGGCTGATTCATGACGAACATTGATATCAACTTTTCGATTGTTGTATGTGATATTAGGTAAAAGCTCAGTTGCAGCCAAATATTCGATATGTGCTTCTTCGGAATTGGGGTTAGCCCGAGCCGCAATACAGTCCCTATAATATTTATCTCCTACCAATAACATGTAATCTATGTCGCTTTTGCACCAATTATTGGGATTTATCAGAGAAAATGCCACACTAGCAACAGTTGCAATCCCTGTGCATTGCCGACCACGTGACTCTGGACTAAATCGTTCATTGTCCTGATGAAAAGAACCATATAATATAGATACATTGTTACTCAAGGCAGTATAGTTATTTGTAGGTACAGTTGACCGTTCAGCAATTGATTCTTCACTATTATGACCATGTGCAGGTGCGAACATCTTTATAGAGTGCATTATTCATTAGGAGCCACTGCAATGCTAATTGAAGTTTACATACATCTATTTGAAACTCCCTAGAACGTTCTAAATTTTCACGACTTTCTACTACAATCACTAATCCAGTTTGATTAGGTTCAAGCGGAAGTTGCTCCGCCAACTCGACCACATCCTAAACAAAAATAATTGCCTGCCCTTTGCACCAGTCTTGGCTCAAACGATTTTGAACTTTTATTATTTTAAGAAATGGCACTACCTACTCTGCAAATAAAACGTTTCTCAATTTCCGATAAGTTACCGATTTCTGTAGGCATTGCAGCTACCGACATTTTATTCCAATAGGCCTACGGTAGAGTGTTGTTTTTTTTAATATTATTTGAGCATCGTGAACAAGTAATAATATTACCTAAAGCTACCAATTCATTAGGGAAAATAGAGCCTAAATTTGTAGTTTGCAATATCGTACGTTGCTGAGGATACAAACTTTTTTCGAATATTGAACACGGGAAGTCAGCATAAACTTTAATCGCTTTCTTAAAATTTTCTGCATTACACTGGTTTCTTCGCTCGCAAACCGCTTATCGCGTTCTCTCCTCGGGAGTTTCGTGAAGTATCACCATTGCAGAACAGTTACGAGCAGTATACAAACGTAGCAAATGTTCGTATTCAGTTTCATTTGAAAGTCGCTCTCTTATCAGACCTAAACGATGAGCGCATTGTTCTTAACATTCTTGCGATAACCTATCGTTATTGTAGCTTCTCATCTTCGACAGTCTTTCCTCGCGCTGATTTAAACACTCCTGTGAACGTGTTAATCTAATTCTCTTTCTATTTGCTTCCAAACTTTTATTTTTCTCATTATTAGGTTCTTCTAAATATCTATTTCTCATTCGAGCAGCATTTTTGTAGGCCTACCCATGGTGGTATATAAAGCCTGTTTTTTAAAAGAAATTATATTATTATACAACAAATAATAGTTAAAGTAGGCTTATATAACAGTTAAAGGCTAAATTAAGGTAGGTAACTAATTTGAAAGTATTCAAAAACTAAGCATGTAGTAATTAGTAGATTATAGCCACGAAAAATTATAAAATAAAAACTTTTTAACAAAAAAATTAAACCGCCGAAAAAACTGAAAAGCAAAAAATAATAAACCTGTTTTATTTAACCTTAATAACTAAGTTCTTAAACTAATTTAAGTATACCTAAGTATATATTATTGTAATTATTTTGAGTTTTTAATTAACCCTAATAACTAACTTCTAAAACTAATGTAAGTATACCTAAGTAATTTTGAGTCGGCGCCAAACAATCAATGAACAAAGAACACTAAATTACCTTAAATTTAAAGAAATAACTAAATCAAAATCAAATTAACAATGCAACGTGAAATCTTCAGCGATAAACATTAAAGCTGAACGCACATTTGTCCGCGCCATACGCGCTGAATTTTGCTGATGCACGTACGCAAAAGTTGCAAGAATAATGCCCGAAAAAGTAATTTATGCTTTTTCGGGCATTATTCTTGCAAATTTTAAAAATACATTGCGGCATTGTGAAACGTGTTTACATTGGCTGTGTTTCTATTTGTATTTTTTTGCTCGAACCCGATATCTAGTTGGTATTGTTGATCGAAGGCTTTACGTAATTAATTAATTTGCTTGTTTGGCGCCGACTCAACATTACTTAGGTATACTTACATTAGTTTTAGAGGTTAGTTATTAGGGTTAATTAAAAACTCAAAATAATTACAAAAATATATACTTAGGTATACTTAAATTAGTTTAAGAACTTAGTTATTAAGGTTACATAAAAAAGGTTTATTATTTTTTGCTTTTCAGTTTTTTCGGCGGTTTAATTTTTTTGTTAAAAAGTTTTTATTAATTATTTTCTTTGGTCTTCCCTGTGGCCGTCCTTTTTGATTATGCATAATATATGAGATGAGTATTCAAAAAGCTGCCGTATGCCAAGATAGAGTTTTAAATTTCACTTAGCTAGTTACAATCATACGAATTACAATATACACAACATGCATAAAAAATCATAATTAATAATAATTGGTTAATAATTGTTCAAATAATAATAATTAACCGATAGATAATAATTTAAGAAATGAGTTAAATATTAAGCTATAAGGCCATGATAAGTTTCTTAGTTCATATTTCTCACTTTTTATTGCATTGTAACCATACACTAAACTAGGCCACGTAAACGTGTTTTCTATACGTGGCAGAGCCATGCTGCAGCTATGTTAGTAGTATAGTTGTAGCACGAATGGGTCGGCTCCACCGGGGAAGGACCACGATCCCACAGAATACCAGCGTAAAATAGCAGCTTAACACTGCTCTGATTCGTATGGTGAGTGTAGAGAATCGGAGACCCTTTTACTGGAAAGGAGGCATTCCATACTAGTCCTCACGGGTGACATCGCATCTGCATTTTGATTTGCAAACGAGGATAGATGTATATGTCTATGGGTCACAGCAATCACTTATCATCAGGTGCACTGTATGCTCGTTTGTCACCCTATCCTATAAAAAAAGGCTGGATTAAAGAGTGACATCAGAAGTAGTATACGCTATTTTTGTCAAGAAATGTGTAAGTTAAGTTATAGAAAATCTAAATTAGTCGAATAATGTTTTATAACTCCCTATGACTACCTCGTTTGTCTAGTGGTTGTTGTAGTGCGACTGCTGATCATGGTCCCGGTTTCGAATCCCGGGTCGGGCCAAAAAATCAGTTATTGAGTTTTCCGTGAAGAAATTCTCAATAGCTGTCCGGAGTAAGGAAGTTGGCGGTGTTTCACTCCCGTGCCTCGGATAGCACGTAAAGACTCTGGTCCTGCGCCTGATCTCGCTCCGTTCGTGTTGGCTTATAAGAGTGAGGAAATTACAGAGAGTGCACCTGTGCTTGCGCATACACTTGGGCACTATAATCCTGTCCTGCGCCGATGGCTAGTTTCCGTTGAGACTGGCCGCCGAGACCGAAATTCAGTATATTATTATAACTCCCTATATTGAATTATACGATGATGATGTCGATGCAAACAAAATGGTCATGTGTTATCCAGAGATGTTGGCTCCAGCTGTGGATAAACTGGTGATGCAGTAGCAACGTATACTATGGCTACGAAGTCACAAGAATATGTTCCATTTATTGAACAAAGTTATTTCTGTTTTTAATGGTCAAACGTAAAATCGTAATGGGGTGACTATGATTTAAGGCTCCTTTATTGCCTGTCGTAATAAATCTTTATTAAGGCCATACCTGTAATAAAGGCCCAGGTCGTCCAATGTGTAAGCATCCATTCGGGCTAATATCAGTAATCCCTGTTTAATAGTTACTGTCGGGCATCAAACGACTAATGCATTAACAGTAATGACAAAATAAAATCTACTAACAGCAATAAACTGCGATAAAAATGTTGAAATTTTTTTTTCATTTCGTTATATGATTTAAAAAAAAATCCTAATAATACAACAAAATAATCCTTATTTTGTAGGCCCTTATATCTGATTAGATTTTATTAACTTTACAAGTTGATGATAAAGAAGAAGTTAATATTCAACGATCTCATTATTCAAACCGGAAAAATGTAACTTTTTAGATAAAGATTTAGTTATAATTTTTTTTTAATATTTCAACCTACCACATGCATACGCATGTGGTAGGTTGAAATATTAAAAAAATCTATACAGATAGCGTGGAGAATAGTGTCAAATACTTAAATTGTATGCTTTTCACTCAGGCCTTATACGGACCTAAGGCCCGTATTCACAAACGACATATACATAAGTATGGTAGCAACACTATGCTAATTAAGGTATTTCTCACTGCGTTCCAAAGAGAATATAACCACTACGTTTACTGCGTTCGTCATGGCAGGCCGTTCATTTCATGAACAATACTTAGTGGACTCTTTGTTGTGTGGACACATAGCAGTGAATGGGGCGCCGTGATTGGTTGACGTTGTGACGCGACTTCACTCAAGTTGAATGACAGATAAAAAATAATAACACGTGTTGTTTTCTTTTAGGTAAAAGACGTTACTGGTACTGTTATTATAGGGTACTTATGCATAAGTATTATTAAAATAATGTAGATTTGAAAGTGTTGATAGGTAGATTAACTGAATTGTTATTACAAATCTGGAAACTCCCAGATGAATAAAATCTTAAGGCCACTAGTAACTTTCAAAAGATCTGCATTTATTAGAGGCAGAAGTACATTTATTACGATATCTTTTAAAAACCTATAGTGACTTTAAAATTCATTGGCACTGTAACAATCAAAAGGATTTTGAAAGTCACGTATCACTTTTCTTGTGCTAATCGTTCTTTGCACGTTTATTCTCTCCAGGATATAATTATCAAAATCATCTTCGCTGCTGTAATCCATCGCAATTATTCAAACAAAACAAATCAGCGTATCACAAATCAACAAACATAACCTATTACTCGTACCCTATACCAGTTGGACATTTGCGTTGATTTGTCGCACTATGCGTAGCGTAAAGTAGCTAGCGAGCTACTTTATCTGTGCGTTCATTTTGATGAGCGCATAGTGTCGTCTAACACTCAAGTGACGTTTATGAAACAAAATTTTGTCCACTGTGCGTTAAAGCCTACTGTGCGTACGCATAGTATCGTTCTTGAATACGGGTGTTAGGCTACGACCTGACGAACATTGGATACTGTTTAGTACTGAGCCGTTCTGTTACTGGTGGTCTGTTAAAGGTGTTACTGTTCAGTTCTAACTTGCAAAAATATTTTGAGATGGCGAGATAGCTATCCTATATTAAATGATAAAAAATTGTATTGTATTTTATAGCATTGTATTCACTTTGGCTTTTAGATTATAAAATTATAATAAAATTTTCTCTTAGGCAAGTTCAGTTAGATAACAACATCACCTGCAAGAGACGAATATACAACGGATTCGTCCCGATATCCGTTAATTAACAATTTCATGAGTGAATAGACCTCTGTAGTACGAGATTCGATAGACATAGACGTAAATTGGTGTCTATAAAATAAAGGACGGGTCGTATACCAATATTACTTCATAGAAATTAGAAACTATGTTCAATAACGATGACAGTACTATTCTTATCGAATGATCGTTGGTAACAAATCTATCTTAAAATGTTAAACACGAATTGTAAAGATTTGTGATGAAAATCAACATTAACAGTACCAAGGCTCTGCGCTCGTGGTGCGTGAGAATTGTAAAGATGTTGGATAACTTTTAAAGAATCAAGGAAAAGTACTTCTTTCCTAGTAAAGTAAAATAAGGGTCTGAAACGAGAACACAGTCCTTAATTAGTTTAGAATTAAAAAAAAACCAGATACGTTGTCACTCCTGAGGACTAAGATGGAATGCTTCTATCCCAGTAAAAAGGGTCTCCGGTTCTCTACACTTGCCATACGATATACGGCAGCATTAAGGTGCTATTTTACGCTGGTATTCTGTGCTTGGTATTGTGAGGTTAATTAATAGAATCAGGCGTTACTTTGTAGAAATACATTATATTGAAGATATTAAAAGTTAATTTGCCAAGATCAGCGTAATAAAATATTACGATGTGCAACACTACTATCAACACCTTGTGGGGATTAGAGGTGGACTCTTCAAACTAGGCCAGACATCCTTTTATTTTATTACGTTATTAATTTATTAAACTTAGCTTTTTTATAGAAATAAGGCGGCAAACGAGCACACAGTCCACCTGATGGTAAGTGGCTGCTGAGGCCCATAGACATCTACATATCTCCTCGTTTGCGAATCGAAATTACGGCTCCGTGGCGCAGTGGCTTAGCAATGAGTTGTTGCGCTGGGGGCCGCGGATTCGAATCCCGCACGTTGTTGTTTGTCCTCGTGCAATTTATGTTTGTAAACTGCCTCCATGACAATCTTGAAAGAAAATCCTGGTGTGGGGTAACGTTTTTTGTTAACTTGTATAACTTGTGTAACTTGTTGTAATTAACGTTTGGAATACCTCTTTTCCAGTAAAAAGCTTCTCTGGTTCTCTAAACACACCCTACGAAACACGGCAGTGTTAAGCTGCTATTCTACGCTGGCATTCTGTGAGAGCGTGGTCCTTCCCCGGTCGAGCAGACACATTCGTGCTACAACTACATTATAAATATAGCTGCAGCTTGGCTCTACCATGTAAAAAAATAATAGCTTATTAATTTTTAACATCTTTAACTTACTAGGTGGTAAAACTTCATTTCTGCTTGGGAGTCCGTGTCGGTAGACACCACCTAGTTATTTATTTCTACCGCCAAATAAAAATACTTGCACTGCTGTGTTCTAGTTTATACAAAACCAGTATAGTTACAGGCTGTCAGGAGTTCCATTATGATCCGTATAGTTCTGCAGTAGCCATTTTGTAATTTAGTGTTTATATATTATATAATTAAGTTCTCTTAGATATACAGTGATTTTAGCCAAATTAAATTGTTTAAGAAATTTTTTCAAATTTATTTCAATATCAAGACAGGCTGTGAAGAGTTCCATTATAATCCGTATAGTTCTGCAGTAGCCATTTTATAACTTAGTGCTTATATATTATATAATTAAGTTCTCTTAGATATACAGTGATTTAAGCCAAATCAAATTGTTTAAGAAATTTTTTCAATATTATTTCGATGTCAAGAAAACAGTTTTTTTATATCATATAGTCAGATATGTGATAGGAAGTGACTAAGGAAACTAAATCAAATTCTTATTATGTAACCTGTAACTTACATGTGAAATTGAATGATTCTTTTTTTTTAAGTAAAGGTACAGCCTTTATTTAAAAAAAGAAAAGGGTAGTCTCATTTAAAATTGAATTACGGACGCTTACGAATTAAGGACGGAAAAACATTAAATAAAGTTTTTATGTTAGACGCCATTCAAATCAACTTAAGATTGTGATTTTACATATAACCATTTCATAATAAAACTTTTTAAAACATTTTCGCGTTCGCGTGATATTTTCTGTCATCGAAGAAGGCAATCTTTTATTTTATTTTTTTATTTTAAAATCGTATAGAATGGAACAGTATAATAGTAGTAATCGTTGATACTTAGTGTCCGCTATTTATCCTAAAGGAGAGTTGGAATAATCTTTCTAATCTAAAAATTACGTGTCACGTTGTTTGCCCGCGTTGGACTCCTAAACTACTGAACTGATTTCAATGAAATTTTGCACACTGCGTGCATTTTGGTCCAACTTGAGAGATAGGATAGTTTTTGTCCCGATAAATGACCCTCAAAATGTTTTATTGCGAATTTAAGGATTTTTATAGGAGGGTCTTTGGAAAGGGCAGAACAACGTCTGCCTGGCGAGCTAGTATAATTTAAAATTAAAATTTTGTACAACCGACTTCAATATATATTATTAAGGATAATTCAAAAACGAATTTAAAATTTAAAAAAGAAATTTATATGGGACCACATGAGAAGCACCCGCTTTCAAATAAAAAAGAATTATCGAAATCAGTTCACATAGAAAAAATTATAAGGCAACACACATTAAAAAAAACATAGATTCGAATTGAGTACCTCCTCATCTTTGAAGTCGGTAGAAAATAATACCACCATTGAAGTCTTTCTCAAAGTATTTTTATAGTATAGGACAAAAACGAGCTCTAATACCACTTGAACGATAGAAAACAAATTACTAAAATAAAAAATATCTGTCCGCGTTCTAATATTGAAGTAACATACCTTTCGCAACAAAAGCAAACAATCTACGGTGTGCCGCAAGGAAGCGTACTCGGTCCTTTACTATTTCTAGTCTATATAAATGATTTGCCGGAAGTGACTCAGTACCCTATGACCTTATTTGCTGATGACAGCGTCTTGTTCATTGGACAAGACAAAGTCTCATTTGAAACGGACATAAATCAAAATTTATGCAGGACAATAAGCCGGCTAAATTACAATAATCTTAAAATTAATCTAGATAAAACGCATATTATGTCATTCAAATAAAGGTCACAACAACAATACTTAATATTCAATATAAAACTAAAATTATAAATGAAAAAGAACATACGAAATTTCTGGGACTTTGGCTAGACGAAAAATGACATGGAGAAAACATATTGAACACATGATAAAAAAGATAAATCAATACCATTATGCACTACATAACCTTTAAAAAATTACAAATCGTGAAACAGTCATAACCGCCTACCATGCATACGTCTCTTCAACATTGAGATATATATAATATTTAGGGGAAACTCGACAGGACGCGAATTAGTTTTTAAAGGGCAAAAGAAATGCTTACGAGCAGTATGCCGGTTGCAGGCTACCGATAGTTGCAAATCGCATTTCATTGACCTTAACATCCTAACCCTGTCATCTTTATATATATTCGAAGTAGCCATGTTTGTTAGGAAACATTTTAGCATATTTGAAACCACTAATAGTCAACGTCACAGAAACACTTTGCGTATTAAATCTCACAAAACAGCGCTATATTCAAAAAGTTTCCTGGGTATGGCCCCTAAAATTTTTAATAAACTCCCAAAAAACATCACAGAGACAGATAACATAGACAAATTTAAGAAATTGCTTTCGGGTTTTTTAATAGGAAAAGCATAAGACTCTATTAACGAATATTTTGATGAAAAAATGAATAGTTTTAGCACCTACAATTAATGTCCGATTTATTTATTATATTTTTATCATTATGTTATTAAGAATTAGGTATAATAATTTATGCAATTTTTCTTAAACATACTAATTATTATTGAAATTGTAATGATATTAAATATTTATATTAGTAATGCATGATCATGTTAACCAAATATTTGTATGCATTCTAAGGCGAAACATAGTGATACTTACCATACATTTTCCACCAAGCATGTAACTTTTTTACCTATGTTTTACAAATAAATTATTTTGAATTTGAATTTGAATCTAAGTGGCATCTGCTTATCGGTAAGAAACTTTACGCAGTGAAAGCGACATATGCATGCTTACCCCTAAAGATGAAATGCCTCCTCTTTTACCATCAATGGTACTAAAATTACGTAACCGGGTGGAGAATAATTAAATAATATATTTCAATATTTACAAAAAACAGAAACAGAAACTATTTTATTCAATATAGATAGAAATAAACTTATTGAAAGTCACTGTTTTGTTTAATTACCACTGGTTCGAAAAAAAAACCTCTGTCTTGGGAAAAACCAGCAAAAAACCCAGCGGGACTTTTTTGAATAAGTGTTTTCAATCATGAATGTTACAAAATTGACCACACAAAACAAATTATCATGCATCTCTTTGCATTTTTTTTTTCGCATTTACCACGGGGAGTGCTCTGAGGAATTGTTCGGATTAATCCCAGCCGCCAAATTTCACGAACGCACATCGCGGCAGAACTCCCGATACCATCCGCACCATCTGGATGATTGGCGGTCCACCACTGTGCGATTTAGAAGATGTTTTCTTCCTCGCACAACTTCCTTGTGAAATAGTTTACCACCAGCGATTTTTCCGGACCGATACGACTTAGGGACCTTCAAGAAGAGAGCCTACTGCAACGCATCTGCAATTCCCCTGGTGTGTTCATGGGCGGGGTTGTCACTTACCATCAGGTGAGCCGCATGCTCGTTTGCCCTCTATCCTATAAAAAAAATTAGAAATATTTTGGTAGCAATCACCTCATTCCCAGGGGTTATTATCATCCATAAATTCCTTAATATTATAATAATCCTTTTTATACAAACTTTGTTTAATAAAGTTTTTGAACTTTGAGGAAGTCAAATTTTGTATATTTTCTGGAATTTTGTTGTAAAAACGTATACATCGCCCCAAGAATGAATTACTGACTCGCTGGAGTCGAGTAACTGGTACTACTAGATTGTGTATATTCCTAGTATTTACAGAATGAATATTTGTACAACTCCTTTAATTTTGTGTACGTACATTACATTTTCATAAATGTATTGAGAGGCCAAAATTAATATATTAATTTCCTTAAATTTTTGTCGGAGCGATTCTTTAGGTTTTAAAGCATAGATTGCTCTTATAGCCCTCTCCTGCAAAACAAATATAATTTCAGTGTCAGTCGTATGTCCCCATAGCAAAATACTACACGAAATTATGCTATGGCAATAGCATATATAATAAATAAAAAAAAAACAAATTTAGCTGTTTTCACACTGATAAGATTTCTAATCTTTTTTACAGCATATTCGGCAGAGCTAAGTCTGCTTGCTAATGATTTCTTATATTTACGCGAACACTACACATTGAATAAAACTATTTTTACGGATTTTATCGTGTTTAATTTACTATTTTAATTCCTGACGTTTCGTGTGCTTTACAGCAACCCATGGTCACGAAGGGGACTGAGATGTTTGACGTCCCGATGTCACAGTTATCCCGTCTACCTTCAGTTTTTTTAATATTAATTTTTGGTTCGATTTACGCAGAATGAACTTACAGTATCTTGAAGTCTAGCAGTGGTATGCTTGGGTTTGGATTTAATTTTGGTAATTATAGGATCCCAAGCAGATTGCAGCACCCATCTATCTTCTCTATTGAAATTAGGATGTTTTTTTTTATTTCAATAGCCTCGCGTATCATCCTTGGTAGGAATCGGTGTTCTTTTGCAAAGGATTTGTGGTCTATCAAATCTGATGTAATGGCGGGGACGATCTTGAACATGTTCACAGACTGCAGACTTCCCAGAGCGTCGGTGCTTCACGTCAGCTATATGTTCTTTCACGCGGGTTTTAATGGATTTTTTTATTTGTCCTATGTAAGAGAGACCACATTCGCAATCAAGCTCAGATGGTATGGATGCTATCGCGAGTTTTGTCATGATGTGTCTCAGAGCAATTCCTTTGGTAGGTGTGATAAAATACGCAAAGAGAAAGGGATTGTTTATCAGAAGCAATTTAGTAAAGCTGAGGACTCTATTATAGTAGTCGGATCATGTCACAGCTGACTCAATCAAGTAATGTGATTTCGTGTGCACTCGGCGAGCGTTATCCCGTGTACGGTGCGACTGCGGCGCTTTGATATTGAAATGAGCACTTCGATAATGGAAATTTTAAGCCTTTATTGTTTGTTGGTTCGCTTGTAAATCCCTAAAATAAATAAATAACGAGTTTGATCAAATTGGTTTTGATGTATATACGGAACTCTTTGTTTGAAGGATTTTCGATTTTATTTTTTAAACTGGGCATTGCTCAGCCAATTGAAAATTGTGAATATGAAACAGAAGTAATTAAAATAATTAAAAAGTAATAATTTTGTACAACTGACTTCAATATAAGTTATTAGTTATAACTCAAAAACTATTGGTCAGATCTTGTTTAAATGTATATGGGATCACATGAGAAGCACCAGCTTTCAAATCAAAAAAATCATCGAAATCGGTTCACCTAGAAAAAAGTTATGAGGTAACACATATAAAAAAACATGCACTTGAATTGAGTACCTCCTCCTTATTGAAGTCAGTAGAAACTACTACTAGAGATTATAAAGCGTCAAAGGTGTGCGAAGTTTTTGGCACTACAATCGTCAAATCGTCGGCCAGGTGTGGCGGAAGAAAGTTGTAAACAATGGAGAGTTTTCCTTACAGTGGGAGATTCCCATGGCTTTTACTGGTAGATGACGAAGCATCGCGGTGCACTGGGAGTGTAATAGAATCTGCTACCCCATATTATCCGTGTTATAAGAGGCGAAAGACGGGAGTAGATACATGGAGACAGAGCGAAATAAACAGGAGACGGACAGCTTCATCTTTCTGATAACAAATAAAAAATAACAAAAACTGCGGTTATCAACTCCAGGTGGTTTGGCTTCGGTAAGACATCGCAGTTGGCTATGTCTCAAGTGTAGCAACTATGCCATATATGCGACCTATGAGGCAATATATGGGAGAAGTTTATGCTCATCAGTGGATTTTGGTAGGTTTTAAGGATAATCATGATGAACATGATGATGATGGTGATGAAGGTATCGCCATTTACGTTCGTACTACCAAATTTCCCGCACCTCGGACGCTGCTGTCCGTAATTACATTGTTTTTATTGTATAATGCTGGTGTGTCCCATATGTTGAGTACCAGGGACTCTGTTAATTTTAATCATACCTTTCTATTTTAAACCATTTTAATCCTTATGGTATTTATCGGTGTTTTAATTCAAAATTAATATATATGTAGGTATCTATGGGCGACAGCGTTTATTTACCGTCAGGGTTGTTACGCTACCCCAATTTCATTAAATAAACAATAAATCTAAGCTCAATTAAGTCCTTGTTAAACGTATAATAATAATTGTGATAAATTACACTTATTGTCATGCCTTACACAGTGCTCGACTTATATAATACTAGTGAGGCCGGCAGACGTTGTCCTGTCCAGAAAACAAAACCTAGAGCTCGATGAGGGCATCCATGTTTTTTTCTGTCACCAGGGCGGTGCCACTAAAAAGTGAGGTAGGTATAATATTTGACAGATTTCATAGTGGCGAAGTTAATTTGTTCGGAAAATGTAAAAATTATTGTTTCTTTTTGTACTATTACTTATATTATATATTAATAACATTAAAAATAAATAAACCAAACCATAGATATTCATATAAGTAGAAAAATTAAAAAACAGTTAAAAATGTGCAAAAAACTAAAGAGCAAACCACTGAGGCATTGGTTTGTGTATTAATATAATACTCTAGAAACTCATAAACTTTAAAAAACAACAACTTGTAAATTAAATTAAATAATATATTATATAAATATATTCTACATTAAAATCGTAAAAATTCCTTAGCACAGTCCATTAAAAATCACAACAAACGTAGACACAAGATTTGTTTGGCTTTATTGTTATATGAATTTGCGGGGACTGACATGAGAACATTAAAATTACAGTAAGGGCATTGTGCAATGAATTACACCACACTACGTTTAGTGTCTGCGTGGTCAAAACATCTATTCCTAGAGACAAATGTGACGTTGAGACAAATGTGACAAATAATGTGAGATAATGTTATGTGAACAACAATATAATTGTTTTATTGTAGGAATTTATTTTCCGTAAAATATACAATATTATTACTATAATAAGGAAATTCATATTATCATACATACCTACTCCCCGTGAAATAGTGCCAAGAATGCTGTATGCGTTTCCTGAATGGCTATACTTAGCCTGTGAGCAAGAAAAGAACCAACAGCAACGACAAGTCGCGGTAACAATTCTTTAGAAACTTCACCGCAGCACAGAATAAATAATAGTACTACGTACAGAAGTTCAACTCTTTTGATGTTGACTGCTTGCCGACGTTTTAATAGCCTACATAGTTATTATTAATCAGATAAATCGTACACGCAAGCAAAATAAAACTTTATCGCTGCGCGCGATTGTCCGTATTACTTTGCATCTTTTCTCCTTACTACGTCACAACGGACTTTCTGTGGTTGCTAAGGGCTGTTAATATAGAGTAAAAAAATACATTGTGAAATGGTAAATTACTTAGGTAAAGTACCTATGCTGACTATAGTCGACCATATTATTTGCTAAGTGAGTTTTGTGATGTCCAACGCATGCAACTTGCAAGGCCATTCGTCGGGAATCGCGATGCTTGGTACGTATATGTAGATAGCGTAAACAACAAATAAACTAGAAACACGATTCCTAACAGAAATATGATCGTAATCTACTTAGTTGAAAATCTTTAATCTCGTTTTAATTTCAGTATCTTGTGCTAATATAACTTAAAATATTTTAATTACAAAGAAGAGTATAGGTATAGTAAGTAGGTACTTGGGTAGTGAAGTAAATTTCAACTAAGTTTTGTAATAAAGTACTTCGGTATTACTTCTGTAGTTAAATTATTACTTCATTATTTTTTCGCTATAAGTACCTATCTAACAAAAAAATTACATTTCATTATCCTTTGGTAACTCAAAAAATGATATATCTGAATCCATTTAATTGCTCATTAAGCATTCATCCCCGCAACAATTATAGTAGGAACGACGTTTTGCCATTATAATTTATCAAATAGATAAGTAATATACAACATAATATATATTATTCTTAAATTACGTTAAAACTTTTATCCTACAATTAAATATACTAAAAACTAAATAAAAACTATTTCACGAGTATTTCAAAAAGTATTTACAAAAAATTATTTACGTAAACAGCGTAAAAAAAAAATTAACATTCAATCGTATAGAGCGCTAGCCCCGACTGCGATCTACCCCTGGGGCAGCTCGCGATTGTAGGTAATTATTTCACACAGGTAGCAACAATGACAGAGGCCTGCCTATACCACAGAATAAATAATAGTACTAAGTACCTATACTCACTACAACAAATGGCACAAATATGTAGGCATCTCTCAGAGACTCATACTTGCTACAATTAGTTCACCCGCTTTTGATGCCGCCTGTTAAGAGCCTGATGTATTTTGTAAGATAATATTTTATTTATTTATATTGCATATAGTCTGCCATTGACTGTGTAGTGGCGGTGTAAGAATAAACATACCGTCCTGAGGGTATCGTAAGGTAGGGGGAAACAAACCAGCAGATGGGCAGCAGCATCTTCCTAAAACAACTAAAAACGCCTGCCAAGCGTGGCAACTATGGCAACTATCCCCCATATGAATAAAATTTTTAGGGACATGTTCAGCAGTGGAATTTTAATAGACTGTAACGCTAACGGCTACATGATAGGTGAGAATCGTCCCAGACCCCACATTAGGATTCCCTCTGAAATCAGACTTGCTTATTTTTTTTAACTGTGATACGTCTATTGACAGAGGATGCTAAATTAATTTTTGAAAGCTGTTGGAATTGCAAGTGCACTGCATTGTATTGTGCATTTGTATCGCTTACCCGATAGGGATGTGAAAATGAATGTGCTAACTACATCTGCATTCGGTTGCAGCCCGTTTTAACCGACTTCCAAAAGGAGGAGGTACTCAATTCAACAGTAAGTTTTTTACGTTTTTTACCTCATATCTTTTTTTCTAGGTGAACCCATTTTGATGATTCTTTTGTTTTTTGAAAGTTGTTGCTTCTCATGTGGGCCCATATTAATTTTATCAAGGTCTGACCAGTTTGAGTTTTGTTGAGTATCTTGAGTTAGTTTGAGTTATTTTTGAATTATCCTTAATAATTTATATTGAAGTCTGTTGTACAATTTTTTTAATTTTACCACTTGTTATAAAACTGAAGCAATAAACGAACATACAGTCCACCTGGTGGTAAGCGGCTTCTGCCAGTCCATGGACCACTGTAGCCAACTTCAAAGAAAGGAGGCTACAGTTGCGTTGTTAATTCTGAGGAATGTGGCGGAATACCTTACAGTCTGAAATGATACCGGATCTCTATACTATAATCCGAATAGACCGGAAAGAGAGATCAGATGCAGGACCAAAGGTGTTATGTTTTTTTTTTACTTATTATAAGCCAGTGCTTGACCACAATCCCACCTGGCGGTATTTGGTGATGCAGCCTTAGATGGTAAATCGAACTGTCTTAGTGTAACAAAAGCCTATTCACTCTTACCTTGAAGATCCCCAGATTGTATTCGGACGGAAAGATAGACGCCAGCGAATTATTCCCCTCCTTTGTTGCACGCGTTTGCTTTGTTTCATCAGTTTTAAGTGATTTCCGAGGCACGGAGGCCTGACCCGGGCTCGACCAGAGATTTGAACCCGGGATCACATGTTCCGTAGTCAAGCTTAAGATCACCCATGTTCAACCAATTCGTTAGATAAAATGCTGACTAGAGTCCCTTACCGATTCTGCCACTCACTTCTGCAGCATAAATGTGCTTTGTCAATCTCTTTCCCCATTCATTCATTCTGCGTGTCTATGTCCTCGTGATCATGTTACCAAGTATTATGATAATTACAAGACAGTAAAACAATAACATCACTAACGAGGTACAATACCATCGTAAACCCCATCCAGATGTCTGTTTAAAATTAATGATACATTAACGATTAGACCTTGATAATACGCAGTGTTATATGCTGCGATTAATCTCGTTAACTGCTCCTAGCACAAGCATTTTCAACCGTGTTGAAGTGATTAACGAGAACACTAGTTATTTATTATGTATTTATTATGTACTAGGTCAAATTGCCCTGTACATAATAAATACACATCTTTCGCATCAAACTTAAAGCATTATGAAGCTTATAAAACCATATTTGACCTGCGAATTCGAATAAAGATAAAAACGGGTTAACTGCAAAAACACTTTAGAAGGTAATATACTAAAAAAAAAACTAAATTTAAAATTTAAAAAAGTTTCGTACCTATTAGATAACATTTCTGTAACTTGTATACTCAATAACTGTTATTATTAATTGGTAATATCATAAGAATTAACCCCAAATGATATTCATTGTCATGCATATATTTTTTAAATTAAACAATATAACATCATTTAAAACAAGATCGAAGACATAATGTCATTTGGGACCAGTTGTAGAATATATTGGTACCGTCGTTGCGTATAAAATTAGGCTTAATGGAACAATTTATGAAAGCTCTGGATCAAAATTCTGATGCTTTCGAATATTTGAAGGTACTCTTTCCTAAATTATCTGAAGCTAAAGTAAAAGCGGGTATATTCGTCGAACAAATAAAAATATAAATAATGAAAAGTGATGAATTCACACAATTACGCAATACCAATGAAAAACAAGCCTGAAACAATCTTAAATAAATAGTTAATGATTTCTTCGGATACAACAGAGTTGACAATTATCAAGAATTGATTAACTATGCTTGAATGTTTTAAAATTATGGGCTGCAGAATATCCCATAAATATTATATGCTATATGTTCATGGTTTTGGTATCAAATATAGCCTAGAACACTTTTGACATTACTCACTACCTGTCGTTAGTTTTTTGTATGTTCATTACAATCGGTTCAGCCATTCCGACGATTAGCCTGGTCAGACAGACAAACAGACAGACCGACAGATACATTTTAATAATAGTTATTCATAACTTAGTTGCATGCAAAACCCCCTTACCATCTAATTTTTTTATAGCTAATATTTATGGATGATAATAACCCCCGAAAATGAAGTGGTCGCTACCAAGCTTTTCTAATTTTTAAGTTGTTAATTGTGTAACATACATGATTGTAAGCTGTTATTTAAAAAAAAAGTCCCGCTGGGTTTCTTGCTGGTTCTTCCCAGGACAGAGGTTTTTTTTGAACCAGTGGTAATTAAACAAAAGAGTGACTTTCAATAAGTATTATTTATAGTCTATATTGAATAAAAGAGTTTCTGTTTCTGTTTCAGATGTAGGCCTGAAGGTACAATAAAAAGTCGTTAGGAACCTCTGACGTGGGAAAAGGAAAGTTACATCTTTTATAAGTCCAGGTAATGTTGTTTTCTTAACACAAATTCGTAGGATTTGAGCTCGGCATATTTTCATGGATCATCCCGTCATGGGTTTGTGATTGTAATTGATTTTAATTGTGATCTAGGTATAGCGGTCTAGGCTATATTTTAACCAAAAAACTTAGATATTTTCAAAGAAAATGAAAAATGATAATATAAATAGTTAATTAATTAATCTTCGAAAATTCTTAAATGTAGATAACGCCACATTAATAGATCTTAACCAGGCAAAGCCGGGGAAGTTTGCTAGTGTTAAATATGTATAGTTCTTCTATGCGTTGCTTTTGATAAGACTATATATAATAGTGCGTACATTACATAGCATGCGAAGACACCATTATTTTATAATTGTGTATTCTACGACGCAATATAACGCTACATTACATCTTTGTACGTGGGTGGACCGTCTATTTCCAAACAGATAAAGCGATGTCGGACAATTCCAGAAATATTTGTTGCGTGCAATGTCATTTAGATAGTTTAACCACCGTTGAATATATGCCTCCTCCATAGGTTAGGGATATTTGGAATAGTTGCCACAAATGCTAGTTTTAAATGTTTTTGTTGTAGTTAAGAAGACGCTGCATTCTATCACCTGGTTTGTTTATCTCTCTGTCGAGACTCTTCTCGACAAATCCCCATTATATAATTCTCTTTTTTATAGAATAAGGATTGAGTCATCACTTGTTACAAATTATTTCAAATTCAAATTCATTCTATTCTTTTGCGATATATGGGTTACAATAGGTCTTAGTAATTTAACAAAAATACAGCCATATTCTACCTTCCGGTGCGCAAACTACTTAAATACAAGATTTTTTAAATAATTTAAATGGAAAATTCTAATAATTAATTTAACATAATATAACCATCTTTGTGTATTTCCTACTAACACATTAATAATTCACTAAATAATGATATAATAAATGTACTAATTAAAATTGATCACAAACTACACCTAATGGTAAGTGGATGCAGTGGCCCATTGAGCTTTACATCTATCCTCGCTTAAAAATTGAAATGTAGATACGTTGTTACTCCTGACGACTAACTGAAAGCGTGTTCTCGTAATTAGCTGCTGCATGGCTCTAAAACATTTAAAAACATATAACTAGAATGATTATTTCTCTCACCATTATTATATTTCATTCATTCATTAATTTCTGCCCACCAAAAATTCCCTGCTAAACAAAGGCCTCCCGCACTGATTACCTCATAGGGTAGGGGGGTTAGGAACCGCAGCTTTGTTATTATTTTGAGTTGTAATCAGGAAGATTCTGCTGGCTATCACCCGTTTCCCTCTTACAACACCCACGGGATAGTTCGGATTCTCTTTCACAGCTATTACACGGCGTAAGATTTATAATATCAACACTTAAATTTCCTTCCAATTTAAATTTTAAATCCCTTACGTTTCGCTGTATAATTTGAGTAGGTGATAAATATGTTTACATTCACTAATGTTTACGTAAAGACGTATAACGGTCGCGGGAGCTTGTAACCTTCGGTCAACGTATTCCTTGATATTTGTTTTTATTTTGACCGCTTTACGTATTTTTGTGTATTCTCCTATGTAACCTTTTTGTTATTGAAAAATTTTCCAAATAATCTTTAATTTTACCTCATGAATTGAATAAACAAATAATTATACTAAAGATTCTTGATTTTTCAAGTTTAATCAAATACATCTCAAATCGTTAATTACATTTCTTGTCGGATGACGTATTATCAAAATAGCATGTTTCGAATTAATTTTTTTAAATATTTGAATTAAGAATTTAAAAAGTGGTTAATAAAGAAAGACCATAATATGGTACTATATTATAGTGGCGGTGTAAGAATTTCTACTACCCAATAACGTATGTTTCGTTAGAGGCGACAGAGGGAAACAAATCAGGAAATGGGCAGCAGCTTCTTACTAATAAAGAATAAAATTAAAAAAAACTACGGTTGCCAACCCGCTTGCCAAGCGTGGCAACTATGGTACATATCCCCCTTATGAGGCAATCTATGTGGGAGGTCTATGTTCAGCAGGGGACTTTAATAGGCTATAATGGTAATAAAGAATAAGAAGATTCTTTTTTTTATAGGATAGGGTGACAACCGAGCACACAGTCCACCTGATGGTAAGTGGTTGCTGTGTTATTATTTAAATCACCGTTTGTCTGTTTAGTTTTATGCCGTTTTCTAGTTGCGGTAGGTTTTACGTTATATGATGCGCTAAAAATTCTATGAACTTAACTTCTGTTTTCGCTGCATCTATTGTGAATGCACCTTGAATGGCTTTACTGGGGAGTGCATTGAAAGCTTGTTAAATATTTTATGCATATTTTAAAATAGAGTATTTGCTATAGTGGATATTAAATCTACCTGCTGCTGTAGCACATTTATATTTTTAGTTTGTGTTAATGTAGAGCGGTCTCTTACTAGGTGGAGTCACGATGGTAAGACATGCAGGAAGTCGATTGATTCAGGTATTTCAGAAAATATAAATATGATGATGATAAAAATACGCAAGTGTGTGGTGGCAGCGTACAATGGGAGACAGCAGTACAGTCCAGCAGTGGAATTATATAGAACAGTAAAGGTAGATGCCATCAGATTTTCCTGGCATGTTGGGACTGATGAGATTTATTTATTTATTTAGTCTTAATTATATTCCTCAAAACAAAAGAATACAAAGGGCGGACTTAATGTCTTGAGGCATTCTCTACCAGTCAACCTATAGAGCGGGGAAAATTTGATGTAGGTGTGGCAATATAGAACAAAAGACCAAATAAAAATGATATAACTATACAAATGTAATCTATACATAGATGTATGCAAATATATTTATATATTTGTATTTTTTTTATAGGAGATGGGGGAGATGCGGTCGACACTTTCCACCAGGCCGCAGGCTCAAACGACCCTCCATTTCTTTTTTTTTATTGGAGAGGGGGCAAACGAGCATGCGGCTCACCTGATGGTAAGTGACTACTGCCGCCCATGAACAACTGCAACACAAGGGGAACTAGGGGAATTACAGATGCGTTGCCGGCCTTTTAAAAAGAAATAGGCTCTTTTCTTGAAGGTCCCTAAGTCATATCGGTCCGGAAAAATCGCTGGTGGTAAACTATTCCACAAGGAAGTTGTGCGAGGAAGAAAACATCTTCTAAATCGCACAGTGGTGGACCGCCAATCATCCAGATGGTGTGGATGGTATCGGGAGTTCTGCCGCGATGTGCGTTCGTGAAATTTGGCAAATTTTATTTGTATACAAATATATTTATATATATTTGAACACATGTATACATATATGTACAGGTTTTTTTTAATAATTTATGGTTGTGTATGCACACACAAGGAAAAAAAGGTTCTCAAGTGGCAGTCTCGGTGGGCGAAGTGTAGGGCGACTCTCCACTAGATGGAGTGACTACTGGTAAGACATGCAGGAAGTCGACGGATGCAGGCGGCTCAGAACCGTGCTTTGTGACATTCTTTGGGGGACATTCGTGACATTCCTTCGGTAGTGAACTTCTGAAGGGTTGTAATGATGATGCACACACGTGCATTCGGTGTCGGTATAAATTTGCAATTTCAGATTGTAAAATCAAAAAGTAAACGTTTCTTAATAAGAATTACTAATTTTAGAAATATCAAATAAGAAAATTGTCCCCCTTAATGCAATTATGGGTATTCATAAATGTTACTTTTTCCTAAAAATGGTTTAATATTATTGCATTTAAAAACTTAAGCGTTTTATATAAGAAACTGTCTCTTTGTAGTGCATTACGTGTGCACTACGTGCATTCTAATTAATTTTGTAACCTAGTCACATCTCTCCTCTAGTCTATCTCACCTCTTGTAGAAGAGCTTGTGAATTTACGTACGTTGAAACGAAACATTGAATGTTTTGTTTTAAAATACAAATTTTAATGTAAATTAAGGTAATATTCGCATACTGTAAATCAATGATAAAAAATACGTTGGTTAAATTTGTATCGTATGATTTGTCATCATCATCATAAAAGTCCACTGCTGAACATAGTTCTCCCCAATAATACTGATAGGAGGATATTTGCCATTTTTCCTACGCTAGGCTGGCGGGTTGGCAACAGAAGTTTTTATTATTATATTTAGCTGTAATTTCAAAGATGCTACTGCCCTTCTCCAGTTTAAGTTTATATTTTAAAAATAAAATTGTGTAGAATTAATGGGCATACTTAAAAAAAAAAGAATATTAGAATTTCTGTTAACACTACTTATATTTCCGCGAAATGACTAGTATTTTTTTATAGGGTACAGGTGGCACACAGTCCACCTGATGGTAAGTGGTTGCTGTAGTCCATAGACATCTTCATCTATCCTCGATTACAAATCAAAATGCAGATCCGTTGTCACCCGTGAGGACTAAGATAGAATGTTTCGTTTTCAATAAAAAGGGTTTCTACACTCACCATACGAAACACAGCAGCATTAAGCTGCTATTTATTCAGCTTATGGGCAGTTGTAACTAACTACAGTTAAATTTTTTATTCATTGAAATTCGCGACAACTTCTTACAGAGTTTGATTATCCTGGCTCTTTTATCCAAACGAAAAGAGGTAGTAATAACGTACCATAATGTAGCTGAAGCTGAGCTTACGCTGCCACGACTACAATACATAGAATGAAACAGAAACAGAAACTTTTTTATTCAATATAGAATAATAATACTTATTGAAAGTCACTCTTTTGTTTAATTACGACTGGTTTGAAAAAACCTCTGTCCTGGGAAGAAATAGCAAGAAACCCAGTGGGACTGTTTTTTAAAATAAAAGCTTCCCGTTCATGTACATATGTTACACAATTAACCACACAAAATAAATTAGAAATAGCTTGGTAGCGACCACCTCATTCCTAGGGGATATTATCATCAATAAATTCCTTAATATTATAATAACCTTTTTTATACAAACTTTATTTAATAAAGTTTTTGAACTTTGAGCAAGTCAAATTTTGTACAATTTCTGGGATTTTGTTGTAAAAGCGTATAACATCGCCCCAAGAATGAATTACTAACTGGTACTACTAGCTTGTGCCTGTTCCTAGTATTTACAGAATGAATATCACTTATTTTTTTATATAACTACCTTTATTTTTGTGTACGTACATTACATTTTTATAAATGTATTGAGAGTTCAAAGTTAATATATTAATTTCCTTAAATTTGTATCGGAGCGACTCTTTAGGTTTTAAATCATAGATTGCTCTTATGGCCCTCTTCTGGAAAACAAACATAATTTCAGTGTCAGTCGCGTGTCGCCATAGCGAAATACCATACGACATTATGCTATCGAAATAGCTAAAGTAAACAAGTCTAGCTGTTTCCACACTAGTAAGGTTTCTAATCTTTTTTACAGCACATGCTGAAGAATTAAGTCTGCTTGCTAATTTTGATATATGGGGGCTGCATTGAAGCTTTGCGAATAGTGTTATTCCAAGAAAAATGGTGGTATCGACAAGAGTCTGTTCCTCCCCATTTAATATTACTACATTATTATTCAAATGTTTGACATTTGGAGGCATGAATTTCATACATTTCGTTTTAGTGCCATTTAAATGCAAGTTATTAAGATTAAATCAATTTACTCATTTAGATATAGCATTATTTATTCGTCATAATTTAATTATTGTCGTTTTGATATGAAAATTAATGAAGTGTCATCAGCAAATAATACTATATTAAGGTTTTTCCCTATCTTGTAAGGTAAATCATTAATATATACAAGAAAAGAGAAAGGGGCCAAGATTTGAGCCTTGAGGCAAGCCCATTTGTACTATCGACCCGGAAGAGCTCATACTATTAATAAAACTCTTTGCGTTCTGTTACTTAAATATTAAACAATTAACTTAAGAGTTACTTCTTACGCCGTAGTGTTGTAATTTCCTGATTAATGTTTTATGGTGAATACAATCGAAGGCTTTGGATAGGTCACAGATTAAATCCAAAGCATCCTGTGAATTCTCCCATGCATTGAAAATATATTTAATCAGCTCTACACCAGCATTAGTTGTTGAAGCGACCCCTTGTGAAACCGAATATATTTTTATAAAGTAAATTATTAGCATTAAAAAAATAAACATATGATAAGAAAATCTAAAAATGAACTTAAAATATATATATATATATGTTACGGCCTACGGCTGCTCCCTTAAAGGTTCAGATCCTCAGGGGCCCATGAGCTGAAGACCTCCCGAGCAGACGTAGGTCGAGCCTCAATGTGGCCACGTGGAAATTCCTAATTACATTAAAATATATGGGGGAGCGTTATACTACGGCCAGTCGACCGGAAGGAATTTGGATGAAGCTTACTTACCTATCCAAGGCGACTGGTCCCTCCGGAGTCGGTCAGGTCGCATGTGGTTGTGTAGTGCAAGGGAAAGAATGGTGATGTGGTGTGTATCTGGGTGTGACTGATGGTGATTGAGCCTAGACCTTGGCCGTCGGCAGCAGCCCGAGCGTCGACACCGCTCCAACTTGAGGGGGCCTTTCGAGGTTATCCACAGTCACTTTCTTCTTTCGTCACGTTGACAGTCAATTAACTCTATCGTACGATTTACTAACTTACAGAAGCCACTAACTATCGCTGGTTATAAGGTTAACACACAAAACGCACACGGAGTTTACAGTTTATTAAAGGTCACTACCGTTTCGCGTCGCAACAGTTAATTCTAGAATATTAGAGGCCGCACTAGCTAATATTGCCTAATGCACTTATGCAGATTCTGAGTCAAACACAATGAGTCCCTGGGAAGCTCTCCAGCAGGAATGCGCGTCACAATGATAGACCGTATATTTACTGGCCGCGCCGAATTATTCCGAGTTCTCTAACAGAATACAGCGTGCCAATCGTTAGCACCGCTTATGGACGACTCCCTTTGGGCGTTTTACGCACGACCGAATGTCAAACCGGTATGACACTGAGCCGCACGCCCTCTCGCGTTCGTTCCTTGAAAGTGTTTGGCGCGAACAAACCCCCGTCCCGGACATAAGGATTTAGGTCCGCGAGCAAACCGGTCAGCGGGACAAGGTCGCGAAGGCAAGTTGCAAGACCGAATCTACAACCAAACTAGGCCACCTTAGGCACCCCATCAGATCTTGCAACCCTAACCAGCGCCTCAGAAAATAGCCCTAATGTGGCAAGTCGGAGGGTCAGCCTCCACTGGATGCACCTCCTGGGCATCGCAGCACTTTAACAAGTCCTGTACTGGACAGAAGTCCGACGACCTCTTTCAAAACCTATCTGTGCCCCTACGATTAGTTCCTCCTAAGCTTCAGTGCAGAGAGCACCCACAAATTCCGCATGAACGTCGTCTGTGGAGAGCCGATCGAAACGCACAGATAGTCCCTAGTATGAAGTTTCAACAAGTAGGCCTAGCCAGGCCACCCACCATATTATCATTTACTAAAATAGTGCGGCAGCTGATTTCAATCTGATAATCTACAAAACTAGCTAGCCTGTTAGGCAAGTAGTCCTATGCTCATATTTCAACTAATTTTTCAAAAGCATCAATGTTCAACTACAGAATTAATTCAACCAAATTAATCACCGATGCGCATAGGTCAACTTGCAAATTAAACAAAACAATAACGTAAGGGACAGCCCTACTTCTTCGCAAAGCAAAATGATTAAACACTATCTATCTATATGTTACATAATTTTTCAAATAGTGCGCCATTCAATTTCAAATGAATTCAAATTTTCCTTTCAGCAAACAGACGCAACAATCAAATACAGTGATTAAATATATGTACAAAACACATGCAGTAGCATTTAAAAGAGTAGATTAAATTCAATTCTTTTAATTTAAACCGCTACAAATAGGAAAATTTCGCGGAAAGCCCAAAGCAATTTTTAATTTTAATTCAAGTATTTTTTGACTAAGTGCTCGACCAAACCAAATCTAATACCCCTTGACAGCGTGATTCAACGCTCCAGAGGGGCCCTAATCTTCCCACCACCAAGGGGAGGCCACATGGCGTGAACCCGAGATCGCTAACAGTCGCCACTCGGGTTGTACGCCTTCACTGAGGCCGTCGGCAACAGAACATTTTGACAAGTGGACTGTTGACGGCTTAAGGCTCAGTGGAGGTGGCCGTGGTGGGAGCTAAGGCGGCAGCTAGCCAGGGCCGCCTCCATCAAATGGGGAACAGTGGTACACCAGTCGCGGCCACTCAGCTAACGGGAGTGAGAAGGGTCCAGCGGACCGATGAGTGGCCGTGAAGTTCCTCTCCACACGCTTAGGGGGGGTGATGACACCCCCGCCCCTGGGGGAATTACCCGCCGACTGGTCGGGGGAGGGACCCCTTTCAAACTTAGGGGCCTGATGGCTGGCCGGCGGGCGCCAAGAGTCGCCCGGCAGAGGGCGTGGCTGAGCGCCCCCGCCCGTGGGGGTCGAGGGCCTGGCAGAGCCCCGAGAGGAGACGCCGTTCGCACTCAGGCACAAAACGACATGATGATTGCCCTGGCAATGCAGACAGGGCTGCCGATGCGGACAGTCTCGCTGGAGGTGTCCTCCCAGACATGAACAGCACCAGCGGCGCTCCTTGGCGATAGTTCGCCTCGCCGAAAACGGCTTACCTAATAATTTCGGGCACGACGTTACCCGGTGATCAGATGCTCGACAAAAGGAGCAGGGTGGGGTTGACGACGACTTGCCTGGCGGGTTCAGCCTCTCACTGGGTACGTCTCGTAAGTCGTCAACGGTGCCCGCCACGTTCTCGATCTGCCGGCACTGCTCCTCCAAAAACCGCAGCAGGTCATAGAAGGGCGGAATATAGGAGGCCTCGTCCCCGCCGTACCTCTCCTCAAAATGGATTCGAAGGTCGAGAGGTAGACGGGACAGCACGATGCGGAGCAACAAAAAAGCCCATTCGCCCACTGGTAAACCCAGCCGCCTCAACGTATCACAGGCCACCAAGACTGGATCCAACAGGTCCCGACGTAGTCTGGCCCGGTCACTAAGCAGCGGGAGGCTTAGAAGCTGCTTAACCTGTTCGTCCGCAATTCGCCGGACGTTGGCGTATCTTCTGGCTAGGAGGTCCCGAGCAGTCTGGTAGGCGTCGTCCGACAATCTCAAGTGGCCGACGACGCCCACGGCCTCCCCCTCCAGTGAGGCCAGGAGGTACGCCATCTTTTGGCTCGGGGTCAGGTCACTCCGGGCGTCCACTAGGCTGTCGAAAAGACCAACGAAGGTCAGCCATTCGGAATGGACCCCGGAGAACTTTGGCAGGTCCAGAGTTGGGAGTCGTCCCAACAGCTCTGGCTGAAGCTGCTTCAGAGAGGACTCGGACAGGTCACTCATCCGAGCTTCACGCGCTTCCTCGGCATACCTGCCTTCAGCCTCGATCAACTCGTCCGTGAGCCACAAGAACTGCTCATAGTCCGCGAAGCAGGAGTCCAGGGCTCCCTTCTCCACATCCAAATCCTCGAGCTCAGCGTAAGCCTCCTCCACTGCGACCCTTCGAGCATCCACCTGCTCGAACTGCTTCATCAAGTTATGGACCCTATCCGGTCGACCTATCAAAGCATGGGCGCTTGTGGCCCAGCGTAGCTCAGTCCGCAAACAACGGATCAGTAGCTTGGGCGATGTCATCACTATTAAATGCAAAATTACGACGCGGCTTGAGCACAGACTACAAAGATAACAAACAAAAAATACAACAAAAATTAACAGTTAATAAATGCAGTTCCTATCAAATCGCGTTGAATAGAAATTACACAAATACGAATTACTACGTATCAACCAAATACAAGTTAGCACAAAAGAAAGACACAAATCAAATTGACAAATAACAAATACTAGTGCGATCAAATCAAGTTAAATTCAAATTGCGCAAATACAATTACTACTCTTTAGTTCAAATACAAATTACAATACAAATGAAGATACACATCACGGTCGATCAACAAAAAATGCCTAGCTCGGAAATCGACCCTTCGATAAGTAATCCACTACAACTATCCGGCAACGATAATTAACCGATTACGTAAAAATAACCATCTACCTACATGACGTATATCTCTAGAAAACTCCCGCTTGCGCAACCTAGGGCGCGGCTTTTCAAATCTACCCACTAACGAAAAAAAGGCAAGCAACAAAGAACCAAGGGAAATAATTCTATTATTACGTACAAAAAAATATTTTTACGTATTACGGACGGGCGTGATTGTAGATACAAATTAAACCAATCAAACCAACGCTCCCTGCCACCAGAATTGCTTAATGTTTATCAAACACTATGGTCGGGATCGACCGGGAATCGAACCCGGAACCGCGCTCTGCTACCAGATTGTTACGGCCTACGGCTGCTCCCTTAAAGGTTCAGATCCTCAGGGGCCCATGAGCTGAAGACCTCCCGAGCAGACGTAGGTCGAGCCTCAATGTGGCCACGTGGAAATTCCTAATTACATTAAAATATATGGGGGAGCGTTATACTACGGCCAGTCGACCGGAAGGAATTTGGATGAAGCTTACTTACCTATCCAAGGCGACTGGTCCCTCCGGAGTCGGTCAGGTCGCATGTGGTTGTGTAGTGCAAGGGAAAGAATGGTGATGTGGTGTGTATCTGGGTGTGACTGATGGTGATTGAGCCTAGACCTTGGCCGTCGGCAGCAGCCCGAGCGTCGACACCGCTCCAACTTGAGGGGGCCTTTCGAGGTTATCCACAGTCACTTTCTTCTTTCGTCACGTTGACAGTCAATTAACTCTATCGTACGATTTACTAACTTACAGAAGCCACTAACTATCGCTGGTTATAAGGTTAACACACAAAACGCACACGGAGTTTACAGTTTATTAAAGGTCACTACCGTTTCGCGTCGCAACAGTTAATTCTAGAATATTAGAGGCCGCACTAGCTAATATTGCCTAATGCACTTATGCAGATTCTGAGTCAAACACAATGAGTCCCTGGGAAGCTCTCCAGCAGGAATGCGCGTCACAATGATAGACCGTATATTTACTGGCCGCGCCGAATTATTCCGAGTTCTCTAACAGAATACAGCGTGCCAATCGTTAGCACCGCTTATGGACGACTCCCTTTGGGCGTTTTACGCACGACCGAATGTCAAACCGGTATGACACTGAGCCGCACGCCCTCTCGCGTTCGTTCCTTGAAAGTGTTTGGCGCGAACAATATATATATATATATTATAAAAAAATAAACATTTGATTAAGAATAATTTCTTCAAAAATTTTACGAAGTCTTGGAGGTACAGAAATACGGTCTAAAATTTGCGGGGTCTAATTTACTACCAGATTTATATAAAGGTATTATTTTACTATGCTCCATTAAATCAGGAAACACACCAGATTCTATACTAGTATTAAAAATAATAACTAGTTGGGGCGCGATTACATATATTATAGACGTAATAACATTAACGGAAATGCCCCACAGATCTGCAGTTTTTTTAATATTAATAGTTTTACAATATTTTACAATATCTTTTGATGATATTTTATGAAATGTCAAATTCTTTGTACACGCATTTATATTTTGTTTGACATGATGCGTCAGTCGTGAAAGATTTTATGATTTAATTAAAGAAATATTACACAACAGTATTCGTTTTGATGAACTTTTTAATTTTAGTTCAGTTTCAGTTTTATTATCCAAAACTATTACAAATACAAAAGTATCTAATTCGAAACCCTTTTACATGTTGATAGGACTAAAATACTCTTTATTATTGTAGAGTACGTAGCTGTCGTGGACGCCGTGTTGTGTTCAATTAATTACCAATTTTTACGGGAGAATGGACGTGGAGATTATAGGTATTAACAAACCACCTGTGTTGACAGCGAATAGATCCCTGCAAAATGAACGCCGAGTGAAAGCTACGTAATAATAACCCGTTTCCTTTCACAACGGTTGTAGAGGTTCAATGATTTTCCTAGTCATACGGATTGAGAGGTAGATGAAAACGTATTTTATTTTATAAATAATAATAATAATAATAATTTATTTATTGTCAAGTGACAAGGATACATTATTTTATCAAACATGTTACAAACCAAATTAAAAAAATATCACAGTTAATTGTAAAAGAAATCTTAAATAAATTAAAACAAAATGAAAAACAAAATAAAAAATAATAATCCTTTTATCAAATTAGTGAGAAATAGTGAGGTAAAGAATTTTATAATCGATTTTAAGTTTTTTTTTATAGGATAGGGTGACAAACGAGCACACAGTCCACCTGATGGTAAGTGGTTGCTATGGCCCATAGACATCTACATTTATCCTCGTTTGCGAATCAAAATGCAGATGCGTTGCCATCCATGAGGACTAAGATGGAATGCCTCGTTTCCAGTAAAAAGGGTCTCCGGTTTTCTACACTCACCATACGAAACACAGCAGTCTTAAGCTGCTATTTGACGCTAGTATTCTGAGAGAGCGTGGTCCTTCCCCGGTTGAGCCGACCCATTCGTGCTACAATTATACCACCAATATAGCTCCAGCATGGCTCTACCACGTATAAGCTCGCAATAGAAGTGTAAAACTTTCTTTTATCCCTTGATGTGAGGTATTGCATCATAGTCGTCCGAGGTGACAAAGCATCAGTAGCCTCCTTTGTTTGATGTTGGTTGCATGTCTATGGACTGCAGCAGCCACTTACAATCAGGTGGACTGGAAGGTCGTTTGTCACTTCAGTATTATGAAAAAAATTGTAATCAGAGTATTTGGAGCGACTATTACATTGCGGGTTCTTAATCTGTCTAAATCTCAGTAGGAGCCAGTATTTACGCAATAACACATATTTTCATTAGCATTCATATTATATTCAGTAGTAGATATAATAATATAATATAAAATACTCGTAGTAATAGAAACTTCTCTCATGTCATTGTAATCGCTTTGGCGTAAATATATTTTTTAGATTTTATAAAAGCATATAATGTTTTTTATTTCTCTGACATACATTTTTCCTAACGATGTAATTTCACCGTCAAGTACGTGGTAAATTAAGAGTTAAAATTGAAATTGATAGTTTCAGTGGTGGCTGCACCAGGAATTAAAGAAAAACCAAACCAGAAATAATATTTTTTTTTTACTAATTTTGTTGAATTTCGTATGTTTGAAAAATGTATCTTTGTTTAACCTAAAATGCCATATGTTGTTAAAGTTCGTTTATTCTACGACGCAATATAATGCTAGGTTTTTTTTCTGCGTAGGCAGATCTCTATTTTCGGCCAATTAAAAATATGATACCAGATAATTTAAGAAATATTTGTTACTTGCAATGGTACAGATATTGCATTGCATATTTCTTTGATTTTGTTTATTTATTCTTCTTAATATATCTTTATTTTGTATTCCAATTATTTTCGAAAATGTTCAACGGATTGACAAATCCGTAGAAGTAGATCGCGCGTCATTGAAAAAATTAGTGTAGTGGTTGTACACAAATTTACAATAATACGGGAAGTATTTACGAGTATGTAGGCCTTGCCTGAACGTCTTTGCGCGTTCTGAATTATTATTTGTTTATTTAGTACATCTGAAAAATAGTAATTTATTCATACCATCTAGACTTTCTAGACCATCTGCGTGCTAGGCGGACCATCAATACGATTTAATAGAAGTTTTCTACCTTGCACAACTTCATTCCGGAATCGGCTATAACCGGCGAATTTCCCGGACCGATACAACTAATTTTTTAAATTAACTCCAAGGCCAACAATGCATCTGCAATTCCTCTCTTTTTATAAAATAATGATGACAAACGATCACAAAGTCCACCTGATGGTAAGTGGATGCTGTGGTTCATATAAATCTACATTTATTCTCGATTAAGAATGAAAATGCAAATGTGTTGTCACCCCTGAAGACTAAGATGGAATGCCTCGTTTCTAGTAAAAAGTGTGTCCGGTTTTCTACAATTACCATACAAAACACATCAGCATTAAGCTGCTATTATACGCTGGTAATCTGTGAGAGCATGGTCTACAACCATAAATCGTCTTTTCTTGGAGTTTGGCGGTAGTCACCAACTAAGGTCAGACAAGAGTCAGGTAAGACACATGAGCGTTTGTCCCCGTTTCTATACCAAAATACTAAGGAAATAAGTCTAATTGTTACGTAAAAATGTTTCAAATCCATGTTAAGGAATCCAAAGTTTGGAAAAAAAATTAAGTGCTGTTTGACAACATACTCGGCAGTTAAAGAAAACAACAAAACAGAATTAAAGATGCTTCAAATGACAAAACAAGCTTAAGCGTTGACTTGCCCCATGAAAAATTATAATCGCGCATAATGAATAATAAATGGTATTCTGATATAACTGAAATAATTGGTCTCATCTATATACTTATATAGTTTTATTCTAGCTTTAAATCTACAACAGGCCTCTTGTAATATGCTGAATGGTTGATTGAAAATCCACTGTTTATTAAATGATTTATAACTTTAGCAGATGTAACTCTTTATAATTTACTTCATAATCACATGTTTTGGCTTACAGTTTAGTACTTAATCATTTAATAAGAAACTTTTACCTCTACAACTGTAAACTGTATTGTGTTAATAAATAAAATAAATAATAATAATCCTAATACGGGGAAACCGAGGGTTTTGTCTGTGCAATACAGGATCAGATTATTAAGACCAACAACTATCGGAGATACATCCTAAGGGATGGCACCGTTGACATTTGTTGAGCTTGTCGCCATCCTGGTGAATCACTTAGGCATGTCATCTCCGGTTGTTCGGCGCTTTCTAACTCTGAGTACTTGCATAGGCACAACCTAGTAGCCAGGATTCTACACCAGGAGCTCGCTCTGAAATACGGTCTCGTGGATCGGAAACTGCCTTATTATAAGTACATGCCGGAAGCCGTGCTCGAAAATGACCGCGCCAGGCTCTACTGGGACCGGGCCATCATCACAGACAGGACCATTCTTGCGAATAAGCCTGATATTGTGCTGATGGACCGGGCACAGTCAAGGATATTTTTGGTCGACATTACCATTCCGTATGACGAGAACCTCGTGAAAGCCGAAACAGATAAGCGAACAAAATATCTTGACCTGGCTCACGAGGTGACCGACATGTGGGGTGGACTGCCGGCCGAAATTATACCTGTAGTCGTTTCTGCGAACGGGTTAATCCCAGTCAGCCTCTCGGGTCATCTGAGGCGACTGGGACTCTGTGACGGACCGCTCCAAGCTCAAATGCAGAAGGCGGTGCTCCTCGATACCGCCCGCATCGTCCGCCGGTTTCTTTCCCTTTCCCCCTAACCCTCGGCCGTTTGTTCTCCCCTGCCGAGGGCTTCCATCTGGTTGGGTTTTTATTTATTTATGTATTTTTTATGCATTTATTTTATTTTGTTGATATTTATTTATGTTTATCATTTTCATTTACAATTATATATTTATACAGCCCAACCAGATGAGTAAACTATATAGATGCCCCAAATCCTAATACGTATTGATGTGTTAAAGTTTGCTAATAATTTAGGGATTGTAGTTAAGAGCGAAAACATATAATTTATTATGATAAGTTTTATATTTCACATTCACACCTTATTGACATGTAGTGATAGATAATCCATTAGTGAAAGAAAATTTATCACCTCATATTATCCCGTGGGTATCATAAGAGGCGATAAAGGCAGATTGATACAGGAGATTGACGGCAGCAACTTCCCGACAACAACTCAATGACAATAAATAAACTACGGTTGCTAACTTGCCCACCAAGCGTGGTGAATTTTGCCAGTATACCCTTGAGGCAATCTCTGTAGAGATTGCCTCAAGGGTAGAGCAGTGGTCTTGTGATGGGCTGTATTGGAAGCTCACATGGTAATAATTCCTACGTAGGTACATACGTATTAATAATTTTTATTTCAATTTATATCATATTTTTTAAATTTATGGCTTAGATCTGGAAATGCGAACTTTCGTTGGAATCAATTAGTATTTGATATAATTAATACCCTTTTATTCATTTGTATAATCATGACTTATGTTTATTTGCAGAAACAGAACAAAAGTTCTATTTATAAATCAATTTATACAAAATTGTAGCGACAGTGATTCCCTGCTCAACAGTTCGGCATGCAAGGAGTTACTCTCACACTAGGATAGGTTGCGACTACGTCAGTAAAGAGTCACAGCGTTAGTACTCGTATGTTGTCAGACGTCGTTTAATGCCGAGTTATTGAAGTTTGAAGGGAAGTATACACTAGCAATACAAAATAATCAGCTAAATCGGTTTATTAATCAAAATCTAATAAAAATTCTTCTAATTTTTTGAGACGGTTAATAAGTTCAAAACTTTCTGCAGGGGATATGGAGCAGTTATTCCGCTACGCTATTTCGGTTCGTGTTGGCGAAGTTATCATATCTTAAAAAAAAATTAAATTATTAAAAAAATATTAATATATATTAAAATTCACTGCTTTGACAGCATCATAAAAAGGATTTAGAAAACCTGAATATTTTAAACAGCCAATATCTCATACTAGGTATGACGTCAAGACAGTCAAGAGCTATTTTCGAGCGTTATCAAAAACGCGGTTGATCGTGAAGGACTTGTAAACTACATTAAATGGCAGCCTTGTTTATCTCTCTATGTTGAAACGAGTTCTTTCAATGAAAATTATAGTATTATATTTATAAAGATTGTTTACTTGGTAGAACAACGCCGTAATGTGTTATAAATGTAGTACGAAAGAATTGTCTCGCAAAGAACTACGCTGGCACAGATTTATCATCATCACTACAGCCCTACACAAGTCCACTGCTGAACATAGGCCTCTCCCAAAGGTCTCCCAAAAGTCTTACCAGGTCGTCACTCTATCTAGTCAGGGGCCGCCCCACATTTCGCCTACCAGTACGAGATTACCACTCGACAACCTTGTTTCCCCATCGTTTGTCGATTCTTCGAGCTATAAGTTTATCACGTAGAATAACCCCGAGCATAGCCCTCTTCGTAGCTCGCTTCTTCAGCTTCCTCATACGGCCAGCGGTGAAGGACCACGTCTCAGATTCATAAGTCATCACTGGCCACACGCACTGGTTGTACAGTCTCGTTTTTCTACCGACTTCAAACAGGAAGAGGTACTTAATTCGACTGTATGTTTTTTTTATGTATGATACCTCATAACTTCTTTATGGGTGAATCGATTTCAATGATTCTTTTTTTATTTGAAAACTGATGCTTCACATGTAATCCCGTATAAATTTGATTAAGGTCTGACCAATAGTTTTTGTGTTATTCTTAATAATTTATATTGAAGTCGGTTATACAAAATTTTAAGTTATTAAGTGCTGAGATGTACTTGACGAGAAGATGTGTCGTAATCTCCCGAATGCAGCCCAGCCGATTTGAATCCGCTCAATGACCTCTCGGTCGAAGTTGCACTAACCTAGTCGGACCATTTGTCTCAGGTAAACATACTCGTCATGCCGTGTAGAGGCAGTTAAGAATATCCACTACCCCATATATTCCCGTGAGTATTGTTAGAAGCTATAGTGAAAAACAGGCAGGAGATGGGCAGAAGCATCTTCCTGATAATATCAATAGTATAATAAAAAAACTGCAGTTGCCAACCCGCCCGCCAAACGTGGCAACTATGGCAAGCCCCCACATAATGAATGTACGAAGAGATGGCCCCCAGTCCCCTGCGGCCCCACTATTCCTGGCTACGGTGGCGAGTGTGGTAATGGCGCGGCAGGGGTGCTAAGAATCTCTGGTGGAGGTTCGGTTGCCACCTAAAACGACTCAACCTGGCAACATACAACGCACGCACACACGCTGAGGACTGACGAGAGGATCGTGGAGCTGGAAGAAGAGACAGACAAGTTGCGCTGGAATATTATAGGATTATCTGAGGTCCTAAGAGAGGGGGAGGCCACGGTAATCCTTGAATCCGGCAACTTGTTCTATCACCCGCAGGGTGACCATCCATGTTCCAAGGAGGTGTCGGATTTATCGTCCACATGACTCTCGTTAAGATCATAGTAAATATTGTTAGTGTATCGACGAGGGTTGCGTAGTTTATACTTAGAATCACCAAACGGCATTCGTTGAAGGTCATAAAGGTTTAAGCACCATCCTCGGCACATTCCGATGAGCAGGCGGAGGAAATGTATTAGGATATCTCTAAAGCCATGCATTCCTCCAAAGCCCACTATACGGTGTTATTGGGAGAATTTAACACAAAAACAGGCACAAGAGAGAACGGTGAACTGAAGGTAGCGAAATTTGGAATAGGGCAACGCAACCCAAGGGGCCAACAGCTGGCCGACTTCATGGAGTAAGAAGGATTCTTTTTCATGAACTCTTTCTCGTTCTCTTTCCAGAAGCGGCCCCACAATAAGTGCACCTGGTCGAGACCCGACGGTTCGACAAAAAATGAGTTTGACTTCATTATGACGAATAGACGGCAACTGTTCAGTGATGTCTCAGTGATCGCGAGGGTGAAAACTAGTAGCGATCACCAAATGATTAGAGGCACACTGAACCTAAACATTAAGTTGGAAAGGACTCGTTTAATGTAGTCAACGCTCCGTCCCCCTCGTGCTCTAATCTAAAGTCCCGAAACCTTTTAGTTCGAGCTACAGAACCGTTTTTAGTGCCAAGAACATTGCAATGCATTGCACGATATGAATGGCAAGCTCGTGGAAACTGTCCATGCGGTCGGAGCTAAGTTCTGCAAGATCCGCCGCAGAAGAACACAAAAACTCTCCGATAACACTCTTAATATCATAGCTGTTACACGGGGAATGAAGTGCAGCTTTCTTCAGTAGATTTGACAGCATCATCATCATTACAGCCCTTCGCAAGTCCACTGCTGAACATAGGCCTCCCCCAAGGAATGCCACAAAGCACGGTCCTGAGCCACCTGCATCCATCGACTTCCTGCATGTCTTACCAGGTCGTCACTCCATCTCGTGGGGGGTCGCCCTACACTTCGCCTACCGGTACGAGGCTGCCACTCGAGAACCTTTCTTCCCCATCGGTTGTCGGTTCTTCGAGCTATATGACCGGCCCACTGCCACTTCAGCTTACTAATCCGTTGGGCAATGTCGGTTACTCTGGTTCTACTGCGGATATACTCATTTCAAAGTTTATCACGCAGAGAAACTCCGAGCATAGCCCTCTCCATAGCTCGCTGAGCGACCTTGAGCTTCCTCATACGGCCAGCAGTGAAGGACCTCGTCTCAGTTCCGTAAGTCATCACTGGCAACACACACTGGTTGTACAATTTCGTTTTAAGGTTTTGAGGTATGTCTGACGAGAAGATGTGTCGTAGCTTCCCGAACACTGCCCAGCCGAGTTGAATCCGTCGATTGACCTCTCGGTCGAAGTTGGACTTACCTAGTCGGACTATTTGTCCTAGGTAAACATACTCGTCAACAACTTCGAGCTTAGTGCTCCCAATAACTACCGGCATAGGTGTGACATGGACCTTAAACATAATCTTTGTTTTGTCCATGTTTATCTTAAGACCTATCCGTTGGGAGACACTATTGAGGTCATTGAGCATAGTGCTTAGGTCCTCCAGCGATTCTGCCATAAGGACTATATCGTCGGCAAATCGAAGGTGAGTGATGTACTCGCCATTGATGTTAATACCGTATCCTTTCCAGTCCAGAAGCTTGAAAACGTCTTCTAATGCAGTGGTGAAGAGTAACGTCACCCTGTCTTACACCTCTCTGCAATTGGATAGGTTTCGTACTCTGGTTCTGTACTCGGATAGCCATCGTAGCTCTACTGTACAAACACTTCAGCACTTCGATATACCCACAGTCAACTTGGCACCGCTGAAGGGACTGCAGCACCGCCCAAATTTCGACGAAATCAAAGGCTTTCTCATAGTCCACATACGCCAGACATAGTGGCAAATTGTACTCTTCGGACTTCTGTACAATTTGCCGAAGGGTATGTATGTGGTCTATAGTGCTAAAGCCCTTTCGGAAACAGGCTTGTTCGGGAGGCTGGAAGTCGTCAAGCCTGCGCGCGAGATAATTCGCAATGACTCTCGAAAACAGCACGTAGACGCGGCTCAGAAGGGAAATCGGTCTGTAGTTCTTCAAGAGAGCGTTGTCACCTTTTTTGAATAACAAGACCACCGCACTTCTGCTACACGCCTCCGGTGTAATGCCACCATGGAGGACGGAATTAAAGAGCTTCTGAAGGACTTCAAGTACCGGTCTTCCACCCGCTTTCAGAAGCTCCGCTGTAATTCCATCCTCGCCTGGGGCCTTGCCGTTTTGATGGTGCTTGAGAGCCATTCGAATCTCGCTCAGACTGACGTCCGGGATATCTTCGGAATAGTGTCGGATGAGACTCGCTCTTGGATCGTTACTCACACTTGCGTGTGGCTCCAACGATGACGTGTACAGCTGCCCATAGAACCTCTCAATCTCACTCAAAATCTCAGGTGTCCCGAAAACGATGCTGCCACATTAGGTCTTCAGCTTTGACAGTTGGCTCTTTCTGGTACACAGATCTCTGGCAAAGACTTTGGAGCCTTGGTTCCGCTCGATCGCTTCTTCAATACAAGCTGTATTGAAGTTGCGTAAGTCCCGCCGCATGCATTTGGAGATCTGTCTGTTCAGTTGCCTGTATGCTGTCAAATCTGTTGAAGAATGTAGCTTCATCTCCCGTCTAACAGCCATGAGATTAAGAGTGTGATCAGAGAGTTTTTGTGTTCTTCTGCGGCGGGTCTTGCAGAACTTAGCTCCGACCGCATGGACAGTTTCCACGAGCTTGTCATTCAAATCGTCCACTTCATTGCAGTCTTCTAGGCACTGAAAACGGTTTTGTAACTCGAGCTGAAAGGTTTCGGGACTTTGGATTAGAGCACGAGGGGGACGGAGCGTTGACTTCATTAGACGCGACCTCTCCAACTTAACGTTTAGGTTCAGTGTGCTTCTAACCATTCCGTGATCGCTACCAGTTTTCACCCTCGCGATCACGGAGACATCACTGAACAGCTGTCGTCTGGTCGTCATAATGAAGTCAATCTCATTTTTTGTGGAACTGTCGGGGCTCGACCAGGTCCACTTCCTGTGAGGCCGCTTCTGGAAGAAAGAGTTTATCATAAAGAGTCCCTCGTTCTCCATGAAGTCGGCCAGCTGCTGGCCCCTTGGGTTCCGTTGCCCCATTCCAAATTTCCCTACCTTCAGCTCACCGTTCTCTCTTGTGCCTAGTTTTGCATTGAAGTCTCCCATTAACACCGTATATTGGGTTTTGGAGGAATGCATGGCTCTAGAGATATCCTCATACATTTCCTCCACCTCCTCATCGGGGTGTGCCGAGGTTGGTGCGTAAACCTGTATGACCTTCAGCGAATACCGTTTGGTGATTCTGAGTATAAGGTACGCAACCCTCGTCGACACACTCCCGATCTTTACAACGTTGTTAACGAGAGACTTGTGGACGATAAATCCGACACCTCCTTGGGACAGATGGTCGCCCTCCCGGTGATAGAGCAAGTTGCCGGATTCGAGGATTACCGTGTCCTCCCCCTCTCTTCGGACTTCGGATAATCCTATAATATGCCAGCGCAACTTGTCTATCTCTTCTTCCAGCTCCACGATCTTCTCGTCAGTCCTCAGGGTGCGTGCGTTGTATGTTGCCAAGTCGAGTCGTCTAAGGTGGCAACCGAACCTCCACCGGAGATTCTTAGCACCCCCTGCCCCGCCGTTACCATGGTCGCCACCGTAGCCAGGAATAGCGGGGCTGCCGGGGACTGGGGGCCGTCTGTTTGTTGCTTTGATCATTGGGGGGTATTTGCCATAGTTGCCACGCTTGGCGAGCGGGTTGGCAACCGCAGTTTTTTCATTGTAATTTTGGCTATTATCAGGAAGATGCTGCTGCCCATCTCCTGCCAGTTTCCCTTTGTCGCCTTTTACGACACCCACGGGAGGATATGGGGTAGTGGATATTCTTGACCGCCACTACACGGTAGATTTGACAGCATACATGCAACTGAACAGACAGATCTCCAAATGCATGCGTCGGGACTTACGCAACTTCTTTCTCCCAAAGTCTTTTCTATAGATCTGTGTGCCAGAAAAAGCCAACTGTCAAAGCTGTAAACCGCGTGTGGTTGCATCGTTTCCGGGACACCTGAGATTTTAAGTGAGATTAAGAGGTTCTATGGGCAGCTGTACATATCATCGTTGGAGCCACACGCAATTGTGAAGAGATTCAAGAGCAAGTCTTATCCCATACAATTCCGATGATATCCCGGACGTTAGTCTGGGCGAGATTGGAATGAATCTCCAGCATCTTAAAAACGGCAAGGCTCCAGGATAGGATGGAATTACAGCAGAACTTCTGAAAGCGGGTGGAAAAACGGTACTTGTAGTCCTTCAGAAGCTCTGTAATTCTGTTCTCCATAATAGGACAACTCCGGAGGCGTGCAGTGGAAGTTCGGTAGTCTTGTTCTTTAAGAAAGGCAACAACTGCTATTGAAAGCCTACATACCGATTTCCTTTTTGAACCGCGTATACGTGCTGTTTTCGAGAGTCATTAAAAATCAGTTCAATGACTTCCAGCCTCCTGAACAAACCGGTTTCCGAAAAGGCTTTAGCACCATAGACCACATACATACCCTTCGATAAATTGTACATAAGACTAAATAGTACAATCTGTCATTTTGCCTTGCGTATGTGGACTATGAGAAATCCTTTGATTCCGTCAAAATTAGGGCGGTGCTGCAGTCCCTTCAGCTGTGCCATGTTGACTGTCGGTATATGGAAGTGCTGAAGTGTTTATACAGTAGGCCTACAAGAGCTCTCCGAAAGAGTACGAAACCTATACAACTGCAGAGAGATGTAAGACAGAGTGACTGTTGACGACGCTCACGTTGCTTCTCGAAAACCTGAAATATAAATAATATTAATCAATAAAAAATAATATATGTAAAAATAAACACGTATAAAATTGTTACTTACCTTATGTACTTGTTGCTTTCTATAATAAACAAACAAGTACGTGTGCATACGGGAACGGTGGCACTTACGGCGATTTTTATAGTAGGGTGAAGGTATATTTGCAACATCGGTGTTGCACTGCTGAATACATGATCCCGCGCTTATTGTCAGTTGCACTAGAACATCATACGAGGTGACACCTATGTCTCCCTCCCCGCGTGTGTACACGCGCTTACCAAATTATTTTAGTATATTTTCTCCCAGACACTAAAGGCCTACATCATCAACAGTGACGTTATATCCCCAAAACTCTTCACCGCTGCATTGAAAGACATTTTCAAGCTACTGGACTGGAAAGGATACGGTATTAACATCAATGGCGAGTTCATCACTCACTTTCGATTTGTAGACGATATAATCCTTATGACAGAGTGGCTGGGGGACCTAAACACTACGCTCAACGACCTCAATAGTATCTCTCAACGGATAGGTCTTAAATGAACATGGACAAAACAATGATCATGTGTTATGTCCATGTCACACCTATGCCGGTAGTTGATAGGAGCACTAAGCTCGAAGTTGTTGATGAGTATGTTTACCGGGGACAGATAGTCCGACCAGGTTAGTCCAACTTCGACCGAGAGGTCAATCGACGGATTCAACTCGGCTGGGCAGCGTTCGGGAGATTATGACATATCTTCTCGTCAGGTGTACCTCAAAACCTGAAAGCGAGATTGTACAACCAGTGCGTGTTGCTATTGTTGACCTATGGATTTGAGACGTGGTCCTTCACTACTGGCCGTATGAGGATGCTCAAGGTCGCTCAGCAGCTGTGGATAGGACTATTCTCGGGGTTTCTCTGCGTGATAAATTTAAAAATGGGGATATCCGCAGTAGCCAGTAGAACCAGAGTGACCGACATAGCCTCACGGAGTAGTAACTGAAGTGGCAATGGGCCGTCCATATAGCTCGAAGAACCTACAACCGATGGGGAAAAAAGGTTCTCGAGTGGTAGCCTCGTATCGGTAGGCGAAGTGTAGGGCTACCCCCCACTAGATTGAGTGACGACCTGGTAAGACGTGCAGGAAGTTCAGGACCATGCTTTGTAGCATTACTTGAGGCAGGCCTATGTTTAGCAGTGGACTTGTGAAGGGCTGTAATGATGATGATGATGATGAAATATATTCGTCAACAACTTCAAGCTTAGTCTTCCCAACAACTACGAGTACTAGCATAGGTGTAGGATTGACGTTACACATGACTGGCGCAGATTAGGTTATTAGAATTATCGGTTCTTCGAGTTATATGGCCGGGTAAAAGGATGATTCTTGGAGTAGTGTACTATTCCTCTGCTATTGATTACTTTTCTTCTATTGAAATGGTCTTAGAAAATTTTGGTTCTGAGTACGAACACCACATAATCATGGGTGATTTCTATACTGATATACTCAAGATTTTTTCTCGGTCTCAAAAACTTCGTTCAATCATTGAGTCTGTTAACCTTCACATTTTACCTTAGGTGCTACTCATCACAATATACACTGTGATGACTCATTATTATTACTGCCTCTACTGATAATATAATTACTCATGGTCAACTTACCGCAGCAATTAACTATGCTTCTGAGCAATATCCTGCCCCGATGCTCCAGTGCGTGTTGACAGACTTCAAGTATCTTGTATATATTTTTATTCCTCAGACGTGCAGGTTACCCCACGATGTTTTCCTTCACCGCCAGACACGTGATGAACTGTTTAAATAACAACTTTATTGGTGCTGACCACGATCAGATCTGAGTTACTTGCGCACTGTAAAATTTCGAATCCTACCTGGCTCAGAATACTACTCTAAAATAGCATCATAATATTGCTGTTTCATAGGGTGAGTTACGAATACTAGAGGCTATTTTTATTGCTAACGAGGCATTCCAAATTAGACACAAGAAGTGGCAACACATACATATGCAGTTTGATTCATAATCGATGATAAGTATTAATGGGCTACAGGAATCACCTTTTCGCACATAGATATCGTGGCCTAGATATCTATCTATCCTTGATTAAGCATCCAAATGCTGTTTTACGCTATTATTCTGTGAGGCGTGGTTCTTCCTCGTTGAGCCAACCCATGCGTGCTACAATCATAATATAGCTGCAGCATGGCCCTAAGAACAATAGACAACTAAAGAAAGTGTCATTGAATTATAACATATGAATTTTAATTTTCTAAGCCACGGTTCATTGAAATTTATAGCGTTTTCTACTCCAAGACGGATTATTTCGTTACGTAGCGCTTTTACCTCACTGAAAATTCTATAAACTTTGCCGCTGTTTACTCTGTCGCTATTGTGAGTGGAGTGCACCTAGAATGTGCCTTAGCAGCGAGCACCTTGACAGCTTGTTAAATTTTGTAGCTTGTACTAAATCTATATTCCTGTTGGTTTTTTAGCTTAAATTTTCTTCTTTACTTTTTAATTATTCAGGATTATAGAATAGTTTAAATTTTTTAACTTCGGTAAAACTAGATTTAGCAAAGTCCGAATAATAATTAAAATTACTATTCGGACTTTGCTATTACTATAGCTTCTATTAACAAATTGTCAAAAACACGAAACCATTTATCAAGTAATAATCGAATACACCGACGATTTAAGCAAACGCATTTGGCTAAACTTAGATGTGTCCGCACTTCGGCTTTTAGACTTAACACATAATACATATATATATATTTCAAAAAGAGAAAAACAAAAGAATGACTTTTAATAAGTATTAATTATAATCTATATTGAATAAAAAGTTGGTGTTAAAAAAAAGAAATTGTGAAAACAAAAAGTGCTAATATTTGATATAATAAAACTATTATGTCCTGATTTCTAGCTTAAATAAACAATAAATCTTAATAAAGGAAACTCTACTAAATATTATGATTTATTAAAAATATATTTTTTTTATATTATTGTACAACTTTCTAATACAACATTTTATCAATGGACAGCAGTAGTAATTCACATTTTAATATAGACTAGAATAAATCACTTTTTTATATAACATTCAAATATATGCAATATTTATTACCAACATTTCAATTATTGGATATTGGTAGTTGACTCGGTTGTCGGTAACGTGTTGACTGGCGTGGAAAGAACGAGCGGTATAAAGAGATACAGCTATATTGATATATTGTTTGGAGCTTGAGTTGGAGTTTTGTTTGGATTTGCCAAATGTTGTTTTTAAAATAAATATAATATTGGATATTGATGAAGGAATATCTTTAATATATTATTCTTGTAAGAGAACATCGGTGATTATTGTCTACTAGTATCGACTATGGTTGAAATTCGAACGGTTGAGTGGAAACAACACTAGGTCGGTATTTGTTTCAATATTTTTTTGCTAATATTTTTCGTACTGGGAAGGCAAATGGATCTTAGCTCATACAAGTGTTGCAGTAGTTCATAGGTGGCGATCGACACTTTCCATCAGTTGAGCCGCATGCTCGTTGCCCGCACTTCTATAAAAAAAGTATCTTTCAAATTAAATAAGTTTTATTCCTTTCCCTTTGGGATAAATACTAAAGAAGTGTACTCAATGTTTGATGTTTACTTATCAATATAATTATATTTATATACGTAATCTACAAAACCAGTACTTGGTATTATCATATTTGTATTTCCGAGCTCGCTCTGTCTGCCTTGTTGCAGGTTCCCATGAAGCATGGTGGGTTGGGTATGATTCCTGGGTCGGACCAAAATCAATTATTGGAGTTTCGTGTTAAGAAATTCCTAGTAGTAGCCTAGATAATTGACATCAAGTTTTTCTACGATTCAAAACTAAACTTATGTTAACCTTCTTAATAATTCTATAAGGTTTATTTACGATTCACCAAAGTATGATCATATATTTTCATATCGTTCAAAGCTTAAATGGTTACCTATTTGTCAAAGACGTAACTCCAGACTTTCTCTAGCACTACATATTTTAAATTATCCATATTTATCTTCTTATCGGGAAGTTTCTCCCGATCGCGGTCCATACGAACGTAGTTTGATCCCATTTTGAATATGAGCAAGTCGAGAACATAATTGCTTTGTTTATTTGATTTATTATAAAGATTAGTTAATATACAGTTAGTTTAAGTTACACGGCTAAAAATTTTGTAAAGTTTGATCAAGGATGTAAATTTAAGATAAAGTTTTTTTTTGTTGTCATAATAAAAACAAATTTTCAAGATAATAACCCATTTTAGATATATTTTGCCAACTAACACAGCCACACTAACATAGTTTGATCCTATTTTGAATATGAAAATGTCTAGAACATAATTTCTTTGTCTATGCTTTATTTTATTTTCCATACAGATTAGTTTATATACAGCTCGATAGTTTAAGTTACACGGTCAAACATTTTTTAACGCTTTTTAAGATAAAGTTTTTTTTTGTTTTGTAAAAGAATTTTTCAGGTAAAAAAAAACATTTTAGATCTATTTGTTAAAGCCACAGACAGAGTATTATTGAATTTCAGATATTAAAAATAATATCAATATTTCTGTGGTTTCATAGGTCTGCATGTTAAGCATCAGACTATTGATAAGTTATAATGGATGGAGGGTGGATTTACATAACTTATTATAAGCCAATGCTTGACCACAACCTCACCTGGTGGTAAGTGGTCATGAAGCCCTGGATGGTAAATCGTAATATCTTATAGTAACAAAAGCCTATTCACTCTTGCCTTGTAGACGCCCAGATTGTGTTCGGATGAAAAGACCGATGCCGGCAAATTATTCCACTCCTTTGCTGTACACATTACATAAGGCGAAGCAAACCGTTTAGTTCTAATGTGTGGAATATCCTGAAGAGAGAGGGAGGAATTAAAGCATGTAATTCCTACGCACGCTCTCCGAAATGTATCCTATAGAATACCGGAGGCTGGCTACTTTGCGCCTGTGCTATAGGCCGGCAAGATTTCTTTTAACCAAATTAAGGTTACCAATGAGCCTTTCAGCACGTCCCTCTACTGAATCTAACTCTGCTGGGTGGAATTATGCAGCACCAGCCCATATGTGACAGCAGAATTCCATGAAGACTGAATTTGGGCTTAATATAAGGTAAAAGTTGCCTGGGTTTTAAGTACCGCCGCACACTTGCAAGGAAACCTAATTTGCTTGCGACTGCTTTGACCCTGGAATTAATGAATGGAAAGTAGGAGTCAGAGTCGGGCTCCTTTTAGCGGTGAAAAGACACGCTTGTGTTTTGGAGGTGTTGAATATCACGAGATTGGCCTAGCCCCATTCGGAGACTACCTCCAGTGATAGATTCGCATGCTCAACCATAGCTTCTCTTTCGGACCATATTTGATACCGACTATCCCGAGTATTCGGCTGGTAGCTCTCAACAACAGTGCTGTCATCTGTATACTCATAGATACCAGAGTCATTAGTAGATCATTAATTTACAACAGGAAGAAAGTTACAGTGAGACAGACCTCTGTAGAATTCTGCCGTTTGTCGCGACCTCTGTACAATTCTGGCGTTTTTCGCGATAGGATTGGACGAGCAGCCATCGATGACGACTCAGAGATATCGTTCACTCAGAAAGGCGTTAAGACATGCGCTGGAAACGTGCAAAAAAAGGTTTCCGAGGGTGTTGAAGCCGATAGTGCTGTCGAAATCTATTTGAACTACTTTTGAAAATTCCATGTAATCATGTTATACGTAATTTTTTAATGAGCTTAGGGCATGCTCAATTGGATTTACCAATATATTTTACTTTTATCTACTCATCATCATCATTACAGCCCTTCACAAGTCCACTGCTGAACATAGGCCTCCCCCAAAGAATGCCACAAAACACGGTCCTGAGCCACCTGCATCCATCGACTTCCTGCATGTCTTACCAGGTCGTCACTCCATCTCGTAGGGGGACGCCCTACACTTCGCCTACCGGTACGAGGCTGCCACTCGAGAACCTTTCTTCCCCATCGGTTGTCGGTTCTTCGAGCTATATGGCCGGCCCACTGCCACTTCAGCTTACTAGTCCGTTGGGCTATGTCGGTCACTCTGGTTCTACTGCGGATATCCTCATTCCTAAGTTTATCACGCAGAGAAACTCCGAGCATAGCCCTCTCCATAGCTCGCTGAGCGACCTTGAGCTTCCTCATACGGCCAGCAGTGAAGGACCACGTCTCAGTTCCGTAAGTCATCACTGGCAACACGCACTGGTTGTACAATTTCGTTTTAAGGTTTTGAGGTATGTCTGACGAGAAGATGTATCGTAGCTTCCCGAACGCTGCCCAGCCGAGTTGAATCCGTCGATTGACCTCTCGGTCGAAGTTGGACTTACCCAGTCGGACTATTTGTCCCAGGTAAACATACTCGTCAACAACTTCGAGCTTAGTGCTCCCAACAACTACCGGCATAGGTGTGACATGGACATTAAACATGATCTTTGTTTTGTCCATGTTCATCTTAAGACCTATCTGTTGAGAAACACTATTGAGGTCAATCAGCATAGTGCTTAGGTCCTCCCGCGATTCTGCCATAAGGACTATATCGTCGGCAAATCGAAGGTGAGTGATGTACTCGCCATTGATGTTGATACCGTATCCTTTCCAGTCCAGAAGCTTGAAAACGTCTTCCAATGCAGCGGTGAAGAGTTTCGGGGATATGACGTCACCCTGTCTTACACCTCTCTGCAATTGGATAGGTTTCGTACTCTGGTTCTGTACTCGGATAGCCATCGTAGCCCTACTGTACAAGCACTTCAACACTTCGATATACCGACAGTCAACTTGGCACCGCTGAAGGGACTGCAGCACCGCCCAAATTTCGACGGAATCAAAGGCTTTCTCATAGTCCACATACGCCAGACATAGTGGCAAATTGTACTCTTCGGACTTCTGTACAATTTGCCGAAGGGTATGTATGTGATCTATGGTGCTAAAGCCCTTTCGGAAACCGGCTTGTTCGGGAGGCTGGAAGTCGTCAAGTCTGCGCGCGAGACGATTCGTAATGACTCTCGAAAACAGCACGTAGACGCGGCTCAGAAGGGAAATCGGTCTGTAGTTCTTCAAGAGAGCGTTGTCACCTTTCTTGAAGAACAAGACCACCGCACTTCTGCTCCACGCCTCCGGTGTAATGCCACCATGGAGGACGGAATTAAAGAGCTTCTGAAGGACTTCAAGTACCGGTCTTCCACCCGCTTTCAGAAGCTCCGCTGTAATTCCATCCTCGCCTGGGGCCTTACCGTTTTTAAGGTGCTGGAGAGCCATCCTAATCTCACTCAGACTGACATCCGGGATATCTTCGGAATAGTGTCGGATGAGACTCGCTCTTGGATCGTTACTCACACTTGCGTGTGGCTCCAACGATGATGTGTACAGCTGCCCATAGAACCTCTCAATCTCACTCAAAATCTCAGGTGTCCCGGAAACGATGCTGCCACATTCTGTCTTCAGCTTTGACAGTTGGCTCTTTCTGGCAGACAGATCTCTGGCAAAGACTTTGGAGCCTTGGTTCCGCTCGATCGCTTCTTCAATACGAGCTGTATTGAAGTTGCGTAAGTCCCGCCGCATGCATTTTGAGATCTGTCTGTTCAGATGCCTGTATGCTGTCAAGTCTGTTGAAGAATGTAGCTTCATCTCCCGTCTAACAGCCATGAGATTAAGAGTGTGATCGGAGAGTTTTTGTGTTCTTCTGCGGCGGGTCTTGCAGAACTTAGCTCCGACCGCATGGACAGTTTCCACGAGCTTGTCATTCATATCGTCCACTTCATTGCAGTCTTCCAGGCACTGAAAACGGTTTTGTAACTCGAGCTGAAAGGTTTCGGGACTTTGGAACAGAGCACGAGGGGGACGGAGCGTTGACTTCATTAGACGAGACCTCTCCAACTTAACGTTTAGGTTCAGTGTGCCTCTAACCATTCGGTGATCGCTACCAGTTTTCACCCTCGCGATCACGGAGACATCACTGAACAGTTGTCGTCTGGTTGTCATAATGAAGTCAATCTCATTTTTTGTGGAACCGTCGGGGCTCGACCAGGTCCACTTCCTGTGGGGCCGCTTCTGGAAGAAAGAGTTCATCATAAAGAGTCCCTCTTTCTCCATGAAGTCGGCCAGCTGCTGGCCCCTTGGGTTCCGTTGCCCTATTCCAAATTTCCCTACTTTCAGCTCACCGTTCTCTCTTGTGCCTAGTTTTGCATTGAAGTCTCCCATTAACACCGTATATTGGGTTTTGGAGGAATGCATGGCTCTAGAGATATCCTCATACATTTCCTCCACCTCCTCATCGGGGTGTGCCGAGGTTGGTGCGTAAACCTGTATGACCTTCAGCGAATACCGTTTGGTGATTCTGAGTATAAGGTACGCAACCCTCGTCGACACACTCCCGATCTTTACAACGTTGTTAACGAGAGACTTGTGGTCGATAAATCCGACACCTCCTTGGGACAGATGGTCGCCCTCCCGGTGATAGAGCAAGTTGCCGGATTCGAGGATTACCGTGTCCTCCCCCTCTCTTCGGACTTCGGATAATCCTATAATATGCCAGCGCAACTTGTCTATCTCTTCTTCCAGCTCCACGATCTTCTCGTCAGTCCTCAGGGTGCGTGCGTTGTACGTTGCCAGGTCGAGTCGTCTAAGGTGGCAACCGAACCTCCACCGGAGATTCTTAGCACCCCCTGCCCCGCCGTTACCATGGTCGCCACCGTAGCCAGGAATAGCGGGGCCGCCGGGGACTGGGGGCCGTCTGTTTGTTGCTTTGATCATTGGGGGGTATTTGCCATAGTTGCCACGCTTGGCGAGCGGGTTGGCAACCGCAGTTTTTTTCATTGTAATTTGGCTATTATCAGGAAGATGCTGCTGCCCATCTCCTGCCTTTTATCTACTGATCCAATTCAAATATTAATAGTATAGGTACTTACACTTATATACTAATATAAGACTAGCTTTTGCCCGCGACTTCGTCGGCGTAGAAGAAAATGATTCTAATAGGATTTTTAATTGTTTTTTACGTTATTAATTTTGTTATAACATATAAATTATTATGTTAAAATGTTTGAATACTTAAAAAATATAACAATCTTTTGTAGTGTAAGGATTTTAAGGTTAAATAAACATGAAAATTAAATAAAATTTTGTTATATTTTATGAACACGAAGCCTGGCCTTCGATCTGGTGAAAGTGATACGGGGGTATTATCTTTTTACAACAAAATTGAAATACTACACCTACCGCAGTATTTCTTTGTAAACAATATTTTTTGTTGTTCCTTCGGGTGCTAGAATCACCAGGCTACTCTGTGCGCTTACTCTAGAGCATGCCACCTACAACTGACCGTGGGAGAAGCAACTTTCTTTCGAGTCTACGCCCGCTACCTTAAGAGTTTAACCTTGAGATTTATTAATGGTTATGGCAAAGCAGACTTTGACAGGTAACTGCATTCTCTTGAATTCAAAGGGGTAATTTGATGGTATTAGGGAAATCCAAGGCATAGATACAGACTCTGCCTCGATTACATTGCGATGCAATGTTTTCACTTGTAATCTGGTGCCATTGCATAATTTTGGTGGCTTTTTGCTTAGCAACATAATTGCAGCGTCTTAATATTAGCAGATAAATCATTATTATATAAAGAACGTAAGGATATTGTGAGCCTCTCTGTTGAACAAACTGTAAGTGTTTACAGACCCTCGTGTGCTACTTATGACTATTTTGAAAGGATTGTGGAAGAAGTTTTACTCAAACTTAGTAAACAGAACATGTCTATTGTAATATGTGGAGACTTTAACATAAATTTCCTTGAAATTTCTTCCATTAGTATTAAGTTTAGCTCATTGTTTAAATCGTATAATCTGGTTAATTTATTCTTAGAACCAACACGTATTGCTGGGCCTAGTGCGACCTGTATAGATAACATTTTTACAGATGTTAAGCCCTTGCATAAATCAATTATTCAAAATTTAAGTTAGATCAATGTGGACAGTTGGTATCATTGCCTTACATACACAAAAAACTGAAAAATAAGAAAGTTGTGTTAGTTCAAGGAATATAAAAAAAGATTTCCATCACCTTCATTTCAAAATAGTGCTGATTATTTGTACGTTATTTAAAATTATAAGTTGTGAATTTAGTAGCATATTTACTTCTAAACTTTTCTCTTTTAACAGTCGTAAATCATTAATGAATGGGCGACAGTAGGAATTTATAAAAACAGGCGAAGGTTATACGAGCTTTATTTATAATTTTCGAAGGAAAATCAAGGTATAAGGTAAGTTTTTCATTCAAATATTCCACGAACAAATAAAAATGATATTTACGAATTCTAATCCGATTTAAATATTGTTTTATATTTGACATTCCAATTTTAAAGAGTATTGCATTGTACCAAGCTTTTATGTGAGTTCAACGTTTTGAGTTTTCAAACATGTGTCAAAATAAAATGTAATTTAAATCAGAGCACTAAGAGTATTGATATCAACTTCGATTTAAATCAAGAGCACTCGAGCACATCGAGTATTGATGTCAAGTTCGATGCAAATCACCCCAAAATCACTTTCTATCCCTTTTTAACGCCGTTAGGCGTTGACTTTCAATAAAATATGAAACACATCTTTCATCAATTCTGTTAAAGAGTGTTTATGCAAAATTTGAAGAGAATTGGCGTAGGAATCATGTTTTCCCATACAAACTTTTCCCCGGTTTTTTACCCCTTTAGGGATAGAATTTTGGAAAATCCTTTCTTACCGGATGCCTAATTCATACAAAAAACACACCCTCCAAGTTTCAGGTCTCCACGATTAGTGGTTTAGACTGTGCGCTTATCCGTCAGTTGTCATTCAGGACAAAGCATTTTATATGTATCGATGTAATTTAATAGTTAATGCCGCTCAAGTGCATGGATTACTACAACATCGGGGGGCCTAGTACAAGATAAATAAAAACTTAGTAATGTAGATGTGAACTAAGAGAAAAGAACTATAAAAGCAGCTTACAATGACTTTCGAGGAGGAAACTATAATTATTTTAATATCTTTGGGTCATAAAGTAATGTGACAAATATAGAAGAAACGTATATTTTGAAGCTTTTTTTTAAATTTCAAATAATTAGTATGTGTCTGTGATCAGACCAAACTCGTCAAAGAAGTTTCATTTGGAATTTTTAATTATGGAGCCTTAAAAAATTTACAGGTATGTTGATGTATCAAAATGCCTCTTCATAAACAATGTTGGACATTTTGTTTTGTGGTGCTTAGAAAAATGGCAGCATCGAATACACGTCTCAGTGCTACGGATAGTGCACCAAGTGAAAATCTCGTGATATCCATGCCCTGAGCCTTGTTTATTGCCAGTACAAAGCCAATATTCATGACTACTTGGAACCCAAAACAACTAGAATACAAGTTGGTCATTGTTAGGAGTTATTGAGTGGTTAATGAATCAGCCTTTCAGCCACATCAAAACGTTGGCAAGCTCTGCGTCTACCACAATGTTTTAGTAAGCAATTAATTTGAACCGAATACCATTATAAAAATTTGTAGCATCTTCATTAAAAGAATAACCTGTGAATAATGACGGTAAATGTTAAGTATCTTGAAGTAAATGTCGCGTTTGTTAATCAATTATTGTATAATAAACATTATTTTTAACTTTTGCAGATTTAATAATATGTAGTAGTATTTATCTATTCTTAATTCTTTTAGCAAATAATAATACCTATACATTAAGTTCATCTTCACAACGATTTCGCAATGAAATTTTTTTGTTCAGAAATTTCAAAATATGTTATTTATGCATATAGTTCAGTTCAGTCACTTTTTAATTAATATAATATATTTTTAATTAATTAATATAATGTAAATATTAAAAATGGGATAAGTAATTAAACGAAAAAATATTGTAATTTATTATTTATTTTATTTATTTATTGTTTTGACATACCTAAGACTAACCACATAACTCCTTATCTCCTCAAAAATAATATTTTAAATATGGGTTACACCAGAAAACTAAAATATGCTTGTTTCGTACACTCGTTAAATAATTCGCAATCTCCTCATTATTTATATGAAAAATTATCTCCAAAATGTCAAATAACACGTTTGAGACAAAGGGGTAAACTATTATATATACTTCCAACTTATAAGCGTGTTAAAGCGAAGGGATGTTTCAAATATGCTGCCTCCAAAATTTGGAATAATATACCTCCTCCTTTACAGGAGATCGTGAATATAAAATCATTTAGAAAGAAATGCAAAGTATGGTTACTTGAACAACAAAAATTGGAGGCAGGTATTAAGTTTCATATTATATAAATTTGCCGATTTACATAGCACATATGTTTATACATTTTTGTCTTTTCTTTACGTTGTTTCACGTCAATGCCAAGATAAGGTTAAGATACTGTGTTTTTTAAAAGTTGGCTGTGGCAGAATACCAGCGGTGACCTCAAATCACCACATAGCTGAGTCACAGACCAGTTTGTCTCATTTTTTTAATGTATGTTTTCACTTAAGTATGTTGCTAGATAAATTTGTGATAATTTTTTTGTACAATTTTAACTATCATGTGTGAATTGAGACAAATAAAACTCTTTATTATTATTATTATTATTATTATTTGAAGAAAAATCATAAAAATATTAAAAAAGAGATTGTATTACCATAAGTTTTTAAAATAAAAGGCATTTTCGTTATTGATTTTAATTTAATTTCTATATTAATAACGGAAGGAAAGCCTGTAATTCAGGTAGTAAGTGTTCGAGCAATCCGAATTCGATCTCCGCTTGAATCAACTAAATTGTCGGTAGCACCAATGTGCAGAAATTGTCCTCCTAGAGTATTATAATAGTTTAAAGGTATAGATAAAGACATAGATGTAAGTGGTGGTAGCTTGCCAGAAATACATTCATTAAAAAATTATGCCTACCTTCTTGTTAATTTTCTAATCCCTGAGTTGACTGACAGAGCATGAAATATGGAATTTAGTGTGTTTTTTTTCCGTTAAGACATGTCTTTGCATACCGTCTCGTTGAAGCAAGATTGGGTTATATCGGACTTGGATTGGTTATAACCCCATGGTGCATAACCTTCGCCGCGTATTAACAAGGCCAGGGGGACGTTTTCACACACTTTGCGATCCCATTACATTAGTTGTAGCCAGGAAAATCGAACGCTTGGAACACCAAACTTTCCCACTCTAGCTCCAGCAGATCTGGTTTATTTCTCCATTATCGATCATGTTTCGGTCGCGGCGCCTCACAATACCGACACCCCTCTCCCGCTCCACCGTTACCACAATATAGGTGCAACTACAGAGTTGCGTAGGATAGGATGATTGGCGCATCGCCACGTCAACATTCCTCATTCGCCGCGAAACGACTTCGCCTTCAGAGTGTAGGAATCAAAGTGTTCATGAAGTAGGTACGAGCCTGATTCTAAGTTGTGTTCATAACATATCAATAAAATTGAAGCGTATGTCTGTAATATTCAAATAATGACTGCTTTTTATAAAGCTCACGGGGTTATTTGCATGTTATTAAGACATAAATAAACGTTTTATAAAATTTTTGTCTGTCTGTCTGTTTGTCCAGGCTAATCTTCGGAATGGCTGTACCGATTATGATGAAATTTTACATACAGATAGAAACAATACCACGAGTGATATATTTTATCCGAAAAACATGATTTTTTTAAAATTGAATAATTGATAACATATCTATAATCAACATATATATATATATATATATATATATATATATATATATATATATATATATATACATATAAATAATGCCGTGTAGTGGCGGTCAAGAATATCCACTACCCCATATCCTCCCGTGGGTGTCGTAAAAGGCGACAAAGGGAAACAGGCAGGAGATGGGCAGCAGCATCTTCCTGATAATAGCCAAATTACAATAAAAAAACTGCGGTTGCCAACCCACTCGCCAAGCGTGGCAACTATGGCAAATACCCCCCAATGAATAAAGCAACAAACAGACGGCCCCCAGTCCCCGGCGGCCCCGCTATTCCTGGCTACGGTGGCGACCATGGTAACGGCGGGGCAGGGGGTGCTAAGAATCTCCGGTGGAGGTTCGGTTGCCACCTTAGACGACTCGACCTGGCAACGTACAACGCACGCACCCTGAGGACTGACGAGAAGATCGTGGAGCTGGAAGAAGAGATAGACAAGTTGCGCTGGCATATTATAGGATTATCCGAAGTCCGAAGAGAGGGGGAGGACACGGTAATCCTCGAATCCGGCAACTTGCTCTATCACCGGGAGGGCGACCATCTATCCCAAGGAGGTGTCGGATTTATCGTCCACAAGTCTCTCGTTAACAACGTTGTAAAGATCGGGAGTGTGTCGACGAGGGTTGCGTACCTTATACTCAGAATCACCAAACGGTATTCGCTGAAGGTCATACAGGTTTACGCACCAACCTCGGCACACCCCGATGAGGAGGTGGAGGAAATGTATGAGGATATCTCTAGAGCCATGCATTCCTCCAAAACCCAATATACGGTGTTAATGGGAGACTTCAATGCAAAACTAGGCACAAGAGAGAACGGTGAGCTGAAAGTGGGGAAATTCGGAATAGGGCAACGGAACCCAAGGGGCCAGCAGCTGGCCGACTTCATGGAGAAAGAGGGACTCTTTATGATGAACTCTTTCTTCCAGAAGCGGCCCCACAGGAAGTGGACCTGGTCGAGCCCCGACGGTTCCACAAAAAATGAGATTGACTTCATTATGACCATCAGACGACAACTGTTCAGTGATGTCTCCGTGATCGCGAGGGTGAAAACTGGTAGCGATCACCGAATGGTTAGAGGCACACTGAACCTAAACGTTAAGTTGGAGAGGTCTCGTCTAATGAAGTCAACGCTCCGTCCCCCTCGTGCTCTGTTCCAAAGTCCCGAAACCTTTCAGCTCGAGTTACAAAACCGTTTTCAGTGCCTGCAAGACTGCAATGAAGTGGACGATATGAATGACAAGCTCGTGGAAACTGTCCATGCGGTCGGAGCTAAGTTCTGCAAGACCCGCCGCAGAAGAACACAAAAACTCTCCGATCACACTCTTAATCTCATGGCTGTTAGACGGGAGATGAAGCTACATACTTCAACAGACTTGACAGCATACAGGCATCTGAACAGACAGATCTCCAAATGCATGCGGCGGGACTTACGCAACTTCAAAACAGCTCGTATTGAAGAAGCGATCGAGCGGAACCAAGGCTCCAAAGTCTTTGCCAGAGATCTGTCTGCCAGAAAGAGCCAACTGTCAAAGCTGAAGACAGAATGTGGCAGCATCGTTTCCGGGACACCTGAGATTTTGAGTGAGATTGAGAGGTTCTATGGGCAGCTGTACACATCATCGTTGGAGCCACACGCAAGTGTGAGTAACGATCCAAGAGCGAGTCTCATCCGACACTATTCCGAAGATATCCCGGATGTCAGTCTGAGCGAGATTAGAATGGCTCTCCAGCACCTTAAAAACGGTAAGGCCCCAGGCGAGGATGGAATTACAGCGGAGCTTCTGAAAGCGGGTGGAAGACCGGTACTTGAAGTCCTTCAGAAGCTCTTTAATTCCGTCCTCCATGGTGGCATTACACCGGAGGCGTGGAGCAGAAGTGCGGTGGTCTTGTTTTTCAAGAAAGGCGACAACGCTCTCTTGAAGAACTACAGACCGATTTCCCTTCTGAGCCGCGTCTACGTGCTGTTTTCGAGAGTCATTACGAATCGTCTCGCGCGCAGACTTGACGACTTCCAGCCTCCCGAACAAGCCGGTTTCCGAAAGGGCTTTAGCACCATAGACCACATACATACCCTTCGGCAAATTGTACAGAAGTCCGAAGAGTACAATTTGCCACTATGTCTGGCGTATGTGGACTATGAGAAAGCCTTTGATTCCGTCGAAATCTGGGCGGTGCTGCAGTCCCTTCAGCGGTGCCAAGTTGACTGTCGGTATATCGAAGTGTTGAAGTGCTTGTACAGTAGGGCTACGATGGCTATCCGAGTACAGAACCAGAGTACGAAACCTATCCAATTGCAGAGAGGTGTAAGACAGGGTGACGTCATATCCCCGAAACTCTTCACCGCTGCATTGGAAGACGTTTTCAAGCTTCTGGACTGGAAAGGATACGGTATCAACATCAATGGCGAGTACATCACTCACCTTCGATTTGCCGACGATATAGTCCTTATGGCAGAATCGCTGGAGGACCTAAGCACTATGCTCAATGACCTCAATAGTGTTTCCCAACGGATAGGTCTTAAGATGAACATGGACAAAACAAAGATCATGTTTAATGTCCATGTCACACCTATGCCGGTAGTTGTTGGGAGCACTAAGCTCGAAGTTGTTGACGAGTATGTTTACCTGGGACAAATAGTCCGACTAGGTAAGTCCAACTTCGACCGAGAGGTCAATCGACGGATTCAACTCGGCTGGGCAGCGTTCGGGAAGCTACGACACATCTTCTCGTCAGACATACCTCAAAACCTTAAAACGAAATTGTACAACCAGTGCGTGTTGCCAGTGATGACTTACGGAACTGAGACGTGGTCCTTCACTGCTGGCCGGATGAGGAAGCTCAAGGTCGCTCAGCGAGCTATGGAGAGGGCTATGCTCGGAGTTTCTCTGCGTGATAAACTTAGGAATGAGGATATCCGCAGTAGAACCAGAGTAACCGACATAGCCCAACGGATTAGTAAGCTGAAGTGGCAGTGGGCCGGCCATATAGCTCGAAGAACCGACAACCGATGGGGAAGAAAGGTTCTCGAGTGGCAGCCTCGTACCGGTAGGCGAAGTGTAGGGCGTCCCCCCACTAGATGGAGTGACGACCTGGTAAGACATGCAGGAAGTCGATGGATGCAGGTGGCTCAGGACCGTGCTTTGTGGCATTCTTTGGGGGAGGCCTATGTTCAGCAGTGGACTTGTGAAGGGCTGTAATGATGATGATGATGATGATATAAATAATAATCTTTGATTATCCGCCACATTTTTAGATTCCATCCAGATGAAGCTGGGGCGGGTCGCTAGTTTAAGAATAAATAAATAAGTATCTATTTTTATTGAATATATATCTAGATATAATATAATTCACATTAAAATCAAAAACAACGAATGTTTAAATGTATAAATTAGAGATCAAAGATCTATCACCGTCGTCGTCACCGAGGTCGTTGCGTGGGCAGCAGACGAGCGAGAAACAGCATATTTTCGGCGTCATTACGCAACAATGCATACGTTTTCAAAAGTTTGAACCGTTCACATTTCTACTTCCTTGATAATTAGTAAGATTCTTCCGCTTTTTGTATATTTTAAACTTAATGTTTTCTTAGAATACGTTTTTATGTGGACGTACAATGTAAACGATGTATCAAATCTCATCAACAGTCTTTCGAAGTCAACTGGCGGACATTGGCCTTTATGTATTAATACTTAAATATATATATAATAATACTTAAATGATTAGAATTTACTCTTTTCGGTTGAATTTTTCACTATCTGTCGGCCACTGAAGCCTCATCTGTCAATCATAAGAAAACGCCTCGTGCAGATAATGTTGGGACTTAAAGCAAATTGTGGCATATGTTATAATGATAGCCGTTGTAGCTGAGAGGATAGACGATCTTGAATTTCATATTTTTTAATGAAATTGAAGTGATAAATGAATTCACAGTCAACCTAACTAGTAAGTCAGGTTAAGGTAAGTGGCTAGTGCAGCCGATGGAAACCTGCAAACAAATTCGAACAAAGAACATTACTGATAAGATGTTATCTCTGAGGACTGAGATGGAACGCCTCACAGCCTATTATTACTAATGATATTGACTCTTTGAACATTTTAGAAATGATCAAAGTAGTGTTTACACTGCTGCGGCGGTAGAAACAGGTAACCACCGTATTACATACCCAGTCCTAAACATGGCACGAGTTCAAGACAATTTCGATCACCATCTCTGAAGTTTAGGTCGTAACTATAAGTGTTAACGCAAATACGTGTCTCGGCGGTAAAAGAAAAAATCATGTGTAAAGCTGCACGACTAAAAAATTCTAAGTAATCAAAGGACATGTAAAGTTTTAGTTTGACATGATGTGTGTATGGGGACCCTTTTTAGTGTAAATAAGGCATTTCATATTAATCTCAAGGGTGACAACGCATTTGCATTTAATCGAGGATAGATGTAGATGTCTATAGGTAGGGTGACTGTGTACTTGTTTTTCACCCTTATTCTATAAAAAAAAGTTCGCCTAAAAGCAATCGAGACTGCGCGGCTCTTCCTTGCTCTAAAATTTCTCATAAGTAAGACTACTCTCTATTTCTTTATTGTGGGACGTTATGTTGTTATTTTAATTTTATTATAGTATACAGAAATATTTTTTAAGTTTTCCATATAGGCAAAAGATTTAAGAACAATAGCGTAGTGTATAAATTAGAGATTATAATATACTGCAATTTGTGTTTAATGGTTACTTGAAATATACGTCCGTATATGGTGAAGTCAATCAGATTAATAGTTAAAATAATATTTCAAATATGCTCACCCTATGATTGAAGATAATCTAGCAAGTATGGTCACGGTCAGAAAGATTTCATGTACCTGTTTTACGAGTACATACTATAACAGCGACGTACAGCAGCGATAAAAGTGCAAGACATATGGTACTGTAATTGCTAATATATCTACCTTGCGTGACGTTTAAGGCAAATTGTTATCACAGTGGGAGACACTTTTGTTCAGTAGTGGCTGATAAAAAGTGTGGATATGTAAAAGAATTTCATATTTCTCATCAAATAAGTTTCCTTATGAGACCAGACCAGACGCAGATAAATATTTAGTCATTTCTGCGTTGCCTTCAATGTGAGTGTGCTAATTTTCGTGATAGTACATTTTATTACTATATGGTTACCGTTGATTATTTATGTTTGTGTAGGAGGCGTTAACGATTACGTATAATTAGTTTATTTTATATCCGTTTGTTTCTGTTCTAGTTTTACGATCGCGGAAATCCTACTTTTGTAAATTTTATGTATCCAAGTATTAACAGAGGTAACTATTATATACGCCGTGAGGTGGCGGTGAAAGTGACTCCAGATTATTGTTTTGTGGGTGTAGTAAGAGGCAGTGAAGCCTCATGGATTTCCCAAGTCGTTTTTATGACACCCGCGGAGTTTTCAGAAAGACCTCATTGCTTCCGATAGTTCATGGTATTGTGATTCCTTTTACGTCATATGTAAAGGAGTAACAAAAAGCAGCTTTAAAGGTGCGTGTTTGATACTGCGATAATTCGTATTTTTGTTTTCATAGCGATTAAAGCAAACCTCTCTACAAAAAACTAGATACATTTTCAGTGGACTTAACGGACTAATAAAAAAAGATGTATATTACACAGAATGTTATAAAAAAGTGATATTTTTCATTTTTGTACTAAAAATAATAATATACCACATTTTCTCATATTCCTGCATTGTCATCCGATTTTGAGTTATGTTCAGAATTTCAAGACTAGCTCATCAGGAAGTGCTCGAAATTTGAGTAGCAAGATTCGACCCTTAACGTCAGATGGACAAACAGAACAAAAAAGTGTACTGATAAAAAAAAAGTAAAATAGGTTTTATACAAATTGTCTATAATTAATTAACACAATTAAAAAAAACATGTGTGCAATTCACACACGCTAGAAGTGAAATCTTCAAATGAAATGAAATATAAAATAAAATATAACGGCGTTCCTATAGCCTTTGCCAGTACTGTGAAAAACTTAGGCGTCATATTTGATCACCATTTATCATGGTTTAATGGTTTACATTGCTGAGGTTAGTCGTAAGGTCTACTTTACCTTGCATTCATTTAAATGTCTTCAAAATGTCTTCCCCCTAAAAGCTAAAATATCACTCGTGCTCACTCTTATCCTACCACTGCTTGATTATGCTGACGCCTGTTATTTGAATGCTACAGAGGAGCTCCTTAACAAAGTCGAGCGCTTGCAAATCAGTGTATCCGTTTCATATTTGGGCTCAAAAAATTTGACCGAATATCTCAGTTTCGCAAGCAACTCAAGTGGCTCCCAATTTGACTTCGTAGGAACACTCGATTCTTATGTCTCCTCTATAACATTCTGCACAATCCATCTTCTCCCATATACCTCAGAAGCCGATTTTCCTTCACCCATTTTCCGGATAAACCATGCCGATCCCTTGTTAAAACTCATCTTAACTTTCCCGCCCATAATTCCGGTTTTTACTCCTACTCTTTTTCTGTCCACGCAGTTAGGTTGTGGAACTCACTATCGCCTGATATAAGAAATTCTGAAATATTATTGGTAATTAAAAACGTGTTAGAGATAATTTCTTTGCATCTTGTTAATTAATATATATATATATATATATATATATATATATATATATATATATATATATATATATATATATTACTTTATTATATTATTATTAGGTTATATATATTATATGTAGCTATTGGATGTATCATTTTTATTTATGGTATGATTTTATTTTTATTTATATTATCATTTAATATAATTTACGTATGATATTGTATATTATTTACAGTAGTATCAGTATTGTATGCACTAAGTTTGCCTTTTTAAATATATTTTCCTTTGTGGGTCTACTGGAAGATATTTCAGCAAATTATGGAATAAGTAGAACCTTTGTACAAACTCACTATAAGACTGTTTCTGTATCTTGTTGTGTGTACATAAATAAAAAAAATCACGGTAAATGATTTATTCAATATGATCATTTTCAACCACAAGTGCGGCATAAAACATAAAAGTTTAATTTTATATTAAATAAATATTACTATCCTTATTTATAGATTTAATTTTAATGTAATAAATCAAAATAATATTTTATTTTGAGTAAAATTGCTTTATAATTGGCGAGAATAAACATTTTATGGAACAAAAATTGATTGACTCTCAAAGTAGTACATAAGATAGGCACTAGATGGCATAAACACGAATGATCATCATCATCATCATTACAGCCCTCCACAAGTCCACTGCTGAACATAGGCCTCCCCTAACGAATGCCACAAAGCACCGTCCTGAGCCACCTGAAAAAAAAGGAGATCGAAATAATAGAAAACACAGTCTTACTAGTAATGCTGTTATAACATTACTAAAATTAACTTTAACCACTAGTGGGAAGCTAAAAAATAAAAAATGCTTAGCTTTTATACATGGTAGAGCCATGCTGCAGCTATATTAGTAGTATAGTTTTAGCACAAATGGGTCGGCTCGACCGGGGAAGGACCACGCTCTCACAGAATACCAGCGTAAAATCGCATCTTGACACTGCTGTGTTTCATATGGTGAGTGTAGAGAAATGGAGACCCATTTTACTAGAAAAGAGGTATTCCATCTTAGTCCGACGGTGACGACGCATCCACATTTTGATTCTTTAATGAGGATAAATGTAGATGTCTATGGGTCACAGCAACCACTTACCATCAGGTGGACTGTGTGCTCGTTTGTTACCTTATCCTATATAAAAACGGTGAATGAGTTTGCGGTCCGCTCCTGCCATTACTATACTGTCGCTTACTGTATTCTATCTCATTCTCTCACGGGCTAAATACTATAGATGTATACATACGTTTGTGTCTTTTTAGTGTTACTTTTTCGTGTCATCCAGTTTCAAGTCACAACGATGCGAAAGACGTTGTCACTTAAAAAGTAAATCGTCTTTCAAAAACAAAAAATAAAATACACTCCCCTTAATAGCCTGTTTTAGAAGTCGGTGCTAAGAGATAGTGTAACTATCTAGAATTAAATCCCTTACTTCAGCAGCTGTTATGTGGATATTAATTTATTTTTTCTTATTTTATCCTTTTGAGGACTTAATATTACAACTACAAGTTAACAGCTCGAATGTTGTCTGAATAGTTACATGAATTACTTCATACCCTCTTTTTCCATTCTTAGGGTTGAGGGGATTTTTTTCTTAAAATTTACATGGGACCACTTAATGCATTTCATAAAAGAAGAACTATTAATGGATCAACAGTTTCTGAGAAATCGATGAACATACATAAAAACAGAATATAGAAATCTCTCGTTTTAGGACAAACTCGTAAAAAAGCTAGGCCTAAAATAATAGCTAAATTAGGTTTGTTAAAACGAAAGAGAATGGTAATGAAATAGTATCAAAATCTATTGATTCTTGTGTGTGTCTAGTAACAAAAAGTGGTATCTGTGAGGATGCTCTGGACAGGTCAGCTCAGCAATGAAGATTCGGACATCAAGCCGATTCTGGAATGGATGGAGGCCAATGATCTTAAGCTCAAGTGGAGCGAAGTCTCAGCGATGAGTTCGACCACGAAAAGCTATTGGACCCAATGAGACAGTTTGCTGATTCAGGATGGAGTCCTGTGTGGAGTAAATGGGAAAATGGTCGGGGAGACAGTTGTCATTTGCAAATGGTTGTCCCTGAAGCTAAAGTACCGGATGTTCTACAGCAGTACCATAATGGTTGTTCAGGAGGCCATCTTGTAGTTAAAGGAACTCTACTGATGATCCGATAACGGTTTTACTGGGTCCACTGTCGTGACGATGTCGAGAACTAGTGTCGCAAATACACGTACAAGTTGTGCGGCTGTAAAGGGACCTCAGACTCGTAGTAGAGGTGCATTGAAATTGTGCAATGTTGGTGCACCATGGGAAAAGATAGCCCTTGACTTTGCGGGGCCGTTTCCGGAAAGTGAAAGTGGTAACAAGTATTTCATGGTTGTCATGGATTACTTCACTAAGTGGCCAGAGGTCTTCGCCATTCCAAATCAAGACGCTTCAATAGTTGCAGATAAACTAGTTCATTAATTTTTCTATCGATTTTGGAGTACCAGAGAGATTCACAGCGGTCAAGGAAGGAATTTTGAGTCTTAAATATTTCAGGAAACTTGCTGAGTTATGGGTACTCATAAAACAAGAACTACCACCCACAATCTGATGGAATGGTAGCACGATTTAATCAGACATTGGAGAGGTACCTAGCAAAAGTTGTGGGAAATCGGCAACGAGACTGGGACAAGCACATACAACCGTTTTTTTTGTCATATCGAAGCGCCGTTTACGAAAATATATCAGTGGCACCAGCTTTTGCAAACTTTGGAAGAGAAATACGGCTGCCTGCTGACTTGATCACCGGAACACCACCTGATGCCCCACCGATTATGCAAATGACTTGCGCAGCAAAATGAATGACATATATTAGCACGTCAGATAATCAGTCAGATAAATTAGTAAATTGGTTCAATGTTAATAATTTGCATTAAATGGCACTAAAAAGAAATGTATGAAATTTTTGACTCCAAATGTCAAACAATTAAATACTAATGTAATTTTAAATAGGGAGAAACTGAGTCTTGTAGATACCACCATTTTTCTTGGAATTACACTAGATGCGAAGCTTCAATGGAGCCCCCATATATCAAAACTAGCAAGCAGACTTAGTTCTGCAGCATATGCCGTAAAAAAGATTAGAAGTCTAACTAGTGTTGAAACAGCTAGACTAGTTTACTTTAGCTATTTCCATAGCATAATGTCGTATGGTATTTTGCTATGGGGACACGCAGCTGACACTGAAATTATATTTGTTTTCCAGAAGAGGGCCATAATTACTTTGGCCTCTCAATACATTTATGAAAATGTAATGTACGTACACAAAAATAAAAGTAGTTTTACAAAAATGAGTGATATTCATTCTGTAAATACTAGGAACAGACACAAGCTAGTAGTACCAGTTACTCGACTCCGTCGAGTCATTAATTCATTCTTGGGGCGATGTATACGCTTTTACAACAAAATTCCAGAAAATATACAAAATTTGACCTGCTCAAATTTCAAAAACTTTATTAAACTAAGTTTGTATAAAAAGGGTTATTATAATAGTAAAGAATTTATAGATGATAATAACCCCTGGAAATGAGGTGATCGCTACCAAGCTATTTCTAATTTGTTGTGTTATTAATTTGTGTAACATACGTGATTGGCTGTTATTTAAAAAAAATCCCACTGGGTTTCTTGCTGGTTCTTCCCAGGACAGAGATTTTTTTTCGAACCAGTGGTAATTATACAAAAGAGTGACTTTCAATAAGTATTATTTATAATCTATATTGAATAAAAAAGTTTCTGTTCTGTTCTGTTCAATCGGGCCAGCAAATATCTGAAAAGACGAACGGTATGACCCCAAAATGAACAACAAAGGGTTCGACGAAGGTTCTCTAGTGTGGTTGCATAATCCAGTTCGCAGCAAAGCTTCTAAGCTTCAAGCGAAATGGGACGGACCGTACCAGATTGTGACAAGGATTAATGAAGTAACCTTCCGGGTACAAAAAGGTGCAAGACGTTCTCCTAAGATCGTCCATGTTGATCGACTGGCACGTTATTATGGGCCCAATAATGCTCGGGACGAGCATATATTAGGAGGGGGCAGTGTTGAGCGTCATCATTAATGCCTGGTAAATGACAACACTAGCTACCACTAATGCCCTCTAGTATCGAGTAGCAGAACCAGGAGAGTCAAGATCCTTCTAGAAATGTCGGATATGATCCTCTTCCAAAGAAGACGAATTTCAACCCAGAAACCTTGATGAAAATCGTTTTGGAATATTTTTT